>OW240923.1:28005229-28403665 GCA_933207985.1 Pelobates cultripes | reverse complement strand
GCCGTAGCCACACCTCCCCTGGCTGTGACTGACACAGCCTGCATGAAAACAAATGGTTTTATTTTCAATCAGATGTTAACTTTAGAAGTTTTTGTCTCCTACTCTGCAAATTAAACTTTAACCACACACGAAGCTCCTGCAAGGTCTGGCAAGCTATTAACAGTGCAGGAAATAAGAGATTATATATAAACAGACTGTGCAATAAAGGAAGTGTAAACAATAAATCTCAGTTTACATGAAGTGTTTACGAAGACTGTACACATTACATGCAGGGAGGTGTGACTACGGCTGCATAAACAAAGTGACAACACCTAAATGTCAGTGAACTGAACAATGAGACTGCTTCATTAAGTTGTTTTGGCGACTATAAATTTCATATGAAGTGACAGTTCTGCCTTATATAATATTAATGTATTAAGTTTTTGTTCTATATACATAGAAAAAAAAAATGAAACTTGATTGACAAGCTCCTTTACTCACCCTTAGAATGTGCTTGTATTATGAACTAATCAGTTGATGGCACTTGGCAATTTAAATGTAGCCTTCCTAAGCAATTAGAATACATTTTTTAAAGCCATCTCCATCAGACCTGATTATATTTTTAATCCTGCAAATGCATTAAAACCGTATAATGTGAACTGTAAATTGTAGGTCATTTTACATGTCACGTAAATGCTTTCCTTTTGTTTTGTAAATGGTAAAACGGGGTCTATTCATTCCCAGTTACTCACACAGGCACATACAGAGAGAAAATGATGCATACAGACACAACTGAGACATACTTTCAAAAAATCGTACTCATGCACACTTACCATTTTCACAAATACAAGTACATATATGTATACACTCATGGATACATGCATACAAAGAAACATTCAAAGATAGACATATTGACCCGAACAGGCACATACACTGATCACTCACTAATGCAAAGCTGGCATTGTCCAAGTGCCAGCCCTGCAATGTGCCTGCGGACTGGGGAGATCAGAGATCTCCCTCCCCGGTCCGCAGGCACATTGCTGACAGCCGGCAGGGGAGGGAGGGAGGATCCAGGAGCTCAGCCTGCAGCTCCTCCGGGTCCTCCTCTCGTGTGCATGGAGCTTTGCCGCGGTAACCACGGTAAGGCTCCAAATCTCGCGAGAGTGAACTCTAGCCCTGGAGCGCGGGCTAGAGTTCACTCTCACCACTGGGACCACCAATGAATCCCCCACCGGACCACCATGGACTAAGAAATGTCCCCCCTCCTCCCAGTAAAGGTAAGAAGGGAGTGGGGGCATAAAGTACATTCATTTTATTAAATAAAAAAATATATATTAAAAAGCCTCCCTACCCTCCTTCTCCCCCCCCACACACACACTGCCCCCCCATACAGACACTACACACACTGCCCCCATACACACACTACACACACCGCTCCACAAACACTGCCCCCATACACACACACTACACACACTGCCCTACAAACACTGCCTCCATACACAGACTACACACACTGCCCTACAAACACTGCTCCCATACACACACTACACACACTGCCCTACAAACACTGCCCCCATACACACACTACATACTGACCCATAAACACTGCCCCCCATACACACACTACACACATTGCCCTTCAAACACTGCCCCCATACATACACTACACACACTGCCCCACAAACACTACCCCCATACACACTACACACACACTTTCCTACAAACACTGCCCCCCATACACACACTGACCCACAAACACTGCCCTACAAACACTGCCCCCATACACACACACTACACACACGCTCTACAAACACTGCCCCCATACACACACTACACACACTGACCCACAAACACTGCCCCATACACACACTACACACACTGACCCACAAACGCTGCCCCCCCATACAGACACACTACACAACACACTGCCCCACAAACACTCAGCCCCCACACAGCACTACACACACTGCCCCACAAACACTGCCCCCCATACACACACTGCACACACTGCCCCATAAACACTGCCGCCATACACACACTACACACACTGCCCCACAAACACTGTCCCCCCATACACACACTGCCACCCATACACACATTGCCACACATACACACATTGCCCCCATACACACATTGCCCACACACACATACAGTGCCCCCCATACACACACTCCTCCAAACACACATACAGTGCCCCCATACAGACACTGCCCCAAACACACATACAGTGCCCCCATACACACACTGCCCCAAACACACATACACTGCAAGCCTCACATACACACACTGCAACTCTCACACAAACTGCAGCTCTCTCACACACACACTGCCTCTTACATACACTGCCCCCTAACACACACACACTGCAACCCTGACATACACTGCCACCCTCACACACTCGCACACACACTTCACCGCTCACACACACTGCATCTTTCCCACACACTTCACTCCTAACACATACCACTGCTCCTATGCCCTATATTCCAGCAGACCCCTGTAAGTTGTCAAACTGTTCTTAAACGGTTTGACTACTTACTCTTTGATGGGATCCTGGCACTACTGGCTCCATAACTACTACACTGAGCTGTAGTGGTTATTGTGCCTGGATTATTTCTTTAAATAATCTACAAGTGCCCCTCCCAAGATCAGGCTCTGGATCCGCCACTGTGTGGACTCCGTCTCCAGTAATGCACGTACAGCCATAATGCTGGCAAAGCATCAGGGGGGATGTAGTCTACAACATCTGGAGTGCCAAAGGTTGCCTACCTCTGCCCTACACCCTAACAAATGACAATTATACAGAAAGGTGTTCTGTTAGCAAATATACCCCTCCCCACAACTGGGATATATGTCTATATTGTTCTTTGTTTTTTTTCATTATTAGTGTTCATTGAATAAACCAACAATAACGGTTATATTTTCTTTATTAATATGCGATTTAAATTTAGCAGAGACGAGAAGCACATCTTTGCACAGCTTTACGCATGACAATGTACTCATTTGTAAACCACTTCTATTCATAAAACATAAAATAAAATAAAAATTCTAAAACTGAAATCCTTGTCAGTGAATTGTCAGGCCTTGAATCCACCTTTAAGACTTGATCAAAGGCTCTCTCATCTTTGCTTGAGTTAGTGTTGCAGACAGCAGCTGATAGCTTTTCACATCCACAAGTATTAATGAAGTTGCAGAAGAACGTTTTAAGATCTTCTGCTTAAGCTCATTGTGTGGGGATTCAAAATCCTTGTCAGTTTCTATATTTCCACATTTGTCTTCCGTGTTAGAAACAGTTATCTCCCACACAAACGTTAAACAAGTAGATCAGTGAGGCTCATTTTTCTCTGTGCTGAGGTCTTGTTGAGCGTTCCATTTGTTATCGAAGGTGAGCTGTATTAAGAGCTAGTCAGGGATCTACATTAGCCAACTATAAATAACAGAAGGGTTGCTCACTGGTAATGTTTAATAGACGGTTTAATATTTTGTGGACACACATGCTTTGGAGCTACGGGTGGATCTAGAACAATTTATCCTGAAAAATACTTAAACACGGGAAACAAAACTTGCTTAAGATTGCGGAATGGGTCCCGATTTTTCTTGTATTTGGAGAACGAAATATTTAGAACTTTCCCATATAGAGGCAAATATTCGAGAACATTACTGTATGTGATACGCACATTTGTGCATTTTTCATATGTAGACTAAAAAGGTTATGGGCGCTTGATGTCAAGGTAGAATATAATATTGGTGTACATGCAAGGAATAAAGGAAATGATCTAGATCGCTCCTATGCACATGACTGCTATAATACCCCTAAAACAAATTAGAAATCCCAACCCAAATAACACTCCAGACACAGGAATATTGGAAAAGAGTGTAGGACGTGGTTTTATTAAAATAAACATAATGTGCCGGCATTCACAAATATTCCACTAGCTGGTAGTCAGCAGGCAGTTTCTACATTCAACCGCCAAGAGCTCACCCCCCCCCCACCCCCCCCCTTCTGTCTCAGGGACAGACGCGGAACATAGTGACTTGTCGTGTTAATCCCTTGTTGGCAAGGCTTCTTCTGCAGTTGTGATAACAACAAAAGTGAAAACACACAGATAGGCAACCAACAAAACTGAACTGCAGAGAAAAGGTAGTGTTTACATTGCTGTCTAGTAACACCTCCAGTGACAGTCACTCACACGGACACTAGAGGTGCTACCCGTGTCAGTGCTGCACAGTAGATAGAGGCGCTGAACGTTCCCCATAGAGATACATTGATTCAATGCAACACTATGAGGAGATGCTGATTGCGGCAGTGTGACGTTTTGCTGCGCATGCTCAATAGCCTCCCAATACTTTCCTATGGGAAAGCATTGGATTGGCTTAAATCATCAAAATTGTTAGTCTCAGCCATGGAGGCACGGCCAGCCACGGGAAGACTTGTGTGGCATGGGAGTAAAGATGAGTAAAAACACCTTTCCCTTGTGATCTAAGTGGGACGGGGACCGAAATAATTAGTTAAACACTATAGTGTCAGGAATACATGATTAAATTCCTGAAACTATAGTGTTCCTTTAATTCATTTTCTGTTATTGAAAATCTCCTAACAGTGAGAAGGCAGTTAACCTTTGAAGTTCCACAAGAGTGAGTTTGCTGTATATCACTCTGGCATTCTAAGGATTAACAAGTTCAGGGGCATGCCAGCTAAAGTATAGTTAAATGTCTCGGGGCAGGGATGGCTGAAATGTAGATTCCCCAGCAATTCTGGAACTACAAATCCCATGTTGCTTTGCCACCAGCAAAACTATTTTTCCATTGTCCAAGTGGAGAATATATTTGACAAGGTTTTTTTCCATTGTGATTATGAAATTTAACAAGAATCAGAAAGAAAGAAAGAAACGTTTAACAGCTTTGTGGCTGTTTACAAGTACTTGGGATGAGTCAGAACTCTCCATACACTGTAAGCACTAAAGCCTACCCATTTTCTTTTGGCCCATAATGTCATTCAGCCTACAGTGATAAGGAATTTTCCATGCTTTGAAAAAAGCCTAAGAAAAAACATGCAGAGAATTACAGCTTGCAGACTAGTACCACTAATCGGTGGCAAAAAAATCCCTCTCTGAGGTTTGGCAACACTAAATGTATTGAGGCAGACCTCTATCTATCTATCCCATGTTTGAGCTCACTTATTGACGTTACACTCCAAACTTCAAGGAACATAGCATGCAGTGCTCTAAAGTGGTTATGGTGCCCGGCACCCCCAATGTAAGTAGTCAAGCCGTTTAACAATGGTATCTGGGGGGCCACCCCCCCTCCCCGCGTTCCCTACTTCCAACAGAGAGCATAAAGTGCCTGCTTTGGATCTTCATTAGTTCTTCTGCGTTAAACCCAACAGTAGGTCTATCAGCTGATCCCTCTCAGACTATTTTTTATTATTTATAAAGCGCCAACAGATTCCGTAGCGCTGTACAATGGAGTATAAGCTTAGCTCTGCACCACACGACTTAGTTTAGAGAGTTTCTAGGTTTCTATGGAAAGTAGTGGAGGTGGGGAACAGCGCCCGGCAGACCGCAGGTAAAAAAAAAAACCTTTCTAAAATAGTTATATTACATACAGTGGGAGGGTACCCCTGGCTCTTTAGCACTACAGTGTGCTGTAGTGGTTATGGTGCTTGGAGTTTTCCTTTCGGCCTGCTGACATGTTTTAAGGTTTATGTATATCAACACAAATAAGTAATAATTATGCCAACAGGTAAAAGAGGGTGTATGTGTCATAAAATGCAAGAAATATAATATAATAATATGATAACCCAATGCGAATAAAAATATTTAAAAATTAATTATAGTAAAACAAAGCAAAATAGATATAAATATATACTTAACAAGAGATACTGCTATTGTGCGATTGAAACAAACAAAATAAAAAGAATCAAAAACAAATAAGAGGAGTAGCACAACATACTGCGTCAAGTTACAATGTAACTGTAGAGGTACATTTATTACATAAAAATATGAAACAAAACAGTATATAAAACACAGTGGTAACAAACATAAGTTACAAATAAACAAAAAGTGCATATATTAAACCAAATCCCCTTACAAATTCAATAAACATTAAGTAAAATCTAGCATAAAAAATAATCACAGAAAATAATGAATGAAGAAGGAGCAAAATGGTATTGAAAATAAATGCAGAGACCCCAATAAGTTGTATAGGATCCATCCTTTCCTTGAAAGTGAGGGGCTGTACCACCAGAGCTCTTTAACAGGTCAGACAGAATCCACAGTGCTGTACAAAGTGCAGGAACTATAAACCGCTAAACCTGCATAAAACAATATCCTTCAGAATATTTAAGTAAGGTGCAATAAGAGTTAGCAGCACAAATCTTGTATGAGGGGCCCTCAAGTGTATCTGTATATAATGATACTCGCTATATATATGTGCACATTGAGGGTATAGGGCCCGGGCCCCATTTGACTGTAATGGCTGTACCCCCTGATGGGGACCCTGACTATTTTAGCATATGCTTTGTAAACCTCTGTTTTAACCCCTTAAGGATGTGTGACATGTCATGGTTCCCTTTTATTCCAGAAGTTTGGTCCTTAAGGGGCTAAACTCCAAAAAAGTTTGTCTCAGGAGACTCTTGCCTGTTTTTAAAAAATTATAAAAAAAAGACTACTGTGATTGCACACAAATTGGAGATTTATTTCCATTCGGGTTTCAATTCACTATGATTCAGAGTTTAGACAATCAATATCGATAGTGACTGTTCCCTTTTTTTTTCAAGAAATTTCTATTTTCCCCCTCCCCTTCCTGTGAGACAGGTATGATTTTATTATTGCATAATGGAGAGTTATAAGGGGCATAGGGGAATTTACTGAATGCAATTGTATACCTTACCTTACCTTTTTGTGTCATTTTACCCCACGCCCTCTAGCATGTAAGCTCATTGAGCAGGGCCCTCAACCACTCTGTTCCTGTGTGTCCAACTTGTCTGGTTACAACTACATGTTTGTTCGTCCACCCACTGTAAAGCACTGCAGAATTTGTTGGCGTGATATAAATAATAACATAATAATAATAGTATAGTTACATTGTCACAATCTCCAAGAAATATATGTAAGGCCCTCACACGAGGAGTTTGGCATTGTTTGGGATCATACAGACAATGATAGCGAGTTTTAACGCAGTGAGTATCCTTTTCTTCTGAGCCCCTGACTACCTTTATTGTCACTCCTGATTCCGAGCATTTTTTTTTCTTTTTTTGGAAAGATTTTCCTACTGAAACGCACGGTGAATATGTTTATGCTAAGCCCTAAAAAAAAAGGCCAACTCTGTTTAAGTAATTCATGAGGTAAGTGAGTATTTATGCAAATGCAGCAGATAAATATTCGCCGACATAATACATTACATAAATATGAATACAAAATGCTCATTTATGAGGTAAATACAGGTAATGAAATCCATAAATTATCCCTAATAATACTGAATGTGGATCTTCAAAGGCAAAGAAGCTTTAGTTTTTCTCAGCGAGGCGCTTAAAATAGGCAATCAATTAATTTTTGCTACATTATCATATAGGTTATTTTGCTTAGAATTTAAAGGCAACCAATAATTCATACACTATTTCCTAATTTGCAGTGTACAACAAGCCTTATTCTTTACCATGTTTACCCGAAGCCCTTTGCTTTCAGTTTAGACGTTCAATAAATCGCAATGTGCAAGATCAACCATATGATCATTGATGCAATTGTAGATTTTGTAATAATAGTGTCATCTTTTTTTTTTTAATTAGAGCTGTGCTATTCACTGTTTGTGTTTTGTCTTCGTTCATGGTAGGATTTTTGTACACATGGTTCAGAAGTATAATGGCAGGTCATGTTGGAAGTGGAGATGCAACCAGGCCCAGATGCATATGAGACCTCATTTTCCGAGTAATCTACTGTGATCGGTGATCACGGTAGATCTACTAAAAGTTCATCCAGCCGCAAGTGGGAGGTGGACGAAAAAAATCCACTGTCAAAAACTGGGAATAGAGATTAGCACCCCTTGTGGCACAGATCACTTGATCCTCCTACTGAAGACAAAATCAATAGGGATTGTGCCACTGGGCCCTCCATATAATGTAGTTTACAAAGGTAAAAGAATGTATAGAGTAATACCCCATACCTCCTAGGAAAAAGAGTCATGACTGCTGGCATGTGTGGCTGGATGAAAAGTTCATGTGCTAGCAATGCAGAAATTTTTTAAATTGGGACTCTAAGATCAGGGACTCTCCACTGCCCAAATGAAAAAAAAATATTAACATTATTGCACTGCTCATGCTGAAGTGCCACAGTAGTTTTCTGGAGTGTCCCTTTAACTTACTACTTCCTATTCAGTGATGAATAGGTTATGAATAAGAGAGCTCTTCTTTACAAGTTACACTGTTTGTAATTGTTTTTTGTTAAATTTTGTCATTGTCTCTTCTTTTTGTCACAGCTTCCTAGCCAGCACATTGACCAAAAACCACCCAGCTTGGGATTGGGGAAGAGCAGCCTGCTAGAGTGTTGAAGACAAACTAGAAGTTTTATGGACTCCTGTAATTCTGCTGTTATTTATTTGTCTGATTAAGCTGGTAAAAGTTTAATAAAGCTGTGGTCCTTACCCTATCCACTTTAATAAAGTTCTTGTGTCTTTATTGATGGGATAATGGGGTTTACGCAAGATGGTGGTTGGAGGGGGATTTGGTTACTGGATCAGAAGTCATGAAACAATTATCTGTTTATACATTTGCCAGAAATCCAACAAGCACAATATTTAGGTGAGACTATCCTTGGCATGACAGGTGCAATTTAATAATTGTCTGTTGATTTCTCTTAGAAAAGTGGAATCCATTAGCTATTTATTCCTTGTCAAACTGATGTACAGAAACCAATAAGTAATCTATATAGAATGTTCGAGAGTCACTCTGGCAGACTGGGGAGATCCGTGTAGACCTGTCTTAGCATCTATAATACAGTTCCTCTGGGAGCCTCTCTAGCTTTCAGAGCAATGAGTCTATGATTTCTAAGTCACTGGAGTTTTGTCGCAGACCTGTCTGCTTTAGTGTTTATCCATGTTTGCATAGAAAGTCATTAACAGTGCCCACCACTCCTCCTTCTCCTCTTCCTGTACATCAATTGAACAAGATGTCAAGAGCAATTCTCTGTTGCTGCAGTCCCTTTTGCTCTGGGGACAGGTTATAGTACAACTTGGGGGCAGGAAGGTCAAGAATTGATTTCTAAGTTGTGTATTATTGCTTAGCTAAATCTGCTCTTGTATGGGTTAAACTATAGATGCACGTAATCTTCATTTTTGTGATGGTCTAAGCAAGGAGTCTATCAAACTACAGTGGAGTTAGCGTCATCAATCTTATGATAGTCTTAATATAAGCAATGCCTAATATTGCAATATATATGATTCAGTTACAATAGCAGGATTAAGAATATTTTAAAAGCAGTTTCTTAGTATATGTTTAATAATTCATCTACTGGCTAGAGTGACCCCTATCATCAATACATCCCTTGACCTTTCTTTATTTCCCAAGAGGTTTTGAATTTCACGACTTAACCCATTCAGGACTGATGGCATGTCTGGACTTTCATGATAATTAGTGTTTTAAACCCTGGTTTCTGAAGTGCCTATGGAGATTTATCAGGGCAAAAAGAAGTGCTATTGTGGAGTTAAGAGCTATATAAGAGGCAGTTACCATGGAAACCAATAGAATGTGTCATCATTTAGCACTTTGCATCCAAAGTGCATTTATTTTGCCTTGATAAATCCTTATTATCTTGGTCGCTGTCTATTATGAGACGATCCAATGGGACAGAGGTTGTTTTAAACAGTGATTGTCATGGAGCTGCTGGTTTATATATCGTACCCTCCTCTAATATTCATTAGACTTTTTAAAGAAAAGGGAAAAAAAAATTTTTTTAAATGATGCCGTTAATAACAGGTCTTGTTGAACTGACGTAGTGGGATATGAGATAGTGGTGAAAAGACATCTGAGGTTAGGAAAAAAGAGTTCACTGAGCCCAAGACAAAAAAAAATGTAAATTGATACGTTAAAAAAAAATCACAAGTGTATTTCTTTAGGCAAATCTAAGTTGCTTGTAGTAGCATCTGGCTTTTGTTAGAATACAATTGGGGTTATATCAAAGTAAATACATCTTTAGAGTCAAGTGCAATGTGGAATGCTTTGTGAAGTGTAGTAATTAGAGTTGGGGGGATTTCTTAAAAGGTTGTTTTTATTTTTTTTGTTCTATAATTTCAGTACTTTCCGCATTCACCCAAAGGTTACATGTTTGTATGCTTTATCCTGAGGAGCCAGAATATTAACATTTGTACTGCCTGGTACCACACATACCCTGCCTTACATCATTAAGATCATTAAGCCTTACAAGAAATTCATTTTTAAAGTAACCTTTTAATTAGCCATGCCGATCTCTGCTTTCTGGATCATCTGGGTTTTAAAGACTCTATGCCAGTATGAAATATCTAACTCAATTACCAGCTGTTCTGTTGAATACATCTAATATTATATTAGGCCTAGTTTGTAATGATGACCTAGAACAGGTATAGGCAACCTTCGGCACTCCAGATGTTGTGGACTACATCCCCCATAATGCTTTTACACCCATAATGCTGGCAAAGCATCATGGAAGGTGTAGTCCAAAACATCTGGAGTGCCGAAGGTTGCCTATGCCTGACCTAGATCATAATTTGACCCTAATAAATAAAAGGCAGCATTGATACCTGGACACAAAACCTAGCTAGCGTTCACTAAAACGTACCCATATCAATATAATAAGACAAATTATGTGTCATCGAGCCGATTGAGAGAAAAGTATATAATGTTCATTATTAGTCAGGATGCCTATGAGGTGTAAAGTTATCCAGATTTTTTTTTATACCTTATCTGTAGCTGCTCGTATGATGTTACGTAAACAGTAAACTTTTAAGAAGCAATTAGTCTATGTAACTGGATTAGTAGAGTGATCTGAACATTGATTCACTAATGTAATCCTACATTAAAGTAAATTTAAAAAAAAAATAAAAACTTTTATTTAACTTTTAATTGCTTGAATGCCATATCATTTTCTTAAGACATATATCCTGGTATCTAGTAGAATTGTAGAAGTCCTGTGTTCTAGTGATCCTATTGGTCTGTGTATTTAACCCTGTTCTCACAGGTAACCAACAGATGATACAGAAAGTTCATACAAGATGTTTTGGGGGAGCGTATTAAACTGGAGAGTTAGGGGTCTCCTTGGAGCCACCAAGCAGGTTGTGCAATATTATTTACTGAAGTGAGATTTGCCGGTAATTCAAAGTGAAATCAAAGTAAATTTAAAATTTAAGGACAAAATAGATAAATTGGAAAAATGATCAAATTCTTTTAGTTTGGCTTTCTTGGTCTCAATTTTTAAATTTACTTTGAATTCACTTTGTATTTTTCACGATTTTCACTTGAGTGGAAAACTCAGATAGTTTTCAAAGGCCATGAATTCGAAAGACCATTTGAAGAGAAAGGTCGAGGTTTTTATTCTTGCGAGACGATTCTAAAGCATAATTAAAGGAATTAATATAATGGGTTTAAAAAGCTTGGATCAATGCCAGCCTGGAATGTCTCTTCTAAGTTGTATGGATACTGGGTACATGGGGTGAGGGGGAGCAAATCTATGTTAGGGATAATTCCTCCCTGTTTCCTAATATTTAACGTTTGGAAAAGTTATCGTTCTATATTTGTATTTCGCCTTGTTTATATTAAAGGACCACTGTAGTAACCCAGACCACTTCAGCTCACTGAAGTGGTCTGGGGGCCAGGTCCCCCAGGTTTTAACCCTTCAGATGCAAACATAGCAGTTTCATAGAAACTGCTATGTTTACATTGCAGGGTTAATCCAGCCTCTAGAGGCTGTCTTCCTGACAGCCGCTAGAGGCGCTTCTGCGACGCTGAATGCGAAAATCGCATTGAGCACGCAGAACATTTCACAATGCTTTCCTATAAGCGTTTTTAATGTACGCGCGGCTCTGGCCACACATGCACATTCGGCTCCACTCGGGAACTGACGTTGGAGTGGGAGGAGAGGTGACCAGCGCCGAGAGAGCCCGGCGCTGGATTAAAGTAAGTAGTTTAAGGGGTTTTAACCCCATCAGCCCTGACGGTGGGGGGGACCTAAGGGTTATATAGTGTCAGGAAAACGAGTTTGTTTTCCTGACACTATAGTGATCTTTTAAACTGGAAACCGGAAACAAACAGGAACGTTTTAAATATTTAATACTTCTGCTTAGGAGAACTTATTGCTCGTTCTGGCCAGGGTTCCAGCTCTTATTCAGTTACTGATCCTTTAAAAAAAAAAAAAAAAAGAAAGAAAATTGTATGTTTTGTGATTCCTTCGAGTTGACAACCCTAAATCCTCGTATATGAAAGTATATTGTGTCATTTTCTGAGCCTCGTGGACTTATTCTTCAGGTAAAAGGGATCATTCATACATATCTTGAAATGATAAGCAGGATTGGATATAAACGAACTCAGTAGGGAGGCTTCAACTAGGATGCCAAGAAAATTAGCATAAATTAGAATAAATTAACAAGAACTCCATGTCAGAGGTGGGTGACTGCCTGAGGTGTGTAGAGGTGTTGGATTGCTCACATGTTCTGTAAAAAAATAGAACAGAAATAGGATTAAATATTGCCACAATGTGTCATCAATAGATTATTTTATTTTTATTCTTTTTTTTAAACCTATTTTAATTCCCACGTTATTTTAAATTATCTTTAAGAATGAATTATTCCATTTGGAAGACGTGGCACCCCACAGAGAGTGCTATATTTAAATGGTGAATTGATGATAATTTATACTATTTAGGGAAAATATGAGGAAATATCATTTAGCCCCCCCCAAAAAAATAAATGGAAGGATTTGGTAAATGCTAACAAGAAATGTTAACAAGACATGTTAATTGTCATTTATAAGCAGCCTTAAGATGACATTTTGCAAAATAAGGGAAAAGTCAGGTAGGAGATTTTTAATGGATTACATAGAACATAAATTAAAACAAATTAAACTTTTTTTTACATTTTTTTTAAAAATCCCTTTCTATTTCACACTCTTTCATTTGTTGCAAATTCTCAGGCTTTGCAGCTTCTGCAGTGATATCACACCTTCTGGCAAGTAACTCTAGTGATGCTATTCTCTTAACTTTCCATGGCACAAACTAAATAATGCAGAAAGAAAACCAACAAATAAATAAAATTAATTAAAAAGACACCAAATATATTTAACTGTAATCTAACCAGCACACTACATTTATTATGTGCGTATGGCTTGGGTAAGTCTGTAAAGGAACACTACAGCAGTAGCAGTACAAACCTGTATTCCTAACGCTGTAGTGTCCCTTTCCCTAACTTGTTAGGTCCACACTGTCCAGCGTGTAAAGGGTTAAAAACTATTTTTTACTTACCTTAATTCCAGCGCAGACGGAATGCCGCCGTGTCCCTTTAAATGGCACTGAACAGTTATTCACTTAAGTGGGAATTGTCAGGGATTCAAACAAATTCAGATTTCCCAAACCAGCTTTTTTTTTATTTTATTTTTTTTTAGTCTGACACGTCAGTGAGTGTATTTGAAGAAATATACAGCACTTTATATTACACTTTCATACGATTACATTTTTTTTTTTAAATAGTTCTACATCAACCACTTTTCAATACATAGATAGTGACTAAAATCTTTACTTTTAAAACTTGCCTTCCATATTGTATCAACTCCAATACTGTAACAAATTATTCCACTAAAACCTTTTCAAACATTGTATTGTAATTTAACAGACAAACTCCTCATCTTCTGCCTTCATTCCTGCTTTAAAATATATGTCTTGTTATATTGTAGAGCACCATAGGTAGTTTCCCAGAACTACATCTTCCATGATGATGTGCATGCCTTTAGAATGACAGAGGATCATGGGAGTTGTAGTTCTAAAACAGCTGGGGATCTGCCTTATAGACACATCTGTTGTAGAGTGTAACTAAGGAAATAATTGTGTGTTGGTGTCAATTCATACTAGAAGGCTTATTCACTAACATAAGGATTCAAAGTGTATTTTAAATTTAAGGCCAGAGTAGCGGAAGTGGCAGCACACATAAATGAGAGATTTCTTCTGGTTCAGCTATTTTTGACTACAGTCACCAAAACAACTTCCACGTAATTAAGCAGTTTTGGTGTATGGAATAAGCCCCTGCAGTCTCACTGCTCAGTTCTCTACCATTTAGGAGTTAAATTACTTTGTTTATGCACCCTAGGCATACCTCCCTGCATGTGACTTACATAGCTTTCCTAAACACTTCCTGTAAAGAGTCACCTAATGTTTACAATTCCCTTACTGAAACTTCTATTTAATTTAGAATTTCTTATCTCCTGCTCTGTTAATAGCGTGATAGTCCTACAAGGAGTCTCCTGAATGTATTTAAAGTTCAATTTAGAGAGTAGGAGCTACAAACTTTTAAAGTAAGTTGCATCTTATTGAAAATGATACCACTTTTGTTTCATGCAGACTATGTCAGCCACAGCCAGGGGAGATGTGACAGAATCCTGCAGTGCTCCCCATCCCATGTTGCTGAAGGGGTTAAAACCCCTTCAATGACTTACCTGAATCCAGCGCCGATGTCCCTCAGTGCTGGGTCAGGCTCCGCCTACGCTGGAGTGTCACTTTAAGCTAAAGTTGTATTTGCAACTATAGTGTCCCATTACATTTTAAATTCACTTTGAATGTTCACTTTATATGGCTATTTGCTAAAATGAGAATTCAAATGGAATTCAAAGTGAATTTAAAATGTAACTTTGGCCTAAGTTTTAAAGTTAAACTCACAATGAATTCGCTCTTTAGTACATAAACCAGCAAGTGGTTTTTAGCTCGATCTGAAAAGTGAGATTTCAAAATCATTTCAAAGAGAATTTAAATTTAAGGCCAGGTAGCCGAACTGAAAGCATATCTGACCTGGAGAATTTTCCCACATCGGCTACTTTGACCTTAAATTTGAAATTTACTTTGAATTCTCACTTTTGTGAATAACCCTGTATTTGTATCGAATGGTGTGGTTACCGGCTGTTCTATAACAACTCCCATGATGCCCTGCCAGCCCAGGTTCCAGATTCCGTTCCTGAGGGCCCTGCAATAGGACCACGATCTCAATATGTTTCTGAAATGTCCACAGCTGCATTTATCACACTGATTACACACATCCCCTCACCTGTGCTGGGACAGCCAAGCAAACATTTCACTGCAGAGTCAGGACCTGGTCTTCATAGGTTGGTTAATACTTTTTATTTTATATAATTAAACACAGCAGATTGTTCAGTGCTGGGTGGAGTGTTATGTATATTTTTATAGATAGACTATAGCACTAACAGGTATACTGCCTCTTTACAGATTACATTATGACAGACAGTATAAAAGGTGTGGGTAATCCTTCATATACACAATAACCCCTTAAGGACACATGACATGACTGACATGTCATGGTTCCCTTTTATTCCAGAAGTTTGGTCCTTAAAGGGTTAATGGCCAGTGATTGTCTATTCTGGCATTATATGTGTGAAGGATCCCATACCAAAATGGAATTATCTGTATGGCTGTGTGTAGTTGCTCAAGATAACTGAGGTGCTGGACATTTAATGCTGATATGAATTCGCTAAAACCAGATTGTCACAATGTGTAACATCTGGTCTCTAAAAGGACACTAAAGGCACCCAGTTCACTTCATCTCACTGAAATGGTCTGGGTACAGTGTCTCTGTAACCATAGACCTACAATGTAAATCAGCGCAGTTTTAGAGAAACTGCAATGTTTACACTGCAGTGTTAATGCTGTCTACCAGCAGGCGTTTCCTGGACTTTACCTCAGTGAACACTGGTAGTCCTCACGTTTTGTAGGGGAAACCAATTCAATGCATTCCTATGGGAAAGGCCCAGTGAGCGCCCCACATGCGCAGTAGATTCCCCCTCATGATGACGTTGGCATTGCCGAGATCTCGAGGAATCTCAGCGGTAGAATAAGGTGAGTGTTTAAAGGGTTATCTAACTATTCTAGTGCTGCAGGGGGACACTATATTGTTAGGAATACAGTTTTGTTCCTTTACGGGGTTGTGATGGGAATTCCCTGCCCCATGGAGCTTGCAATCTGACCAGGTTATTCACTAAAGTTTTCAAAGCGGATTTCATTTTTAAGGTTAAAATGGCTGAATTGGAACAATTCTCAGAATTCGCTTGGTGACTTTGGCCTTAAGTTTGAAATGTGCTATGAATTCTTACTTTAGTAAGTCTGTCACTCAAGTAAATTTCAAATTGAATTTCAAATTTTAGGACAAGGTAACCGAACTGGAAAAAATTGAGAATATTTCCAATTCTGCTGTTTTGTCTTTAAATTTGAAGTTCACTTTGAATATTCACTACTCAATAGCCATATTATAGTGAGTAAGAGATGGGAAAAGTTTCATTAGAAACACAGTTGTTCATGAAAGATGCATGTTGCAGGGCAGCAGTGAATGGAATGCAGCCCTGTAAAATGTATTTTCTAGAAATATCTAGTAGTTTACCATTTAGGTATTCAGGTTGTCCTGTAAAAATCCTGTATAATTTGTTGGCATTTTCATGCTGTTTGTTCATAGTAACACCTGTTCATGTTAATATACAGGTAGGTTGAGGTTTTTGTTTTTAGCTTTGGGAAGCAGTTAGAACTTTACTACTGACTAACCTTAAAGGAACACTTTATAAAAATAACAATTTAGTAGATCTACCCCAGCAAAAATGCATGTCATTTTGTTCTACATGGCTTTATATTTACAGAAACAAAATCTGTACTCAGGTTTGCACAAAAGTGTGTATGTGGTGATGTGACAGGGATAGGTGGGAGGGGGGGTACATAATTGTGCATGGGGGCTTGCTGTTTTTCTCTGTCCAACCCTCCACACAGTGCTGCTTTTTTTATTCAGGCCCCCTCATTCTTGCTTTTTCTGCAGTGAGGAGGGTTCTAAACTTTATTCCCTGATGGTCCGAGGACTGCCAGCGGGATTTGCACCTCTGGCTGTCTGCAGCCCCTACTAAATGACCCCTTCAAGTATGTGACCGAGAGGGAGACCCTGCAGAGAGCTACTCCCAGGTGGAGGCAGTTACACTGCATAGAGAGAAGCGCAGAAAGCATTCACAGAGAAGGCGTTATAACGGTAGCACCAACTCTGCTGTGCTGACATCCATTGCAAGCAAAACATATACATCACAGGGTTAAATGCACCAGAGCCGGATTAACATAGGGGCTGATGGAGCTGCACCTCCAGGCCCATGCCCATTGACTAAAAAAAACAAAAAAACCCACTACTTTTTACACACTACTCTTCACATACTCTTGCTTAAAGGGACACTATAGTCACCCCGACCACTTCAGCTCAATGAAGTTGTCTGGGTGCCAGGTCCCTCTATGGTTAACCCTGCCTGATGTAAACATGCTATGTTTACATTTGGGGTTAAGCCAGCCTCTAGTGGCTGTCTTCCGGGGAAACCAATTCAATGCATTCTTCCGGACAGCCACTAGAGGCGCATCTGTGACGATGAAGGCATTTAATGTCTCCATCACGCAGAGCGTCCATAGGAAAGCATTGACATCAGACGGGGGAGCTGACGTCGGCGGGGGAGGAGAGGTAAGGGAGCCTGGCGGTGGAAGAAGGTGAGTAACTGAAGGGGTTTTATCCCCTTCAGCATCATGGGAGGGGGACCCTGAGGGTGGGGGCACCCTAAGGGTACTATAGTGTCAGGAAAACAGATTTGTTTTTCTGACACTACAGTGATCCTTTAAGTATGGAAACGTAAAGGGATGTAGGGAACAAATCTTGTGTGGACTGGCTGACAATGAAATTAGTTAAGGTAATGCTGACTTTGGTCTCTTTAACACTGTGGCATATCCTCTTTCTTTTACTCAGTACATTCACCTTTTCTCTGTCCCAGACTATAACAGGTGCTTTTACCTGCTAGTAAGAAGGTAGGGAGACAAGTGGACATGTGAGTGCTAATGGACAGTCCTTATAAAGCGTGTAGCGAGTGCATTATTGTACACATTTATGCCAAGCTCAGGGTGCTGTATGCATAGTATGCCCTTAGTTGGCCAGCCTGCATGATTGGCAGGCAACCTGACATGCATTCATGCCAGGCTGGCCTTCCAATTCTTTGGGCAGATATCCCTCTTTTTGGGCATGTTCTTCTCTTTCCGCGGTTCTGGTTATATGATTCACATCAGTGGCCCACCCACCGAAATCCTGCTTCACTGGACACTGCTGTTAGGGGGTATGGATTTACTTGAAAGATGAAAGCATAAATTAGAGAGAGATTAGCATAGGGTATGTGTTTTCTTATAACTGTATCCTATGAGTTTTCATCTTCATCAGATACATGATGCTTGGGAGGTATGTTTTAGTGCTTTTGGTCGATAATATTCTGTAATTAGTCCCATCATAACTGTAAGCCCCAGGCCCACTGGACTCTTAATCTGGCCTTGAAATGCACCTCTTCTGGTTGTCTTCATGACACCCAATAAAGGTGCTTTTCAGAACAAAGTGAAATCTGTCTTGAAAGCAGCATTTGGTTGGAGAAGTATGGCATTTGGCTATGCATGCCTATTTCCAACCCATAGCTTCTCTATGAGAAGTATTGGATGTAGTAGAACGCGGAAGGCATGCTGATGTCTTCAAAGGCGAAGCAGGCAGCTGCAGCACAGGAGTCCTGATGCTCAAAATTATGTAAGTAAAGGGTTGGATTTGCCATAAGGCTGCCACGGTCTCTGGTTGACAGGCATTCGAGGCTAATCTGTTTTAACTTAATATTTTTTTTTTGTACCAAAGCAGGTTTGGATACAATGGAACTTACAGTACTAAAGAAACTGTTTTTCTTGATGAACACATGGCATCTCAGTAATGCCTCAGTCACTAAAAGGTTATTTATCGAAGTTCACAGAAAAGTGTCCTGAAAAATAAGATTGTACACTTGTTACGGCTCCTGCTTTGGCAACAAATCCGATATACACGTGTCTAGGACAATTCGTGCTTTATCTTTTGTTTTCTCTGGACTTTGAATTGTCCTGCTCGGTGTGTGTCTAAATATTGGTCAGGGGTCACTAATTGTTACACTAATGGAAGGTCATATTAGTTTACAGAGGAATGATTACCCATAATTATTTATTAACTCGATTTCTCATTAATAACGTATGAATATCTGATGTATAACTTTTTTGGTTTTTGAAAAATAAAATGTGATAATGTTCTGTTTACTAAATTATGACTTCCCTTGTATCCCTTTCTAACATTGAATTGTAACTCTCAGACTAGATTGAGGCATTGTGCTATATTGTAGAATTACTCTGTACCATTGATGCTATATCCATATGAAATCCGGACAGGGAGATGGGGGTAGGTGAGAGTGTGGTGCTATACTAAAGGGAAGGGAGGCATTTTGGTGTAAATGCAAGTCAGACTGATTGTCACACTGGTTGGACCACTCGGGGTTGCCCATGCGCAGAGTCCTCTTGACACATGATGCCCGGACAGAAATTTGCACCTAATGATGTGCTTGTACTGTGTATTCTGAGGGCTTGACTTCTGATTTTCCCAGAAGTGGAAAACCAGAGTCTAAAAATGGGATTCAGGCCCAAATTTAGACGATTGGGAGGTAATATGTGGATCAAAAGAAACTTACATCGTTGTGTAGCATCATCACAAACAGAATATCCAGGGCAATTAGTATGTAAAGGGAACTGTGAGCATTATACAAAAAAACTTAGTTGGAAACTAAAATATGAGCAGGAAGTACCCGGCCAGTCTTTGTTTTACATTATTATTATTTTAGGAGAGATGGACTTCCTTTGTTTTATTTTTATTTATTTTTTTCCTTTTTTGGTAAAATGTCTACATACCAGATGACTGTCCACCTGTATGAAAGGAGGTAAATAAGAAAGGGATAGTCTGGTAACAATATTTACTAGCCCATGAATTGCGGATAATGTTATAGGTTTTTTCGATTTTGTTTGTTTTTGGTTTTCTACGTTCTAAAGATTTGGGATTTTTCGCATTCCATTGGACATATTGTTGCCATCTACCATTTTTTTTTTATTATTTTATTTTTCTTGCCTCCTAACTATAAAGCATTTTCAGTGCTGCCAAGAGAAGTCAATTAAATCAGTCTATTTACTTCCAATATACATAAACCTACTGGCCTCGAATGGAATGAAAGCCATGGTGGGTGGAATGCCATGTGCACTGCTAAAATGTCTACCTTGACATTAATGGGGAAAGCACTGAGCACATGTATGTCAACACACACACACACACACACATACACACACGCTTTAAAAAAATAAAAATAATAATAATAATTTTTATATATATATCTATCAGGAAAATAAGGTTGATGGCAGGTTGGGAACCTAATGTGCATGCGCAAAGTCCGCCGTGCTCTCATTAGGACTGCCCCCATAGGAAAGCATTGAGGTTTTGGGAGACGCTGGATGTCCTCATAGAGAGAGTTGGGCCAACAAATGTCGCTTAACCACCTGGAAGTCCCACTAGTGGCCACTAGAGGTGCAGTTAGCCCTGGCAGGTAATTATTGCAGTTTATTAAAACTGCAACAATTATCACTGCAGGGTTAAGGGACCTGGGGCACTGAACCCTGGCCACTTCAATGGGCTGAAGTGGTCTGGGTGCCTATAGTGTCCCTTTTAAGAACAAAATTGACTGTGAGATTCCAGCCAATTCCTGGGGGAGGGAAGGTTGCAGACCTTCAAGCTGTTGGAAAGCTGCCAAGGAAGATGTTGTTTTAATATGTATATATTTTAAGTTTATCGTCATCCACATCAGTTTATCAAACAGTGTGCTGATCATTGGTACGGCACACAATGTATTGACTTTAAAAAAAACAGCAAGCATCCTCTTTGTACGTGGGAGGGCAGATAGAGAATGTCGGATTACTGGGCAGTTCTCTTGCTAAATGATCTGTTTATATAACTTTTTACAAGCCATACTCTTAACCCAGTGTCCAGGGAGGGTGAACCAGGAAATGGTGGATAAAGTATTAATTAGTTTTTAATTTGTCTTGTCTGTGGATAGTACCCATTTTAAATATTGAATAACCTCTTACAAACCATGCCATGTCACCATGTCATCTGTTCCTGTGTGTCATACATGTTTTGTTAGAATTACATTTGTTTTTCTATTGTACAGCGCTGCACAATATGTTGGCGCTATATACATAAATTGTAATAGTATGTCAAATCCATGTCATGAAATAGTATTTTATAATCTATCTATACAAACTCAGCATTTCATCAATTTATTATTTTTTTTCTTTCTTGATATCAAAACTCCTCTTAACAAATTTAAAGTTTTGTGGTCAAGTCTATCCTGGCTAAAGTGTTCTATTTTCAAGGGCAGTTTAAGGATATTTGGTGCCCTTGGGTACCAAGGATAAGTAGTGCTCCTCCACTACTTTAAAATAATGTGAATTTACACCTGAAAATAAGAAGATACCATGTATACTAGTATGACTCTTTTAGGGGTGGTTAGTCCTTCATACAGCCAGTTTAGGATAGGAGAAAGCACAAGACGTGGGAGAGAACAGGCTCCTGGGGGAGAAAGGAAGATATCTAGCATGATAAGCAATTTAGCTAAGGAAAGAATTTTCCCCTCCTTGCCATTCTCTTCCTCAACCACACATCGATCATGCCTTTCCTACCCTTCAGACGTTCTCCCCAGCTACTGACCAAGTGGTGGCTGCTCTTCTCCTTTCCTCTCGCCCCACCACTTCCCTGCTCGATCCTGTCCCATCTCACCTTATTAGATCTCTCTCCACTTGTCTCGTGCCTTCTTTAATGCGCATCTTCAACTGCTCTCTCTCTTCTGGCGTTGTCCCTGCTGACCTTAAACATGCCACTGTTGTACCTATCCTGAAAAAAACATCTCTTGACCCATTCTCCCCCTCTATCGTCCTATATGCCTGCTCCCTTTTTCCTCAAAGCTCCTAGAAAGACTTGTCTTTACCCGTGTGTCTCATTTCCTCAATTCCAACTCTCTTCTTGACCCTCTTCAATCTGGCTTCTACCCTTTTCACTCTACTGAGACTGCTCTTATCAAAGTTACTAACGACCTAATCGCAGCTAAATCCAAAGGCCACTACTCCATACTAATTCTTCTTGACCTCTCTGTTGCCTTTGACACCGTTGATCATGCTCTCCTTCATCAAACTCTTCAATCACTCGGTCTCTGTGACTCTGTCCTCTCGTGGTTTTCCTCTTATCTCTCCCAACGCTCATTCAGTGTATCCTTTTCTAATGACACCTCCACCCTTCGTCCTGTCTCGGTTGGAGTCCCCCAAGGCTCTGTACTTGGCCCCTTCTATTTTCTCTTTATACTGCCTCTCTTGGCAAACGTATAACCTCTTTTGGTTTCCACTATTACCTGTACGCTGATGACACCCAGCTATGACTCTCCTCCCCAGACCTCTCTCCTGCCGTCCTGCAACGTGTCACTGCTTGCCTTTCTTCCATCTCTGACTGGATGTTCTCCTGCTTTCTGAAACTCAATCTCTCTAAAACTGAGCTCCTTGTCTTTCCCCCTTCTAATACTGATCCTCCTCTTTCGCTCTCCCTTCAAGTTAGTGGTTCCCACATAAGTCCATCCTTGCAAGCGCGCTGTCTTGGTGTCATAATTGATTCTGGCCTTACCTTTGAGCCTCACATTCAGTATGTTGCCAAATCCTGTAGATTCTATCTTAAAAACATAGCCCGCATCCGCCCCTTTCTTATGCAAGATGCTACCAAGGAGCTTGTCCATGCTCTAGTAATTTCCCGCATGGATTACTGTAACCCTCTCCTGATTGGTCTTTCCAAAAGCCGCACTGCACCGCTACAGTCCATAATGAACGCTGCCGCCAGACTGATTTTCCTCTCTAGTCGGCTCTCTCACACCTCACCCCTCTGTCAGGCCTTACATTGGCTTCCTGTATGCTATAGGAGTCAATTCAAGGTACTAATTCCCACCTATAAAGCACTGAACAACTCTAGCCCCTCCTATATCTCTTCACAGATCAATAAGTATGTCCCTTCTCGGTCTCTCCGCTCTGCCCGTGACCACCTCCTGTCCGTTGTTCGCACCTGCACGGTCAACTCACGCTTGCAGGACTTCTCGCGGGCGTCTCCCTTCCTATGGAATAGCCTGCCTACCACCATCAGTCTCTCCCCTAGTCTTGCATCTTTTAAGAAGTGCCTTAAAACCCATCTCTTTAGGAAAGCTTATGGCCTCCCAGACTAACCTCTACCTCACATACCTGTCTCTTGTGCTCTCCTAAAGGGCAGCACTCTACTCTCTCCTCCAGCACTGCTCTGCTCCCACCCTATTTGATATTTCCTGTCATATTGTGTTTTATACCCCACCTCCTATAGAATGTAAGCTCGTTTGAGCAGGGTCCTCTCCAACCTATCGTGCCTGAAAGTTTTTTGTAATTGTCCTATTTATAGTTAAATCCCCTCTCATAATATTGTAAAGCGCCACGGAATCCGTTGGCGCTATATAAATGGCAATAATAATAATTGGGAACCAATCAGTCAAGTAATAGTTATTGTACAACCAAGCCTTCTTTAGTGGTTATGGAACCAGGAGTGCCCTTGCTTCATTTTGCAATAATTCAATAACAACTTAAAGGGACACTATAGACACCTAAACCACTTCAGCTCATTGAAGTGGTCTGGGTGCATATTCCAAGGTAATTTAACCCTGCAATAATGCATTATTGCAGGGTTTTTTTTTTTTTTTATATATAAACTGAAATTATTTTATTATTTATATAGTGCCATCAGATTCCATAGCGCTGTACAAAGGGATAAATACATTTTATGAAACATGAATGCATTTAATAAAGTTTTTTTTTTTTTTTCATTGGGGTCAGATCTGAAAACCGATTGCAAAAGCTGCTGATCGCTGTCTGCAGCCTTAGCAAGCCCTTCCCTTCTAATCCCCATGGTTATTTGCCAAGGCCGAGGATTTTAAGTAGCTTTGTAAAATGTAAAACTGTATTTCATGTTTTTTGTGTGCAAGCACTGTTCATTAAAGTGGTCTGGGTGCCGTGTTCCAGTCCCACTTAGTCCTGCAATGTAAATCAGTGCAGTTTTAGAGAAGACTACCTCTAATGGCTATTAATGAGCATTGAAGCATTGCTTTCTTGTGGGGAGGGTCTAATGTGCGTTCACCTTCTCTACCATCATCCGAGGGGTAGGTTTAAGCGTGACCCAGCGACGATTGGTTTAGGGTTAGTACAGGGGTTTGGGACAGAGGGAACTATAGTGTAAGGAATACAGATTTACGTTCCTTTAAGCATAGAATCCCTTTAAGTAGCCTTGTAAAATGTAGAACTTTTTTTTTTTATTTGCTTTGGTGTATGCACTATTCCCTAATCTGTGTTTTGTCCACTGCGCTAAACAACCAGGAAGAAACAGGACTGGATGTCTGACTGACAGCCTGAGGGGTGTCACCAGGTTAAATGAGAAGTGTCAATTTCTATAGAAAATCAGCACTTTTCATAAATTGAAAAAAACAAGACACACTCTTCACAAATAAAGCACTTCAGCAATCTGGAGTGCTTTAGGGGCCTGGGGTGTCCCTTTAACAAATTTCAAAGGCAGGGACAATATTGAGGATTTTACTAAATACTATACCTATTAAAATCAGGGTCACAAGGAGCAGTCCCTTAATTTATTATTTTTTTTTGTTGTTCTTTTCTAATCTTTGCTGCTCTTTAGTTCTGTCATTCTTTGATATGATTCTTAATCCCAGTTGTTTCTAGCCATATGTGAAGAAGAAAATTTTTTTCTCAGAATTGAATCCATAAATAGTACATGATTATTTATCTCCAGGTAAAAGGGTTTCCTGGTGACGTCACCTGTGAGAGAATAAACTTCCATGTTGAGATTAGTAATTCAGTTATATGGGGCTATAGAATTTATCACTAGTATGTAGTATGTAGCATAGGAATCATTATCTACAGAGAATACACGCGTTCTGAGTTCCAATCTTAATGTAGTGCTTTGTACAAATATATACACAGAACGAATCTTCACTGTCTCATAAGCATTGTCAATTACCCACTCACACAGTAATTCTCTAAACAGGAGCTGAATGACCTCTTGCATTTCTTTGTGGGTGAATCATAGGTGTCTGGGTCAACCATTTCTATCTACTGCCGTAAATCGCTGCATTTTAAAAAGGTCACACAGGAGAATGAACCTTGTAATGTAACTACAATAGATCTGTCTATTATGATGCTAAATACTCCAACTTGCTTGTTCAAGGAACACTCCGAGCACCATAACCACTACAGCATGGATGTGAATTCCCTGGTGCACCCATTGCAAATAGTCAAACTCTTTTTGAACGGTTTGACTTCTGACCTGGGCTCTGCCAAGTACATCGCCCTGCCACTACTACAGCTGGCAGAGCCCGGAAGCTCATTTTGGGAAGCTCCTAGGCTTCTCTGCACATGTGGCTGCTAAACACATTTAGACTACAGTGCGGCAGACAGAGTTACTGTCACTGACATGCAGTGTGTGCCATGAGGTCATATCGCCCACTGTCTGATGTGCAGCAAGCTAAATGGGATTAGGAAGGGAGCCTGTATTGCTTGTTGCACAGCTCTGATGCATTACCAACACCAGACACCAGGGACAGTGTGGAGCCCCTCTTTCTCTCTTCTTTCCTTACTGAGAATAAGTCTGCGTGCGTCTCTGTTGATATGTTGGTGTGTTTGTTTGTGAGTCTATGCATGTGAGAGAGTCTGTCTGTGTGTGCATATGTGTGCTATTGTGTCTTGGCGAGTCTTGCCAATCAAACATGTTTTTCTGTAGACCAGCTGGTGAGTGATTGTGGTACCAATTGGGTAGTTGTGTGGCTAATTAGATGTTTGTAAATGGATAATTCTTTATACATGTGGTTATGGTTAATTTCGTCTTTTGCCTTCCATGTGGCAAGTTATGCAAGTCTTGCCACTCGAACATGTTTTTCTGTAGACCAGCTGGTGCACTCCACAAAACTATAAAAGTGGCCCTGTCTGGGGTTTAAACAGGAGTTTATAGTTTGTTCATTAACCAACTAAACTATCTCTCTGTGCGTCCATCTTGTCTGCTTTCAAATCCATGTCTGTCATTCCACCCATTGTACAGCGCTTTGGAATCTGTTGGTGCTTTATAAATAATAATATCAGATATTGCTGATTTTCGTTCGGTGCAACACGAGTGTGCAATGATAACTTGTGTCTTAACACTACTTTGCAGGGTTACCCTGTAGTGCTCTTAGTTACATTGTAGTAATTGAAAGCTGCAGTTTTTGGTTATGTTGTCCCTGATCACATTAGTTCCTTGTTCCTTTTATGCGCTGGATCAATGGGGTTTTTCAACTAAAAAGTGTATTGCAAAATTTAGGTCAAACTAGCTGATGTGGAAATATTCTCCAGCGCATCTAGGGTCACAGTGTGACTTTTTTTAGCCTGGATTTTTTGACTCAGTTTTCAGTTCGCTATGTAACAAATCATAGAGTGTAGCATTTTTTTTTAATTTTTTTTTTTTTGCTTTGTATGATATGTACAGTTGTTTGGCTGCAGCCAGCGTGTTCCCTGCCACTTTTTATTTAAGGCTTTATCGGTCCAGCGAGCAGAGTATCGGGCTATTATATTGCAGGGGGTGGGGAATTTTGTATATAAATAGCAGAATGTGAAGAGAAGAGAGTGCAATGTTCACCAAGGAGGTTTAATATATGACTAAGTGACAGAAGTTTTGTTTCTGAGAATTACTTTTCAGATAAACAACTTTATAGCGGGGCACTTAATCTTACTTACCAGAGACACCTCATTTATTACTGAATTTCAAGTAACTTTAATGTCATTAATTCAGCTCCATATCACGTGTAGTAGTTGTAAAGATGTGTACTTTATTATTTTATGTCTATGTTTATTTTATTAATAAGTATAAGCTACCCCCTTTCCCTCTTTATAGCTTTTTTTCTAAAGTTGCAGAAAACGTACCTAAAATCATAACCGAGAGACATGTATGTAAAGTTTTTAAAGACTTGTCCTGTGTTTTTACTGCTGCCCAGAAACCCTGGAATTAACCACTTCCTGACAGATGACATGCCAAGACTCTTGTATTATAGGTTCTAGCCTAACCCCTTGTTATAAAGTGTTTAAGAGATTGCATGTAGAGCGAGCCGCTGGGAGAGGCACCAGTAAAATTCCCTAACTGACCCATTTAAAACCAAAGCTGTAATCTGAGTTATGAAACCAGTGAACTATGAGCCTTAAATCTTCACTTTAACAACCCATCGTGTTAAGGCTGCGCTATCCCAACCTGCACCTCGACATATAGTAGAATTACAAAGGTTGCAGTTTGAAATGCAGCACAGCAGACATTAGTGGTACTATACCTAATGGCAAACCAGCACCCCCTAATGGATTAGTACCCAGCATGTGCTTTTTTTTTTGTTGTTGTGAAGGGATAGAATTCAGTGATGTAGGTATTGAGCACTATTACCACAGTTAGAGTATGAAATGGCTGCATGCAGTAAAACAGATGTTGCATTCTTACTATCAAGATGCTCCTATATTGGTATTTTAAACAGCTTTGAAGGTGGGCATCAGGGAAAATTCAGTGTGCAAACATCTGAAAGGCCAACACTTCCATCATTGTTGGATATGAACACTATAGTCACCAAAACAACCTTAGCTTAATGAGCAGTTTTGATGTATAGATAATGCCTCTGCAGTCTTACTGCTCAATTCTCTGTAATTTGAGTTAAATCAACTTTTTGTTTTACGTCCTAGCCACATCTCCCCTGGCTGCGACTCGCCCAGCCTGCATGAAATAAGAGGGTCACATTGTCAATCATATGTTTAACTAACTTTAGACGTTTTTATCTCCTGCTCTGTTAATTGAACTTTAATCAGACATAAGAGGCTCCTGCAGACTTTAAAAAGCGATTAACAGAGCAGGAGATGTAAAATTATAAATTAAACAGAATGTGCAATAAAGGAAGTTTAAACATTAGATCTATATTTGCAGGAAGTGTGACTACGGCTGCATAAACTAAGTGATCTAACTCTCTTAAAAGGCAGATAATTGAGAAGTGAGACAAGAGGGGCATGACCTATATACCAAAAGTATTTCATTAAGCTAAAGTTGTTTTGGTGACTGGTGTCCTTTTAACAATGTGAGTTACCTGTATCATGCCTTTGCCATGCAAAGGTGTAAACTATCTTGATGAATAAATGTATCCTTGTTAAGACAATCTGGACTAAAATTGTGTTCAGTTCTAGAATAATCAAGATGAAATTCTGTTAAGAAATACATGTTTCTATTAAAAAATCAGGTGATTAATTATTACACTGTGCAAGTTAAGGGGAATAATTTTAGCTTTTTGGTCCGTGAATTAAAGCTATTCCTTCCTGTTGAATATCTGCACCTGTTTTAAATTCTTTAAAATGGATTAACTTCTTCGGCTATTTGATTTTTAGTGAGATCAAATACGGTGGCAGCATTTATCGCTATTCTTGCTCATCGTCTCTGCGATTTGTTTGTACTGCACCACTTCTATATGCATGCGCCCTTGAAAAAGGAGAACACGGCACTCAAAACTGTGGAGAGACTGAAATCAGGCCCTCTTTTTAGAGTGTGGAAACAGAGCAATGGAATTAGAGGGCTGCCAATAGGTGGCACTGTGGAGTTTTAAACAAGCAATATATTTCCTTTTTGTTTCCCTTGAAACCTTGTACATTAAAGCATCAACGCAAATATATAAAATGCGATCAAGTTTAGCTGAGTTTAAAAAAAAAAGTGCAGAGAGAAGGTCCTGTCAAGAATTTTTATTTTGCCAATAATTATATGTAGTATACATTTTGTACCTCTGAGAATAGACGCTTGCTGTATTTTTCCTCAAAATAAATGATGGACTTTCGTAAGAGCCAAATAACCATATGCAATGCAACTTAGCAATGAATATTAAGCAAAACAATTGTTACCACAGTGCTTTAAATTGAATTAATATAAATCATGGCCTGTCACGTGCGCTGGGCCTCTATATAATCAATAGATCCTAGTGCAGTGACATTATTTATTAGCAAAAGAGACAGTACATTGTAATTGTCGATGAGGTCTGGCATAAAATTGGTTAATGGCATTAGGGATGATCCTCTGGAATAATTGGACAGCCACTTTATCTGCAATAATCAGTAGCCTGCTCTCCAGCCAAGGAGAAACTACAAGCCCCATAATGCTTTACGTTCATGCTAAAAATTGTGAATGTTGCCATCACAGGAGATGTAACAGCCAAAAAGCTATAGATGACTGTCATACAATAACTGATTTAGAGAATATCTGGATATATTTTGATTTGGTCAAAACATGCCCTTTTGTGAATATTAAATTATTAGCTCTTCTGGTTACCTCTTAGGGGTGTGCAAATGTACTACTCCAAAGCACTTTAACAAATCTAGTATTGTATTGTACACAGACACTATAAACATAATAATGTACTTACCCCTGTTTCTTTCACCCCTTCCCTCCTCCCCTCCACCCCCCAAAAAACAAACATAATTTAAAACATACATCTTGTTGATTTCATTAAATTTGTATTAAGTGTAATTGCTTAAATCATAAAGCAGTTATAAACCTCACATGTAGTGAGGTTTGAAACAAATTAGAGGGGGACAAAACATTTTTTGGAGTGGGGGACTCAATGTATCTGGTACACATCCTCAAGACGACTGCATTAGAAAAAAAGTTTATTTTTTAAAAGTAAATAAATATAGCATAACCCTAGCGATCCAATCTTGTAAGGAGTAACTGGTGCCTCTGTGAATGCCTGGGGCTTGCCTCTCTCGTCTTGTCACAATCAAGTACAAAATAGTTAACTTAAATGTGAAAGTGCAAAGGGCAGGGAGTCCCAGCCTGCAGTGATCAAATTACACTGTCTAACTGTACAGAGAGGTCGTCAGGAGTCCAGGATCCATTGCACCTCCTAGACTGGATTAGCCTTCCTATCGGTTAGTCTATGGGTAACCAAGAGGGAGCAACCCTGGGCCAACGTTCTGCTAAGTGGAGCAATTAGCAGGGGCATTCCATTGGTTTCCATGGTGACTGCATCACTTTTAGAACTTTACCCCAGAATTATTCTACACAAAAAACCTTCACCATACTGCAAATGTACTGGAAACGTTCCAGGTGGATTTGCAAACACCTGTACATAATGTATAGATGGTACAGCATGCTGCGTGTGTATATATATATATATATATATATATATAATTACACGGTTTATATACAGAAATTCCAAATACTGAATAATCTGCTTGAAGTCAGGCCTTTGAGGATACAGATTGATAACAAGTAAATAATAACTAAATACACTCACTGCAACAGTAAGGAAACATGGCATAAACGGATATTACAAAAATAAATAGTTAATGTATACACACACACTGTATAAATGTGTGTATAGTCCAGATGTTTCAATGAACAAAACACCCAATCTTCCAACTTATACATAAAATAAGTTCTCCTTCCTTTTTTTTTTCCTATATCCCATTTATATAAAAAAAATTATATAATAAAAATCCCATATCCCAATATCACTCGTTAACATGCTATAACATGCCGTGCAAATTGACATGAAGCATTTAAAGACACAGGAGCTTTGCAGTGTAGCCAGCTGTGCAGCGTGAAGTCACTGTACAGTAAAGTGAATCCCAGCAATCCGTAAGGTCTCCAAACCGACCAGAACAACCGCTCGAGCTATCGCGCGATTAATGAGTATCTTGTCTGAAGAGCTTGCAATCTTCCGCCTGACGCGTCCGGAGCGGACCCTTGATGTCTGCTCCAATAATGAGGCGCATTCTAGCACACGCGACACAAAGTGCAGGGTGAACAAACCTAGACTGGGTGCAAGTCCTGCTGCTGGTGATGAAGGGGTTACACGGTGCCTGTTAACCCAGCTGGTGCCAGGACCCTGTCCACACACAGGCAGGCATTGCAAAGCACTGAGACGGTGTTATTAACACTTCTGCTGCAAAATCCCAGTCTACAAACCCTTGCTGGACTTTGCAAAAATAAAACCAAAGTAAAGAGAACCATGCAATATTCTATTTGGACCCCACAGATCAGTTAACCCCCCTTACCCCAAAATGCCATGCCGAGTCCTTTGGGGAACTTTTAGTATTAACCCAAGTACGCCCAGATCAGTTTTAACCCTCTATTTCCCTGTACAAGCAAAGCATGCAATAGGTACCCTACACATGCATTCCAATCGTACAATTCCCCCAGCACCCCCCACCATCACCACCACCCATCCCAGCCCTCTCCTCCTGCCTTGTCCTTCAGGGTACCACCAGGATACAAGGAGTTAACCACCTTAGTTCCCAGCTGACAGTCAGCTGATCGCCCGGTGATTGACAGCTCTCTCAGCAAGCCCCCACTACCCTCCTCCCTTAAAGTTTATATACTATTATGCTAATGAGGCCTGGGATGCGGGCTCCCATTGGTCGGCTGTCCCCAGTCCATTTGCCATTTGGAACGTGACGTCAAAGGGGCTATAAAACTCAGCCTGGCTTTTAAAGGGCTCTGCTGAATGATCCTTTAAAAATCCTATCTGCCTGGCAGTGGGTGCTCGTCTATCTCTCTCTCCCCCTGTACAGCCAGTATCATCATCATCATTATTATCATTTTTTTGGATGGTAAAGGGGGTGGGGTGGGGAGAGCCAAGAGTGAAAGGAAAGAAGACTCTGCATTACCTCCTGCAAACTTCAGCCCAGCCTGAGAATGAAGTGTTAAAGCATCAAAAGACTTTCAGACTTCTTCTTCTTCTTCATAGAACGCTCAAAAACCCAGAATTCTAAGAAAGAATCCAGACTTTTTTCCTCCCTCCCATGCAGGATTTGCTGCAAGAAACCATGCCATTGCCCTAGGGAAGGGCTGGACCTGTTCATTATTTTTTTCCCATTCATTATTTTTAAAATTTTGGACAATTTTTTTTAAAAATTAAAAATCAGCCAAAGTGGCTCACCCAGACCCAGTGCCAGGTCAGAGCAGCCTGGTGCCCCCTCTGCCACCCCTGTGGAGGGCTGTGAGCAGCAGAAGGATGGCCTCCGATCTGGCCATGAGCAGCTCCGACCTGCCCACCAGTCCCCTGGCCATGGAATATGTTAATGACTTCGATCTGATGAAGTTTGAGGTGAAGAAGGAGCCGGTGGAGACCGACCGCATCATCAGCCAGTGCGGCCGCCTGATCGCCGGGGGGTCTCTCTCCTCCACCCCGATGAGCACGCCCTGCAGCTCGGTTCCCCCTTCCCCCAGCTTCTCGGCTCCCAGCCCGGGCTCCGGCAGCGACCAGAAGAGCCACCTGGAAGACTACTACTGGATGACCGCCTATCCCCAGCAGATCAACCCGGAGGCGCTGGGCTTCAGCCCGGAGGACGCGGTGGAGGCTCTGATCAGCAGTAACCCCCAGCAGCAGCCGCCCCACCACCCGCACCAGCAGCCGCAGCAGCTCCAGGGCTATGAGGGCTTCAGGGGCCAGCAGTACTCCTCGTCCGGGGGGGGCATCCCTGGAGAAGACATGGGGTCCCAGGCGGCCGCAGTGGTGTCTGCGGTGATCGCAGCGGCGGCAGCCCAGAGCGGGGCGCCCCACCACCACCACCATAACCACCACCACCCCGGGCACCCTGGAGGAGTGCAGTCCGCGGGAGGGGGTGGTGGAGGTGGTGGCAGCTCTCCGTCCTCCTCGGTGGTCGGCGGTCTCCAGCCCCACCACCACCACCATCACCACCACCACCTGCACTTTGATGACCGGTTCTCGGACGAGCAGCTGGTGACCATGTCGGTGAGGGAGCTGAACCGGCAGCTGCGGGGGGTGAGCAAGGAGGAGGTGATCCGGCTCAAGCAGAAGAGGAGGACCCTGAAGAACCGGGGCTATGCCCAGTCCTGCCGCTTCAAGAGGGTCCAGCAGAGGCACGTCCTGGAGTCCGAGAAGAACCAGCTGCTGCAGCAGGTGGAGCACCTCAAGCAGGAGATATCCAGGCTGCTCCGGGAGAGGGACGCCTACAAGGAGAAGTACGAGAAGCTGCTGGGATCCGGCTTCCGAGAAAACGGCTCCTCCAACAGCGACAACCCCTCCTCCTCCCCGGAGTATTTCATGTGAGTGTCTCACCCTGAGCTGGGTGGGTGGGGGGCACTCTGTGTGTGAGTGTGCATGGCACCTGTCCCCCCTGTCCTTCTTACTCCATGTCCCATTCATAACCACTAGAAGAATTTCAAACATTATTTCACAAATTCAACTTTCCTTCCCTTGTCTTCCTTTTCCCAATATGCCCCCCTTATCTTGTCTATACTTTACTTTCCCCTCCTTTTCCTCCTTCTTTCCATTTCAATATTTCAAACACTGCTTACACTGACACATTGACATTTCCAAACTGACCTTAGAGTTAGAGCTTAGTTATTATTTTTAATAATAATATTGGTTATTATTTATATAGCGCCAGCTTATACGCACGCTTTACAATAAGAGGGGAATTTACCAAATGAGACAATAACAAAATGTAACAGGAGCAATAGGTAGACCTTAGTGCGTCCACCTGTCCACCCCCTCCTCACCCCCCCCCATATTATTATTATTATTATTATTATTTATTATTATTATTAGGGGTGCAGTAGTGCCACTGGGGTGGACAGCAATGTACTTTGTATCACTTACCGTACAAAGTGAAGGTCCCCAGTTTAATGCAGGGAAGTCAGTATCCCTGTCAGCCCCAATGATGCTCCTCTGTCCTCTCCTATTTAACAGGTTGAAAACTTTTGCCCAGTGTTTACCTAACAAGCTCGCCCCTCCATTTGTAGTTAGTTGGCAAATCTTTGCTTTTGTCTATAGCTGTGAAGCACACTATGACAGTGACTGTGACTACATATCTTCTTCCATCTAGTGTTACCTCTGTACCTTCTAATAGGATGGGGTCAAACAAGTGAGAACCTCTTCTCACATACTTTTCCATTAAGGAACAAAATCCTTGCATAACTCAGTTCTACTACCTATTAAAATGTCTTGCTGTTCTATGCTTTATTCGTGGCATAGACAGAATCTACTGTATAAGAGAACATTAGAACATTATCTGTGCTCCTGCTGTCATTTAGCACCCCCCACCATCTTCCCTACTTACATATGGTTTCAAAATGTCAATTTCCTTGTGAAAAGCAAACCAAACCTTTCTGCCCCAAACCATTGCTTGTTAACATCACCATTATTTTACCTCTTCTAAAGTGTTCTGCTTTGTATGTTTTGTGTAGTATTTCCTCTCTATGCTGTATGTATGGGTTCTTGTGCATTCCTTTCTTCTTAATTTTCTGACTCCTGAGGTTTCATATTTATTGAGGGTGGGGGTAATGTATGTAGAGAATTAGGGGGTGTCTTTTTTGCATATCAATGGCCCTCAGTAAGTTTCGGGCGTGTTTGTAGTTACCTACAAACCTGATTGTATTGTAAACTAGCAGAATTTGGGGGAGTTTACATAAAAAACATCTCTCCTTCATCGATCTCCTCTCGCCATCATTGTTCTTGGGCTTGTCTTGCATTAAATCTATATTCCCAGTTAGCACTCATATGAAGATTGCTCTTTGAGATATGCCATCCACTTTATATTTATTTTTGCTTTGTTTTGTTTTTAAGGTCATGAGTTTTTGAGCTTGCTGTGTCAAAAAGAGCGAAAAAAAGAGAGAATTTTTGCCATCCCGAGTTCTTCATATGAGCTTGCAATAAAAAAAAAAAAAAATGTGAATTTTTAGACTATCTCGCTGAATTCATCATTTTTGAGAGTTGCTGTCCTAAAATTGAGGAGACGTAGAGCAACCTGCCAAAGTAAATCGAGCATCAAACTTCAAAGTTTCATGTGACGCTTTGGCCCAAATGAATGAGACTGGCCTGCCATTAAAATCCCATCTTCATCTCATATGCATTATGCTTGCTATTTGTGTCTTAGCAACAACGAACTGTATCTGTCAAAAGACTTTATGGAAAAGAGACTATATTATTAAGATAGCCTGCATGCTGGACATGTAAGGTATAATTATTTTTTTTTTATTTTGTTCTTTCCTTTTTTATGTTTTGCTTGGAAATGGACTTCTGAAGATTAATGGCATGATATTCATCTATATTTTTTCTTTTATGTTTTTTCTTTTCTTTTCAATGCCTCACCACTTTTTTGAGTTGAAAACAAAAAAAAGTGGAACCTTGATCCTCCCCAAAATGTAAAGTTTGCATCTGCTAGAGGGAAAACAATCACCCCATACCCCTAAAAAAACAAAAACAAAACAGATTTTTGAAATATGCAAAACTTCAGACTTCAGTAAACTAAAACATATGAAAAAATGCACTGAGGGTATCTTCTCCAAAAGTTGGCAGAAATTGACTTTTTTGTTATACAATGTGGCAAACACAAACAAACAAAAAAAGAACGTTAAAATGTCTCTTTTAAATGTATCTTGTATTGGGACTAAAATATGCTGTGAGCTGTGATGCAGTCTATAAGAAATTGTTTATTTTTAAAACAAATATTCTCCCTTTTGCGTTTGGTCGCTGTCAAATGTGGAATGCTCTGGGTTTGTAGTTAATTTAATTCATGTCTCTCTTTTTTTTTTTTATTATAAATCTGTTGGCCCAGTTATAAATGTATGCTACAGATAAAGGAATGTTCTAGATAAATTGGAACAAGTTAGGTCTGTTTTAGATGTAGAATATTTTAATAACTGATGCACTAAATTGTTTACTGTTGTGATGTTTGAAGGGGGTTGCAAATTTCATGGGGACTGAATTTTTTTTTTTTTTTTTTCTTAAGGGTAGATTGCAACAGCATGTGCTTTCAACTTAAATAGAAGTTGGGTATGTGTAAAATCTTATACTTCACCACTGACTGTATTTGAAAAACCAAAGTATTAACGGGGAAGTGGTGCCTCTATATCTAAGGGGTATTTTACATTCAAAAATGTGTTGTGTTTTTTTTTGTTTTTTGTTTTTTTTTCTTGAAATTGAAGTATTTGGGACTGAATTGCACTAAGATATAACCTGCAAGCATATAACAGAATGCAAAACTGTTTAGAACGCTAATACAAAATTTATGCAGTTATAAACAAACAAAATTAAAAAATGTATGGCATTACTGGACAGTTTAAAAAAAATGCAGTTTTTTATTTTAATTTTTTTTTTAACAGATTTATTGTGGTTCAGAACTGGATTTTCTGTAATGTCACAAATTCTACAATCTTAAAGGCAATAACCAGGAAATATAAACTTTTATCAGGGACTGATATCATGTCATTTACAAATGGATCGTAAACTTACCGTAATAATTATTTTAGATTCATGTTTGTTTTTTTTTGTTTTGTTTTTTCTTAAAAAAATTGTTTCTCTCCATATTTTGCTGTGCAAAATTGTTTTATATTTTGAGTTACTAACGAAAAGTGTGATAGGTGTTTGTATATGTATGTGTGTGTGTGTATATGTGTATATATATATATATATATATATATATATATATATATGTATGTATGTGTATATATATATATATATATATACATACACAATTTTTTTTTTTTTCTGTGCTTCGTTCCATTTCACTTCTATGGTTATATCTACAGAAAAAATAATCTACAATAATAAACTGCAGTTTTTGATTCTGTATAAAAACATGTGTGGCGTATGTTGATGGCGATTTTATTGTCTGCGCTGATTGATTTGTGCTGGGCTAACAATGAATATATGGCAGACGTATGAGGGGTGGAGAAGGGGGGGTTAGTAGGACCCAAACCTGTAAAATTCGAAAGTGTTTTCTACTAGCAATTTAATTTTGAGATTTAGTATTGTATAGAAGATATGTATTACTTTTTAAAGCATCCAGTTTATTTATTTATGTATTTTTTTGCTCCCATACTCATTCTGTGGAGCCCTTCTATAGTCGGGTCAGTATTTTCATTTGGTATATTTAAACAGATTTAATAAACCAAATTTATTTTCCATTGGGGCAAGGTCTTCCTAATTAAGTTTACACCAACTGTTAAAATGTACACATCTTTACATCTTTCTGCCTAATGAGGTCCAGAAATGATCAACTCTAACAAACAGGTGTGTAATGTAGTGAGGAACGTGGCAGGGATGTGGACAGACCCTTCTGCTGGTGACAGTTCAGTCTGTGACTTTTAGTTTCTATGGAATCCTTATAATTGAGACTATAATTGCTGTTATGATTACAAATCAATCGATTGACATAAAGAATCTTTTTGCAGGTTTTACCCATCGCTCTGCAAAGATAATCGCCCTTTATCCTGTTTTGTATCTTTTCACATATATATCTATATCTACCCTTATGTATAATTTTATTCTACAGGATAGCATTCACTAGAAAACTACAAATTATCCCCCAGAAAGATGAGAAGATGGATTAAAAAAAAAAAAAAAAAAATCAATTCATGTCTGTAGAAGATGGTTCTGTAGATAGAAGGGGAAAAGGTGTCTTTGTGGCTGAGGAAGTTAGTGGTTTTAAATGTGTTTTTATATTCATTTCGTGGAACTTTTTGAGCGCCAATCAGTAGTAATATTTATCATTACATCACTGCTGTTCAGTAGGAAGGATGGCAGTTTTAGTTGGGACCGTCAACCTTTGACATTTGACCTCTACCTTTAGACCATTGTTTGAACAAAGGTTGCAAATTTGTATTCCAGATCATTTAAACAGCTAATCTATAGTCCAAGGGTGAGGGGGATCTAATTTAGGAGGGAGCCCATCTGTAATAATATAATAATCACAGCCAACCTGTTATACTATACTTAATACGCATTGAGCCTTTTCGGTCTGGTGTGCTTGCTTTGCAGGTAAGACTCCTTCCAGTGAGGAAGGGGTTAATTTGTATACACAAATCTTATCATCTCTCCAATACAAACTTTAATGTTCAGGGATAATAGTACAGTCAGACTGTGGAAGCCAGGAAGTCTGTCAGTGACTGCTCATACCAGCCTTAGATACAGCTTAAGTAAAACACTCTCTTTCCTGCCTTCTACCTTACACCGTAACTGTCATGTAACCATTCTAGAGAGGAGGGGGGGAGATATAAAATATAGCGTAAACATCTGCCTTCTAACATGGGTTTCATATATTATAATCTGCCCAGTATTGAGACATTCATAATGCAAAATATAATGATTTTTCAATATTTAAATCCTGCCTCGGGAGTTTGTTTTTAATTTGTATTTTTTATTATACTTTTTTTTTTTTTAAATCTTGTTTCTCTCTTTTGTCAAATAGAAGGGATCTCATTACTCTGCCAGATGTAGGCACATTTTGTCTGAAGGTGTTGAAATGTAAAGTGTGTGTGTGTGTGTGTAACACACAGATAGATATGTATATGTGAGAGAGACAGATCATTTCGCTTTCTAGATGCCTTGCTCAATTCATATCCAATAACCGTGCAATAGAATTGAGTCTGAGTAATTTGAATATTCTAGTTGGGGTTCCATTATGCAAGTATGGTAGGTTTCATCGCAGAGCCATGCGACTCAACGTAACATTAAATAACCTCTAAATGAGTTTGTGAAGGGTCTGAAGGAAAACGTGTTAATCTGCAAAAATAATTAGCTGAGAAATTCTGATCTTTAACCCTTTGAGTGACTGGAGGAAGGTCCAGCTTGGCCTGTCTCTCCCCATCTAACAGATTTAGTTGAAGACAAGTCAAAGCGACTTTGTGTCGGTCTTCCTGGTTTGTTTGTTTGGGCGGTTTGTTGTTTTTGTTTTGTGGATGCTTATTAATCATTTTTTTTGAATGTAAGATGTCTTACATTTCATAGTAATCATCATAAATGCATCCTATTCATTGATCTGACTTTTAATATGGTAACAGTGATGCTAATGCATAGCAGTAACGTGTCCCACATTACCTGAGGTTTGTAAGACGAGAAAAGTCCAATTTGCTCACAGCTTTTTCAAAGACTTTTTTAATACGGTAATAAGGATAATTTATGCGAATGCATCTTAAAGTCAGGTAGGCCTCGCTTCCCAAAAGGTAGCTTAATCTTTTAGCAATAATTTTTCCAATTATCACAAACTATTGTCTCTGTGACACTTTTTTATTTTTTTGTTTTATGGCATAGGTCAAATCTTAGTAATGATGAAGAAAGCAGCAAAGAGGTTCTGTAACTGCACAGACCATACCTACATGCAATACTGTTACGACCGTATGAATGCACTCGTTAAACAACCTTTTAGCTTCAAAATTTGCAAAAAAAGTAAATAAATGAAAAATACAGATATATTCACTGAGTACGGTCATACTCTAATGAATTGCACTAGAGGAAAAGTCATTTTATTGGCTTTATACGTGAAAGCAAATCCAGACATTCCAACAGAACTGCTGCTGCTTACCACAAAAACTGAGTCTGCAGTGTAGATGGTCATAGATATAGGATCATTCACGATGCTTGAGAAATATATCCTTGAACAGAATTACAGTATCAGATGCAGTTTATACTTCCTGGACTGAACTGGTAAATTATGTATAGGGTACATTAGAATCATCTTTTCAAATGCCACAGATTACTATCCTCTAAACACGGTGATCTGGAAGGAAATACATTTTTTGTTTGTTTGTTTTGTTTTTTCTTAAATCAACTTTAAAGCTGTTAATTCTAACTCCGTGTAAGCAACACCTGTTTAGGAGACTGGAGTTCAGCCAGAGTTGTCAGGAATATATATATATATATATATATATATATATATATATATATTTTTTTTTTACGGGGTGGGGGGAGAATTGCTGGTGAAGAATGAATGAGAAAGAGAAGTTGTAGAATTAGACATTTTTTAACATCGTGCAGCTGCTCTGAAGTATTTTATTTATTTCCATTTCATTATTTTTTTTTCACGGAAAAAATAGTTTAGCATTTTTATTTCATTTTTTTTTTTTTTTCTAATCTTGCTCAGCCCTGGAGAATGTATTTTTTTTTTTTTTTAACTATTTCATCCCAGCCAATCTGATATTTTGGCAAGTGGGATATTTATTGGCGCTTTTATAAATACTGTAATAATTTATCAGCATTTTTACTATTGGAATTTGTATTGAATCTAAATATATTTAGAAAATATTAGTTATTTTGTATTCTGGAATAGACTCATTGAGACATTTTCACTTTTCAGTTGTTTACCCTTAGATGTATTACGAAGAAAATATTTATTTATCGGCAGCAAGACAATAATTAGAGTGAGTGAAAAGGACCAGTAAGTCTCCTGGAAAATATATTGATTGATTGTATTGATTGAAACGTGAGACCAATGGATCAATTGAATCTAAATAAAGCAATATTATTATTATTATTATTTTTTTTTTTATAGCCTGGTGATGGACTAATGTAACCTAGCGTGAATTATACTACTTTGTTTATTTTTGCGAGTTGTTCATAGCATTAGAAATACACTCATCTGCATTATTTTTATTGCCATAGTTTAATTTGTAAGGCCATTGTTGTTTAATAGCTGTAATTATTATTTTTTAACCATTAAATATTTCAAAATGCAGTGGACCGGAGGATAGATTTTGCTTTTCATCATTTAAATTGTGTGTAGTGGATCAGAGGGCACATGACTTACCTTAAAGATATCTGGTTAGTGAAATATTGCTGGCACTGTTTGTTTTATTTCACAGTCTGTCTCTGCTAAGCCTGTTGTAGAATGCATGACTGGATAAGAGGAACAGGGAAAAATAATTTCATAAGCAAACGGGGACTACTTGTTGTTGCATCATCCAGTGTCGGTGTCGGCTTACTTCTGCACTGCAGACCCTTACAAACTACATATCCCATGATGCTCAATCAGCCCAACATCAGGTTTTAAATTAAAAAAAAAAAAATCTTTATTGTGCAAAATGTTTCCAGCCAACCCAGAAATTTTTGTTTTATTTCAGCCACAACCCGTAATTGAAAGAATATTTACTGACTTGCTCTGGGTACTTTTTTTTTCTTTCTTTCCTTTCCTTTCCTTTCCTTTTTTTTTTTTTTTTTATTGAAAGAGTTTTATGACTGTTCAAAAGCATTATCTATTTATTATAATTATATATATATATATATATCACTTGAGGTCTGCAACAGATCAAAAGAGTCTTAAGCGTCTTCATCACTGGAAAGACTAATTGTTCTTGTTATGTGTGAGCAACTATTTTGTAGTAAGCGAAGCTCACAAATATAGGGTGTCTATAATAGAATAACTTTCTAGGCTCCACGCAAAATTAAAAGTATCCCCCCCCAACTCCTATTTAAAGATGTTGAGGTGTACAGAGAAAATATATATGTAAATATGCAACAGTTGGCATTTCTTGGGGGGAGGGGGGGGTATATATATTAGTGTATATATATTTTTTGAATTTTCACTGCACCATATTTCACCTAAATTTACATTAAATGCCTGTGTGACATAAGCATACATAATTGTTGTTGGAATTGTTTTGCTCTGATTCGCAGATTTATACATATAATTAATATAGGCCTAAGCCCCCATATTAGCCCTATCCGTAAAAAAAAAAACAGATTGATCTTTAAAACTTTATTTTTTATTTTTTTAAATACTTTTCAGATTTAAATCTCTAGCTCGAACTATGGGCAGTGCGAGAGTTAACTATTCTTAGAGAAGACAAAGAAAACCTAAACAGAAATTGCGAACCAATAAACTATAAAAAAAAATCTACATGGGTCATACAAAATGTATAACATTTTTAGTTATCGTTTGTATCTTCAAATATCCCGCACAAAAACAAACTATTGCAATAGGAAGCTAGGATTTTACAAATGTGCTAATCTGTTTATTTTGTAGCAAATCGCTGAAGATGTATCGGTTATAGTCTGCTGTGCTGAGTTGATTTCACGCAGTCTTCTGCGAGGAGTTTAAAGGAGAAAAAAATTTGGATTCTTATTTTATCATTTCCCCCACCCCCCTTTCTTTATTTAACACCGTCATTGCATTTTAACCCTAGGAATTGGAGGAGAATGTGTTTTAATTCTGACAGTGAGATTGCCATGCACAGACCAGGGACTGCATAGGAGACAAGCTAATTTTAATCAGCACATCACATTTCCTGTGTAGCTGTGGCTGCAGGTTTGTGTAACCCTCTCCGATTTCCCCTGCAGGTACTGCTGCTAGTGCCAGCGAGGGAGAAGGCTTCTGGGTAAATTCGCTCTTCTTGCTAAGGTAGCAAGTCGAGGTATTAAGGAGAGCAGGAGAGCAATATCTGTTGTTGGGACAGGGAGGTAGCAGCGTGATTTACAGCGCGCTCAACGCAGCCGGAATTTAACGCATAATGAGATTTTCATCAGGTTTAAAAGGTGTTTTCCTATTTAAAAATTCCACGTGCTTTCCGTAGATTATATCCCCTCTGTCAGACTGGCAGTTTTAGTAGGCCCGGCAAGGTCATTCTGTCACACACTAAAGAGCACATATGTTTCTTGATAATTACTCATCTCGAGACTTTCACTTTATGATTTTAGAAAGATGTCTTCTTGTATTTTTTTTTTTTTTTTATATATATATATTTTTTAACCCTCTGAGCTGCCAGGGTGGATTTTTTTTATTTTTATTTTTTTGTGTTAATTTTCTCTTCAGCTGTAAAGGATGTTGGGAATGGGATCACAGGTCTATTATTTCTAATTCAGTCTATATAATCGTCTAATCTCCCACTCCGTTTATTATGTTTGGCTCTTTATGGCCTGTTTAGTGAAAATTAATACACTAACAAAGTGTAACTTCTTCTGATGATCACTCTGACACATACACACAGGTATCTCTAGGTATTTGTGTGTGTATTTATTTATTTTTATATATATATATGTATAGTCAATATAATGTGAAACCAAAAATCTGCACACCAGTCAAGCCATAAGACTTGCTCTTCCCACAGAAATCACACATGTAGATATAGATGTGTATGTATATGTGTAGATAGGTGTGTGTGTATTTGCATATGTCTTTTAACTCCTCATAAATGGTTTCTTTTTAGTTACAAAATACAAATCTCTAATACTAAACTACCATATTTTATTGTGTGTGTGTGTGTGTGTGTGTGTGTATATATATATATAGTGATCATGGGTATATAGATAGGCAGGAAGTTATGAAATTAGTAATCGCTGTAGAATAATTAAGGTACTGTGAAACTGAATGACCCAGTTCTACTTTTATTTACAAGATTTGACACTTTTTTTTTTTTTTCCTGCCCGTTCTGAGTGGGGGAGTTCAGTCTATTTTTTTTTTTGCAGAGGTTAATTAAAAATCAGCACGGTTTGTTCCTGTACTAAGTCTCAAAATATTAACGCACAACTTTATTGTTGCAATACTGGGTCCCAACATTCCTCAATTGATACCTTTTGTCTAGGTGTGGACATCTCATTGTTGACCTTGCTTCACAGATTTTGCTGTTTGTGTAATGAGCCTTTGTGTGTGTGTGTGTGTGTGTGTGTGTGTGTGTGTGTGTGTATAATAGGGGGCAGCCTAGTCCAGTTGCTTCTATTTCATGCACAACAAAAATAATTTTTATATATTTTTTTTTTTCCCAAGGAGAATTTGTAATTCTTAAATGTTGAAGAGCAAAGCATCATTTGGGAGGCCAAAGTCTCATGAATTCCACAAAGAAATCAGCTATAGAATGAGTAACATAGAGCTCTGTTATACACCTACTGCACTTAGAAATGTGTAACACCTGAATAGTCAAGTGGGTCACAGGTTTGAGCTAAAAAAGGGGTGCCCTTCTTCCTGGGTTTTTTTTGTTGTTTTTTTTTTTTTTAAATCCTCAAATATTTATATCATGACCACTGACGAACGTTAAATCCAACAAAACTGAAATGCATTTTTAAAACCTATGTTTAGTGAGGCGCCCTTGATCACAAAACGTAATAAACAACATTATTATTATTTATATAGCACCAACAAATTCCGCAGCGCTATACATATACTCCTATTCTATTTTAAAATCTCTAACGTTGTTGCACAAATTAATAACCTGGACAGCAGCCTGCCAACTCTGTAGCTCACATGATTACCTCCTCATATGCTGCTTGCTACCATCAGTCCTTAACCTAGCGTTGGTTTTCCATCTCACAGAGCTGTGCTTAGTTGCAGGTATCCTAATATTCATTGGTTAATTGGTTTACATCACCTGCACAGTTATTTTAGTTTCTAATTCCACTTGCCGGTGATTAGGAGCATTTAGGCACTTCTGTTGCCTGAGAGAAATGTTGACACTGACCGTCTGTAATTTTATGGCCTATTCATAGAATTTTTTTCGCTTATCCTTGATTTATTTCAGTCTGCCGGCAATGTATCTGCGTCCACAACTGGGTCTCCCCATATTTAAACCGCTGCTGATGACATCGGCATTATATATTATGACATGTGCGAGACTGCCAGCAGTATCTCCGGGGTTTAAATTTCTGCAGTGTGTTACATAATACAGCTGTGTACGCAGTGACATTTTGCACCAGGCGCCCATTAATGCAGCTTCAGTAATGGGAAAAGAAAGTAGGATTCCGGCCTACGGGCTAGTGCGATGGCTGCTTTTATTTTGTTTGGAAATGAGGCTGCAGCGTTTTGCGTTTCTGCAGTGTCTCTTCCTGCTAGATACAACTAACAAGTCTCTATATTGCTGCAGAAGGTAACACAATCACAGCCGATAAAGAAGGGGCTCCGCAACAAAAGGAACTAAAAATCCTTTTCGTTGTTACGTTACAATGCACTGTCGTATAACGGCACACTATCCCATTTTAATGTTAAAAAAAAAATTCTCCTTTTTAATTCTCAAATTTTCTTGAAGATGTACAGTTGTCTGTTTCTGGTTGTCTTTGCAATATATTAGTGAAATTTTTACCTCTGGAGAAGAACGGTGTTTTTCGGTTTTCAGAACACTGTGATTCTTCTTATATTTTAAAGAAAAAGGCAGGAAAAACTTTGCTCTGATTTTCACCCCACCCTCCCCTCCCCATGTAATCTGAACACAGTCTTCCTTTACTGTCTCTCTCTCTGCTCACCCAATGTGTTTCAGATCCCTGTGGCTGGAATTGCTTAGTGAAATCTAAGGCAAAGGAGTATGATGACTTGTTAATTAACTGGCTGATATAGAGTAGCCCCAGTAGGGGAATTGTGGGTCTCCGGAGGAGCATTGCAAGGAAATAACATCTTCTTGTGTGTGTAAGCGTGTTTGCATAGGGAAAGTTAGGTAGTCTTCTCTTATTCTGGCTACCTATCTGCTCCATTCCCCCTGAAGGCCTGTAATCTGATTGAGTATACAATAAAGTATCTTAGATCGGACAGCAATGCAGTCTCTGAATCAGGCCGGATGGAGTAAGTATAGTATTTATTTATTTATTTTTGTCTGAGGATACAAAGAGTGAGACATCCTAAAGGGAAAACCAAAGATATTTAAGAAAGAAAATTTGGCAGGGTTGGCTCTAAAACGTGCAGCATAGTACTAAAATAGTTTAAGGGCAAAAAAAAAAAAGGGGGGGGGAGTGGGGCTTCTGTTAAAAATCTCAAATTTCATTTTTTTTTTTAACTGAGTTGCTTGCTTTACAGCAGGGATGGCTAGACTGCATTTCCCATGATGCTATGCCAGCAGTGTAATTGTCTGAGCATTATGGGAATATGAGTCCGCTAACTCTGAAGTTACCACAAGCTTGCTAGCTATTCCTGTATAAGTGAAACCCTGGCTGTGTGCTAGACTAGGAACCAGCTCAGTGTCCTTCAGTATTTTAATTGTTGTGAAAGTTCTAGAACACAGAATTAAAGCAGGAAGAGCAGCCATCTTGTGTCGCCGGAGCTTCTCATACTAATGTAAATTGGGCGTACCGTAGTGTCCCTAAAACAAACGCTTTAATGTCTGCAGTCTGCTAATCTAATTTTATTCATAAAATATGCTGTGGGTTGAGGGAGAAGCATTCCTCTTAGATTGAAGACGAGTATTGATGCTTTATTTACTGCAAAGTGGTGTGAATTACCAGAGATCTCTATATCCAAACATTGTTTTTCCATGCAATATTACTGGGGACTCTGTGCAGCTACGTGGATTGCCAAGAATGAATAAATAATTAAAAATACGCAAAATGCTCTCTCCTTGTATGACAACACCGTAACAAAAACTGAAAGACTGCAAGTGTATACATTAAAAATATGTTGACAAAGATTTGCATTTGTTAAGTATATATTAGTTATTTGAGGGATAATTTCTTCATACTATCCAATTCCCCAATATTACTCAATAACTGTTCTTAGATGATCTCTGGCCAATTAAATTCTTGTAGAGTAGTACTGGGATCTTGCTGTGCATGCGTGGCAATTATCTCACAGAGAAGTATTATCCCACTTCTCCTCTATGGGAAGCATTCTCTGCATTCAGCATCATTATGCTCGTTGTGATGATGTTCAACAGAAAGACTTTTAATTACTGAAAATCTTCACTAGGATGTGCCTATAGTGGCTTTTTGATTGACCGCAACTGGGGGCATTCAGACTAAAGGGTAACAATAGCTGTTTCTCACATAGGGCAATGCCTATACAGACACTGATCACTTACCGACCGGGTTCCGTTCCTATGACCCGGTCGTAGAACGAATTGGTCAGTAAGTGACGGCTCACACTTACGAATGGTCGTAAGTGCGAGCTGTCGTAAAACAGGTAGGTCGCTAAATGAGGACCACCTGTATTTGTGACACCAATTGGAAAGGGTCTACGTACCAAAACCACTATATTTCAATGTAATATTTTTGATGCTTAGTGTGTCCCTCTATTGTACAGCTCTATGGTCGATAACCTGTAGGCCGCAACTTGCGAACGACTGGACATTAAATAGCATTTTGATTATCTGTGTTTAGAGATTTAAAAGGTTACTCACTAATGTGTGATTTTTAAAATTTCATCCACAATAGCTGACTGAAAAAAAATCTCCAAGCCAGCTAGGATAGTTTGGGCTAAAATTTTGAATTTGAATTTGACACTTTGTTGAATAGCACATTTGATCTGTGGAAGGGTTGCTTGAAAGATGCCATTCGTTTTAGTGGTAAGCAGTCAAAAATGTAAAAATAAATTACACCCCCAAACACTGTTTCAGTATGGAGTAACAGAACATCTGGTCAATGTGATTAATATACGGACCATCTCTAGGTAGTTTGGGTAAAGACAGAACGTGGCATTTAGATTTTCATGACTGGAACGTTTCCAGACTAAACTTCAGGATAAATGAATATTGTATTGATTAGTCACTAAAGTGGGAATTGTCAGGAATGAAAAAAGTAAGTTTTTTTTTTTTTTTCTTATTCTTCTTCTTAAGGGAATTTAAAATTTTAGACTACTACAACCAAAATGGAAACATTTGTCAAATTTTTATTTTCACTTTAACCGTTTTGGAGTAAATGTTGGAATTTGCCTAAAAAAAAAAAAAATCACATGGAATTTTCAAACCGCTTACACTTTTGTCAATAACCCTGTTCGTTTTAGGAGGGTGTCTGCAATGCTTTGTAACGCGTATCGTTTAGTGATAAGTTTTTCCTCAAAATGTTTTTACTACAAACTTCTTAACCATTCTGGAATAAGCTCAGTCCTGGAGCTCTGTATGTCTGTAAGGTTCTAAAAGGTTAATTTCTTAATCCTGACAATGTCTCCACTTTCTGATTAGGATAAAAATAAGGTTCATATTCTTATTTCATGCCTGCCAACCATACCTATTTTGGGCCTGCATCTCTCCATTCTAGGAACTCCACATTATTGGTATGTTTGAGTGTATAATGTATATTGTTTAACTACAATAAATGTGTTTAGAAATCTATGTAAATAAGATTCATGGTTATTGATCTAAGTTACATTTAGTTTAACCCCTTAAGGACACATGACATGTGTAACATGTCATGATTCCCTTTTATTCCAGAAGCTTGGTCCTTAAGGGGTTAATAAAGTATTAGTAAGTCATCTAAAATCTTTCAACACAGCCCACCCTTTTTCTCCATTTGTATCTTATTCTACCAGTTCTATTACATCATACCATAACGGACAGCCCTATCTTGCTGTTAGTGTAGTTCCTGAATGTAGAGTTAGGAAGATGATGAAAATCAGTGGTGGTTTGTGTGCGGTCAAGTGGACAGATCGAAAGCCCTTATTCCACCGGAGTTCAGGTTACTAGCAATATAGGAAAAGAGACCTTTAGGATAAAGATAAACTTAGCAAGCCATGGGTCCAAATAAGTATCTAAATACATTACATAGTTGTTTGAAGAATCAAGGCCCTTAGCCTGATTGTTCAAAAGCAGATTTTTATTGAATAGAGTGTGTGTTTTTTTTTCTTCTTCTTATAAATAAGGATATTAAAATGCTTTGTATTTCTCCAGTACAAAATCCTGGATATGCCATTGTGAAAATCGGATGCCAATTCCCTTTTTATTTGTAACTCATCCATTGTATACAGTCCTACTCCTCTATCGTGTCATGCATTTAAGTCCTCATTTATTGCCTCCTCTTTTATTTCAGCTTATCAGGTGATTGCTCCTGCCTTTAAATGCTGTTTGGAAAAAAAAAATCAATCCAAAAAAAAAAAATCAATAAATACATAGTCTTATTTTCAATTCATTTAGTTCCCATAGGTAGACAGACTGATTCTTGCCTACAAATAGCCTGATCTGAAATACAATTGGCATTATCAACAATGCAAGACACTGAGGGGTGTATTCACTATACCCTTGCAGGGGTTTTAGAATGGAATTTCTAAATTTAGGCCGGAACTGAAAATTTCTCCCAAATCGGCACAACTGACATTTTGTCATTTGGTTTTCAATTTACTAGTTGTTTGGTTGATTTTGTTTTCATGAATAAACCTCAGTTTGTTTGTGTTGTTGTTGTTTTTTTTTTTTGTTTTTTTGTTTTTGTGTTTTTTTTATTACACATTGGTTATATTTAAAATCTTTTATTTTTAGTTTTTATTTGCGTATGGAATACATAATCTATGCAAAATTATTCAATCTGATTACATGATCAAACAAGCCTTTTAGAATAGACATCATTTTATAATAACATATATAAATTTTATTAAATTTTCACGTGTGTGGATGTGTGTGTGTGTGTATATATATGTATGTATATATATATATATATATATATATATATATATATATATATATATATATATATAAATAAAATGTGTGAATATACACACACACACACACAAAGTAAAGACAGAAGCACTCTCTGTTTTCCAAGTGTATTCAAAAATTATCACAATCTATACATCGTTTCGACCCTCCAGGTTCTTTATCAAGACCCTAGAGGGTCGAAACGTTGATGTTTAGATTGTGATAATTTTTTAATACACTTGGAAAACTGAGAGAGTGCTTCTGGCTGTACTTTTGTATGCTCTGCTGGGAAGCTCCCCAGCATAGTTTCACTTTTATATATTTTTAGGTTGAGTGCCAGAGCCTGGATATATATATATATATATAATAGAGAGAGATGTGTGTGTGTGTGTATATATATAATATAGAGAGAGAGGTGTGTGTGTGTATATATGTATGTATGTATGTATATAAAATATACCCTCACACACAGGTGTGAAAATTGGATAACATTTTCTTTCCTCCCTCTTGAAACTGAATGCATTAATAACAGGATGAATTCATCCCTGGCATGAAAGTAGAGGTCATATTGAGGAAAATGACACCGAATGTCTAAAAATGTCATCTACTTGAAAAGATCTCTGGCACAAGGCCAAGATCAGCATTTAAGGCAGCACTGATCTTGTGCTTCACAAGTAACACTGCAGCACATCTGCATCTCCGAAATCTTGCAGTGGCACCTTAAACAGAGCAAGATATCATTTGTTACACTGCTATATATTTTCTTTCCATCTCAATAAACAGAGGCAGGCTTCTTTAATTTAATGAGCCAAACGAAGCCTGCCAGAGTTTTCTAATCCAGAGGATCCTGAAAATGTGAAAGGCCTTTTCACTTGTTAGACAAATGCTATAACTATCAGTAAAATTATCCTTCTAATGTTGGACTCTCTTGTCATTTCTTCAAAGTACAATAGGGCTTTATTAATACTGCCCCAAAGTATCATTTATTCCAAAGCATCTATTACAGGAATCAGCTGAACCCCCTTACAACAATGTGCGAACTGAACCTATGCAGTTTGGAGTTAATTCAGGAGGATTGAGGGTCTGTGTATGTACTGTGGTAAGAAGGGACATATGAGGTAGACATGTGCAATTCGTTTCGGTCCGAATATGAATTCGGACGAATTTCGGGCAATCCCTATTCCCCCTCGCAGCCCCCCTCTCTTTTTCTGGGTTTCTGAGTTTCGGGATATGCAAGGTATTTCGTTTTTCTCCTTCATAGTGTGAATTATTTATTTAATTTTTTTAGAAATACGTTGCAAAACAAATATTTTATATTGAAATTAAGTATTCATGTGTCATTTCCTGGGTTGCATTATTTTAGGGTGTAATTACAAGTACAGTACACCATTTCAGCACCTCTTTTTTTTTTTTTTTTAATTCAGATTTTTCTTGAAAAGACAAAATTCTATTCCTAGTATTTAGATACTTTAGTATTAGAGAATACATAAACCATTATTTCACTGAAGATTGTTTTTCTAAATATCTCTAATATTCAGAACAACTTTCCGACCTGTATTTTTTATTTTTTTTACTCTGTAACTAAATTAAATTTTTTCTTTTTCTTTTGGATACAACATCTTTTCTAGATTAAGATGTGCCAAATAATTTATTTTGCTAACTGTTAAATGTCAGCATGTAGGTTTTTCTCGTGTGGAGTGCCCCTATTATTATTATTATTAATAAATGAAGTGACAAAGACTCAAAATAAGACTATTGCAGTATGTACAAATATGCTTTTTCTTTTTTTTTTTTTTTTTAAGCATAAAATGTTTTTACGATGAGCATTTGAGATGTACAAATCATGTTTAAACATAAATATTTCAATTATAAAGTGAGTTTATTACAGTTTAAAAACTGTTACTTCTGTAAGTATTATATTATAGATTTAGTTTATATATCTTATATATTTGTGTGTGTGTGTGTGTGTATATATAGTTACATAGCTGAAAAGAGACTTGCATTCCTCACGTTTTTGCTGTTGATCCAAAAGAAGGCAAAAAACCTAGTCTGAAGCATGTCCAATTTTGCAACAAACTAGGAAAAAATTCCTTCTTGACCCCAAAATAGCAGTCGGGTATCTCCTTGGATCAAGCAGCTATTACCCCACTAATTAGAAATTATATCCCTGTATGTTATGTTTTTGCAACTATTTATCCAATTGCAGTTTAAACATCTGTATGGACTCTGACAAAACCACCTCTTCAGGCAGAGAATTCCATATCCTTATTGCTCTTACTGTAAAAAAACAAAAAACAACCTTTTCTTTGCCTTAGATGAAATCTCCTTTCTTCCAGCCTAAATGTGTGACCTTGTGTCCTATGTGTAGCCCTGTTTATGAATAGATTTCCAGATAATGGTTTGTACTGGCCCCGGACATGTTTGTATAATGTTATCATTTCCCCTCTGAGGCACCGTTTTGTCAAACTAAAGAGATTTAAATTTTTTAACCTTTCTTCGTAACTAAAATGCTCCATTTCTGTTATCAATTTTGTAGCCCGTCTCTGCACTTTCTCTAGTGCCATAATATCCTTCTTTAGAACAGGTGCCCAAAATTGCACAGCATATTCAAGGTGTGCTCTTACCAGCGATTTATTAAGAGGCAAAATTATATTTTCATCCCGAGAATTTATGCCCCTATTTATTCATGACCTTACTGCCCTTAGCTACTGCAGTTTGACATTGCATATTGCTGCCTAATATATATTGTATTTACAGTTTATAGGAAATAACTAGAATTCTCTTTATTTTTTAATGTATTAATGTGTTGTTTTTATTTGTCTAAGCAGCAACAGAACAAAGAGTTAGAACAGTATTTCAGTAGTAATTTATTTGTTTGTATTTTTTTTTTATTTTTTTTATTTACTTTATTATTGAACACGAAAAAAAGACAGCGGGTTATTTACTTGCAGTGAATTGAAAAGCAAATTGCTAATGTTGGGCAAAAGTACTGAATTTTGGAGGGGTGGGGGAGAATCATAAGCTCTGTAATCATAGCTGGGCATTTTTTGTGTGCAATTTTGTGTACTTATTTGTCTATGTAAATGTACCTCTAAATTTAATTTATATATATATATATATAATAAAATATATTTGTACACACACATGCACTTGTAAGCTGTACAGCACCAAACTGGTTATTTTTTTCTTATACAAACTCCAGCCTCCCTGCTGTATAAATGTTTTATTATTGCAGACAAGATCCTATCAGTGTATTTAAGGTGCTGTGAGTGTGAAATCTTTCTGTATTAAATTTGTGAATATTCATGACCCCTTGTTTCTTTTGATATATCTGCTTGCCCAGGTACACTCGGGAATCCTCCACATCCGTGATGTGAAAATCGTTGATGCCTGAAGTTCAAAAGGTACGTCTTGGCTTTACATTCTGCGCTTGTTGAAAATAAATAAATTAAAAAGGGCTTGGAGTTACATGCATGTCTACAAATAGCTATTGAATGCTGTAAAGTGTATATCGAGGATAGGGCGGAAGAGCGTTCTTTATACAAAGAGTAGTGCACATCCACAATCTGTTTGTATAATGTAACGTCCCCGGATATGAATAAAATACCACCCCGGAAGTTAACGCCATGTCTGCCAGAAGTCGCTCAGTAAAATTAAGCGACATTGTAACTGTAACCTTATTAAACACGATGGAACTTAAAGTCTACCAAAGCCATAATGCTAGGCATTGCCACTGTGGACTGCGTGTTAAAAATATGTAATTTACTTAGCTATATTTAGCTTTTTTTTAAATTTTTTTACAAATATTTTTTTAATAAGTTTATTGGGTGGCATTTTCATTCTATTTCTATCATTATTTTTATTATGTTATTTTTATTGCATCCTTTACTGGTTGTTCTAGTTTTTATGTATTTTGTCTGTGGCTTTTTTAAGATTCCTTCGGGAAAATCTAGCAGAATTCTAATTTTGCCTAAAACACAGAACACGACTTAGATTGAGTCGAAATGTTTCACCTGCACTACTAAGAGTAAAGATTAGACTTTACAGAGAAATAATCATTCATTCTAAGTGATCAGATCCTCTTTTTTTTTTAATTATTATTATTATTCTGTGCTTTCCATGTGGCATGGTAAGCTTTGTATACATTTTTACCAATATAGTACAATAACAATGGGAAATATTATTTGATAACATTTGTAAGATTTTTCTGTATTATATACTTAGTTTCTGGTTGTGGGTTTTGTTTTCATTTTGTATCCTTTTTCTGAGTTTGCTACAATGTGATAAATTCATTTGGATTCTTCTGGCCATTCGATATTTTTGCGCAGATTAACAATAATTTAATGATATGTTATTAGGACAGTTTGTTCATTCAGTTTTTTTTCTTTTTTACACAACATATGTTATATATTTTATTTTTTGCCCTGTAACACAATGTCCCTATTATTGTGAACATACTGTTACTTGATATACTTTGTTTACTGAGCTCTATTACTGTGGACATAGTGCTGTTTTGTCCTCGTTACTGTGGCCGTAGTGCCGTTGGTCCTCGTTACTGTGGCTGTAGTGCCACTGGTCCTCGTTACCGTGGCCGTAGTGCCACTGTTCCTCATTACCGTGGCCGTAGTGCCACTGGTCTTTGTTAGCGTGGCCGTAGTGCTGCTGGTCCTCGTTACTGTGGCCGTCGTGCCGCTGGTCTTTGTTAACGTGGCCGTAGTGCCGCTGGTCTTTGTTAGCGTGGCCGTAGTGCCGCTGGTCCTCGTTACCGTGGCCATAGTGCCGCTGGTCTTTGTTAGCGTGGCCGTAGTGCCGCTGGTCTTTGTTAGCGTGGCCGTAGTGCCGCTGGTCTTTGTTAGCGTGGCCGTAGTGCCGCTGGTCTTTGTTAGCGTGGCCGTAGTGCCGCTGGTCTTTGTTAGCGTGGCCGTAGTGCCGCTGGTCTTTGTTACCGTGGCCGTAGTGCCGCTGGTCCTCGTTACTGTGGCTGTAGTGCCGCCGGGCCTCGTGACCGTGGACATATGTCAATTTATATATGCCATGTTTTTCTGTTTGAAACAATATCTTAATATAAACTCTACGCAGTTTTGAATGTTTCTCTTTCTGCAACACACCCAGAATGCTTTGCAGAGTATGTAAATAAACATCACATTTGTGCTCATTTGCATATCTTGCATGGTATTATTGGTGTGTAGTGCAAATTAAAATAGAGTTATTGTGACCGGGTGTAAAGCGTATAAAATGCAGGTATTCTAATAAATACCTGAAATATATTACATTGTATTTCAGAATGTGCTAGAAGTCTGTATGGAGATTTATCTTTGCTAGTCACAACACCTTTAGATAGATACTGCATTGAACACTTTAATCTATAAACTAAGCTACTACCATACCATATCGAGGAGCCCTATCAGTGAGTTACTGCATTCTATGACCGGATAATCCGCTTCATTTATATCTTAACCAATGCTTATGGCCAAAAAAATATTCTTTGAAAATAACCGATCCCTGCTACGTGAATCTTTAGAACGGTTTAGCTTTGTTTTGCTTTAGGTGTAAATACGGCACATCATATATTTTTCAGTTCAATACAGAGTATAACATACACTGGCGTATATATTCTAATAATATAGAATAATAATACACAGAAGGGTTAAAGCATATCTCTGGTAAGGAGCGTTTCCTCCAGCCCCTATGGAAATATTCTGTCTAATGTTACTGTAGGGAGAGAGAGAGAAATCAAATTTCATCACTGAAAGATGATTGACAGGTAAGGGAGAGGCAGGAGAGACCTCTGGTCAGGGGGGAGAGTTTAGGGAAGGGATGGACAACTGCAGGAAACTGCTGTTTTTTAGCAAATCATAACCTTTTCACAAACCAGTATATTTTATGGGATCTAGAGACTTTGGGGAATTTCTTCATAGAGGTTGTTTTTATTAAGGCAAGAACATGAGGCCTTGTGTATCTTGTGATCTGGGAGGTATTTTACTGTTCATTTGTGTGCATTTGATTAATATGAACTAAAAGCTACATGCTCTCATCACTGTATAAAAAGTACACTACATTTTGTCACGTTCTCTATAAACGTAGCCTGTTTGTTTTTGTTTTTTGTGTCAGGGGCTCAAAATATGACGCCAAACTGTTAATCTTTATCTCTGATTCCGTTTCGTGGACCGTGACATAACATGTAGCAACGTAAAGTCCACAAAATGTCTTCATTAAACTCTTCATTTTAGCAAAGAGTTAGCATTGCACAAATAGAACCAACAGTAACAAAGTTCTTCTTGGCAACTGCCTAACATTTCATACACATGATTTGCCTATCCGAACCTTAGGAGGGCACTGAAATGAGGACATCGTTTTGGTAGTGTTCCATTTTATCGATCTCCATCTATTTGGCGAAACATATAAGTAGAGCTTCTATAGATAGACAGAGGTATACAGATGTTGATATAACCATGATAAGAGAATGGAGATAAAATGGTTTGTAAAAGTGAATTAGTGTAAATAAACACAAAAACTTAGTGACAAATTAGAAAAAATATTTTAAAATTGCCAGGAGCTCAAAAGTGTATGCATTCCTTTCTTTTAAACACTTCAAATAAATATAAAATAAATGTGAATGGGTGGTGTGCTATTACATTATGTATAAACCTTGCTAAACAGGAAGCAGTCACTATGTGTAGACCAACAGAATGGGGTAATTTTGTAACAAAATGTTCTGTTATAAAAAGTGGTTCAAACATGTAAAAGGGGAGGGGGAGGGGGTGGGGGTGTCGCCAATGGAAGATGCCTATTGACTATGATGATTTCCATGGTGATTGCTTTTAGTGCTTTTTAATAGATTTCTCCCTCAGCATTTAGCGTTACCCAGAATTACACCTTCTTTTGCTTTGATGCATCTCCATAAAGTGTATTATCCATAATTTGAACAGGTACATGAACATATACAGGTACCGCTCACGTTGATTAGCGCCTGGATAATTCGGCTCAAATGTTCACATTGGTTTCATAAAATGGAATCGACTTTTAAGACGTATACTGTGTGTCCTGCACAGGACTACCATGCCATCCTTTACACGGAATTATGATGGCTGCCGTGGTTGCATACAGTCCTGGGACAGCCACTTTTTTTTTTTCTTTCAATAAAAGGGACTCTAAATAGGTTATCTTTTCTGATTTCATACAACAATGAAGCCCCTCGCACAGGTTACACTGTACAATCAAGGATGATTGTCATGGTCACAAACGATACGGCGCTTGTGTCTTTATCACACTTCTTCCATGGAACTGCTAGATGGCTGTCAGGGCAAACAACGTGTATCTGGGAAAATACCTGCCATTTCTACACCGCTTAGGGTTCATAAAATCCAAAGTTTGCAATACATTCACAGGAACCATCAATTTGGAGATGCACACACAGTTATACAGCTGAAAGTGTTTTTTTATTTTTTATTTTAATAATGCTTTTTTCTTTCTTTCTTTTACTTTCAGATTAAGCGATGAGGCATAGGTTCTTCTCTTTTTTTTATTTCCAATGTTTCTTTTCACACAAACAACAAAGATCATACATTAACAGCCATGAAATAATTATCAACTAAATATGTTGTTAATCTGACGAGTGTTCTTCATTCCCAATCTGAGATATAAATCATGTAGTGCATCATTTCCTGAGCACTAGAGGAAAATGAAACCATATTATCTAAATTGAGGAAGGAACAACTCAAATCTGTGCTTCAATCATTCATGATAACTGTCTGTGCCAAAATGTCATTTTCAGGAGTATCCCTCTCAAACGGTTGATGACATTTTGTTTAATAAGGTTGCTGATCGCCTTGGCTTCAGTTACGCTATCACATGATGTGCTCCTAAAGGGTTACTCCAAACGCCATAACCACTTCATTGCTGTTAAGGTCTCTTGTATACGGACAGCCACATAGACCACAGTAATCATTAAAAGATTAATGTGAACCTTATTGCTTCACATAACCTTTGAATATACCCTTAGTAAAGCAGCCTGATAAGTGATAATCTTTAATAGTGTAGTTTTTGCCATGAGCGCGTTTTGCAGTACATGTAAATCTGATCTATTCCTCGCTATTCCTGATTGATATATCTGTATTTATGTAGTGGATGTGTTAAATGCGGCATTGTCCTGTGTAACAAGTCACTTATCAAATATAAATGTGTTTCCCCCATTTCTTTATTATAATTGGATGTATATATACACGAAGGCGCGCAAGATGTATGTAGAATGTCCGCAACAGAGATTTCCACTTCCACCTGCCTTTTGTCCATGATAGAATATCTCATCTTCTGCAATCATATCTTACATGCTTCCTGTATTATTGTATTTATAATGGAAGCTAATTTTTTCACTTTTTCTTGTGTGCGTGTATGTATTGTACAGCGATACGGAATCCGAAGGCGCTATATGAATATATATATAATATTTTTTTTATTGATGATTTTTGAACACAATATTGCATCAGAAAATCTAACAAGGAACATAACTTGACAATATCCCCAATTGCTACTTTTTCTGTTTTAACTTCCATTTTTTCATAAATACTTGTTCTAAATTAGATAACCTATAGCCAGAACATAAAACTGGTAACAATGTTCAGTGTGGCAAAAATAAATAAAAGAGCTAGTGAACTTAAAGGAACACTCCACGCACCATAACCACTACAGTGTGCTGCAGTAGTGATGGTACCAGGAGTGTCGTGGTGCCCCCGCATTGTAAATGATCAGACCCTTTTAGAATTGTTTGGACTCTTACCTGAGGTCTGCTACTGCAGCTTCCTGCTTCCACTACCTCTCAGTGCAAGCCAGAAGCTGTCTTTACTGAACCAATCTCTGCAGCGCAGGACTTCCCTCATTGACTGAGAGTGATCAGCTGATGCTATTAGGCAATGTTCTATCCCTGCAATGCTGAACTTCGCTCCGTTGAGCAAATGTAAATTCCTGAGCCAGAGCCTTCAGCTCTCACTAAATTGTAGTGCAGGCAGTGAGTGGCACCTGGCAGGCAGGGCCAGACTGGCCCTGCTTACAGGGATACAGGGAAATTTTCCAATGGGTTGTGGTACCTGGGGCCAGGCAGCGAGCCCAAATCATCAGGCTCCTGTAGTTTAAGTTTTTCCCCTTGGACTACGTCAGTCCGAGGGGAGTAGAGAGGGAGGGCCGGAGGGAGACCTGTCAATCTCCCTACACAATTTACATAAATTTTTGCCGCATGCCCCATTCTCTCATGCAAGCCCCACCTCCTGGATGGAAGCTCGGCCAACCGAGTGCAAGCTCCGCCCCCGTGCACATTGCTGACTTTGCTGGAAGGAAGAGGCCACAAAATGGTGACTTCACCTACCAGGGTAAGCTTCAGCCATGACAGTGATTGTGTGTGTGCCTGCTAGTGAGAGAGCTTGTGTGTGTATGTGTCTGCTAATGAGAGCAGTTGTGTGTGTGTGTGTGTGTGTGTCTGTGTGTGTTCCTGCTAGTGAGTGAGCTTGTGGGTGTGTGTGCCTGCTAGTGAGTGAGAGCAGTTGTGTGTGTGCCTGCTAGTGAGTGAGAGCAGTTGTGTGTGTGCCTGCTAGTGAGTGAGCTTGTGGGTGTGTGTGCCTGCTAGTGAGTGAGAGCAGTTGTGTGTGTGCCTGCTAGTGAGTGAGAGCAGTTTTGTGTGTGCCTGCTAGTGAGTGAGAGCAGTTGTGTGTGTGTGTGTGCCTTCTAGTGAGTAAGAGCAGTTGTGTGTGTGTGTGCCTGCTAGTGAGTGAGAGCAGTTGTGTGTGTGTGCCTGCTAGTGAGTGAGAGCAGTTGTGTGTGTGTGTGCCTGCTAGTGAGTGAGAGCAGTTGTGTGTATGTGTGTGCCTGCTAGTGAGTGAGAGCAGTTTTGTGTGTGTGTGTGCGCCTGCTAGTGAGTGAGAGCAGTTGTGTGTGTGTGTGTGTGAGCCAGTGAGCTTTTCTGGCTGGCAAGACAAGACATAGCCTTACATATTACATTTTACAGTGTATGGCACAATGACTTATGGGACTGGCATAGATTTTTTTTTTTTCCCAGGGCTGCTTTGTATCCTAGTCTGGCCCTGCTGGCAGGCCCCATGTAAGAAGTCAAACGGTATGAATCCTTACACCAGGGCACTCCTGGCACCATAGGCATGTGAGTGTGCTGTAGTGGTTATAGTGCTTGGAGTTCTCAGATTTTAAAATACAGTTATAAAACAGAGGAACACGGCGTTCCATAATGCACACTAGGGGCTCACCTAAAATTCCAGTTTTTAAAAGATTCAAGAGAAATACATAAATGTGACTTAATGGGGATACTTTTATCATATTTCATTATTACACAATATAAAATTACAAGCTTTATGGCCTAGTTCTACATTATATTATAATAAACAAATATATTGACTCCTTTGGTGTTTTTTGGCTTGCTCTATGGTGGCAGCCATCTTTAGCCCTGTTGGGTCAGAAGCACCACTTATCTGCTAAGACCATGCACAATGTAAAGGTAGGAAACCGACTCCCAGTGCTTTTCTTTGAGATGCTCAGCACTTTTACACGTCAGGATTTCTGTGAATGAACAATTGCTTGTATTATTATTATTATATATATATATATATATATATAGATATTATTTTTTTTTTGCAATAAGCCAGTTTAAGACCTAAGATGCACTAAAAAAAGTTACTTGCATGTAAATATTAAAGAATAATTTGCAAAAAGGATAAAATACAAGACTGGGGAGACTTATCAAAGCAAAACCGTTACTATTTTGAGATACAAAGCGTAAATGTTCAATTGGTTTCCGTGTGGCCCCAAAATAGTACCAGTTTATCACTTAATAAATCTCCCTTGCAATCTTTAATTTTCAATGATAAAAAAATGACCGCTTTAGTTTAATGCTCCCTCTGTCCACCCTTGCCAGACCTTTGTAGGTCGTCTTCTGAAAAATAAAGCTTTGCATTGAAGGTGTCTGACGATGACTGTAGTTTATATACAGCGTATTTTAAGAAATAAATATAGCGACTGCGTAGCATAAATTATTGGTTTCAATCCAACAAGAAAGAATCCATGTTAACAATATGTTGGCAACATCTAAATTGAATTCTACCAAATGTCAGATGATGCCAACCGCTGAACCCCTCAAAGCTTTAAATATTGTCCTTACAAAATAAAAAATTCTGGGGGGGAAAAACATTCTGGTAATGTCTTGTAAATAAGGACAGATGTGAAATGCTGTTTTTATTTACCACTTTACAAAATAATAATGAAATTAAGCTGACTGGATTTTTGGAAAGAAATCAAGTTGTTTTTTTTTTGTGTGTGTGTGTGTTTTTTTTAACATTTTGTTAGAACACCATAAGGGAAATTGAATGTTTCTAATGCATAGCTATTTAAGGACAGTTTTTAATAAAGCAAATTGGTCAGGATTTAATGATGACCGAGTCTGTCAAAAATGGTAATGTGCTATTTTTTATAATACACTATGACATTACTCGTTGCCTTTATTAGAAATCCTTTAATCCAAAAATCTCAATAAGGTGATTGATCCCCCCCAAAAAAGGTGTCACTTGATTAGGACCCAAACCTCCTGTTTCCCTCTTCATCTCAATGCTTTTCTTTTAAATGAGATCAGAATATGTGTTGTATGTGGGCATATCACAGGGCTCCACAGCATTAAAACTCATTATTGCTATTAGGTGTCTCCTACAACTCACAGGAACGTGCAGTACGTATGAAACTCACAGCGATGTGCAGTGTTTATTAGGACGCTGAAGCTCTATGCAATAAAACTGTAAAATGTGTTGTGTATTACAAAACTATGAAAGCTATATTTGGCGTGTACGACAACTTGCAGTAACGTGCATGCAGATTTTGTTAGCATATCACAGAGCTCCACAGCATAAAAATTACAGTTTGTATCGGCAAATAGCAAAGAGCTACATCATTAAAACCAACCAAATATGTATAAACCACAGTTAGTGTGCATGTATGTATATGTGTATATATATGTGTGTGTACATATATATTATTAAATATTCCTTATCTGCCAGTTTGAACACATGACAGAAGGTGTCTTTCTTTACTGAACTTCTAATGGAAGCACAAGAGAACTAAAACATATTAATATACCTTATTCCTTATCAGCCAATTATACCCCCAAGCACCCTGCTTAATACAAACGTGCCCCTGCCCATTGTAAATGACTCTAAGTATGCTGTAGTGAGGCTAAATAGGATTGCTTTTAATAATTGCTACTGTTAAAGGAATCGATAGAGACGGGACAACTGTGTCTGTGGCAGGGATCTGAAATAAATATTCTCTGGAATAAAACTGCGTGATAGTATTAAGTCTACGGCGTGACCTCGTGTTGCAAGCCCTGGGATGTTTCTTTGTAGATATTAACACGTAATTAGCAATCCAAGCGAGCATCCTACATCTTAATCACTGCCTCGGTGTGGGTGACGATCACTGAGAAAGCAGAGAGGGCCAGGGAATGGTAATTTGTCCCCGACGCGCGCTATCCGATAACCAATCTTATTTACATACAGCAAAGTGTGATTTTCTTTCGGTTCTTTGGTTTTCAGTAGCAAATGTGGTGTCTGCATTTATTGGGAAGCACCAGCCCAGAAAATGATATACGGCTATACATAATTATATCAAACTCCAGAAAACAACCCGTGTCGATTTTGCAATGTTTTCATTATTTTCTTTAAAATATATGTATTAGGTTTTTTTGTTTTTTTTCTGATTTTGTGTAATTATTACATTTTTGCTTTTACTGATTTGGAGTTTCATTTCATTTTATGGATGGCTCCATCATCAGAATGCCCAAACACTTAAGTAAAAGTAAAAATATTTTTGTACGTTGGATAATTGTTGGACTGATCGTGAATGTTAGCCATTAAATAAAATATCTTTTAGGCAAACTGTAAAATACATTATACAGAAATGGCAAAGAAAACAACATTAAGTTCTTTTTGTAATATAAATCAGAGTTTTTTTTTGTTTTTTTTAATATATCTAAATATCTATACATATAATATTGCACTTTTATAAATTATATGTGATATATGTATCTGATTTCCTGAAAATATGTAAACAACGAAGAGCGTATCTAGTTCCTAAGAGGGGCAGTGCTTAATTGGGGCCCAAACCTTTCAGTCTCTCTTTACGAATGTACAACTGAACTTAACAGCAAAATAATTCACATTGATGTGCCTTAAATTACAATAAACTTGTTTCGAAATTAGTCTCAATGAATACGATACTTTTGGATTTGCTCTAAATATTTTCAGCTCTGTAATTGTAGGTCATGAAATTATAATCTAAAATATCCCGAGTAGCTTCCCCCCACATCACACCTCCAGGTACACCCACTGAAATTGCCCTCTCTTACCATTTGTAGTTTTGGGGGAAATGGAATTTAATGTCTGATTTCTATATCATACCTTGCCTGTACATCCTACGTAGACATGAGTCTGGTTGCTCTCGAGGGTTTCTGCTTAATTGATGGATGGTGGTTAATTGTGGGGAGCTAGCTGGATTTTGGGTTTACTGGCATTTATCCATGTTAACTGGCTTCCTGGTCCTCTGTCTAAAATGGGGTATCACCACCAATCATACATGTAGACCTGATTCTTCACTACTGGTCTAACCCATTATCAAGGTTACAGTCTCAACCCTGTTTTAATGTACCTTTTAATCCCATTTCTTCCTGTCCTTAAGAGGAGGGTACATTTCTGGACTGGGAATACTGTAACATTCCCTGGCAAAGGAGTGTGTGTGTATATATAATATAAAGAAAATCTTGTCTTTTGGTTGGTGAAGAGGTCTTCATGACCTTGCTTTGAGAACTTGTTCACTGGACTTGTAAAGTAAAGGTCACTGACTATTCTAATAGTAATACAGCTTAAGTCTGTAAGAGTTAGTACTAGTTGCACCACCTGTTCTGGGTATTTTGTGGTGCAATTTTTGGCAATCTGCATTGTTAATTAGGCTGGACTTCAAACTTTTGGCAGATTTACGACCTTGAAAAAACATTGTCTGCTGCAAATATATTCTTCTTACTACAAATATTCTCAGTGGAACAGCATGATCACTCTGGTGACCTGTTGTTAGCTTCTCTGTATAATGACACGTTTATTCCAGGAGACTTGATTTACAAACAAATATGTATATACAAGTATAGTACAAATAAAAAAAATAATCTAAACTAACAAACAAAATTTGACTTGGTTGACCTTGAAAGGTCTTAATAACTCAGGAGCTAGAAGACTCTAAACAGTGATAATTGTTCACTGTGAAAGAAATGCTAAGATTATTTTTTTTTTTTTATAGCAAGCAAGATGTTTTATAACAAGCAGCTATAGCCGTGTATTTTGTAGTGAAGTGGTTAATTTTAACAGTATCCCTTTTTTGCTTTCCTCTAATGACTAAAATTACATATCTTTAATGGTCTGGCCAATCCTGAATCTTTGAGCAAAATCCCTCTCTGATTGTTCTAGCAAGACAATTTTTTTTTCCACTTTTATTTTTCCCATTTAATTGTCCCCCTACTAACAATGTAGCTCATTCAAAGAAATCTTTATGCAACGTGCTTGCTGGTTGGCATTTTTACTGGCTCACTAACCCAGAGGTAAAATATAAAATGGCATGGCTTTTTGCTTGCTAGCCTGTTGTCACTTGAAGGGTCCCTCCCTTGTTAACTTGATAAATAATTTTACTAGCGGGAATGTGCCGAGTTTTATGCATGCTGTCTATTTCTCACCCGCGGCAAATAAATTTCACCACTCCGAGAGCACTAAAATCTCAAACACGTGGTGTTTTCCCACTTTGCAGCCAAAGGTATAAAATATTTATTTTGTCTTCCCTTTCTAATTTAATAAAAGACCGCAAATGTTTCAAAATTAGCTTTGAATGAAAAGTTTTATGATGCTTATTTTTATTCCTAAGATAATTTTAAGGCTGCTGCATGTTTATTGCCATTTCGGAGGTTGAAGCGCATGGGGATCGCAAGTCAATGCTTGCATTTCATGTAATTTGTTTTGTATTGTATCTTTTTTAACCAACTGAAAAGTGTTATCATTCTTTAAATCGTTACCTGTTTTATCTTAACAATTTAGTGCCCCATTTAGATTCCTTCAAGTGTAAGGGCTTACGGTTCATTTGGAATTTTGGAAGAGCAAATGCATCTGGGACGTTTAGAACTTCAATAGAGCAAAGGCTTATGGGACATTTGAATTTTTGAAAGTGCATATAATTATAGTACTTTTGGAATCTTTGGGAGAGCAAAGTCTTATGGGACATTTGGAATTATGGGAGCACAGAGGTTTATAGAATGTTGGAAACCTATGGATTCATCTTCCTGACCTTTGGAAGAGAAAAAAACTTGAGGATGTATTTTTTTTTAGTTTTTATATTTTTATGCAGTTAAAAACAAAGTGGCCTGGTGGTTGCATTATAGGCCAGATATGGTGGTACATTCTTAGGTTGTGGCCCGTGGCCCAAAGTTTTTTTTTTTTCCTGTGTCATGTGTTCCGTAAATTAACATAAGATAGCCAAACTGAGCTCATGTTGGCGGTTATAGACTATTGCAAAGATAGGAAACATTTGGAACTCCAGATATTGGAGACTACTACTCCCATAATGCTGGCAAAGCATCAGGAGAAACATTGTCCACAACATCTGAAATGCCGAATGTTGACCACCGGTGGGCTATTTAATGTGTATAAAATAACTATGACTAAACTGCTGTTTAGGTATAGTTTAAAGGACCAACAAAGACTATACGTGCATGTTATATGAAAGCAGCCTCGCACTGTACGTTTACTGTGGTGTACATAGGAGGTTGATAACCGGAGTATCCTGGCCCCTGTCTTTGCCATGACTGCTTTGACTTTAAAGATACATGTTTGCCACCAACTAGGATGATAGATCATGCTTGTGCTCTCACTAACTGCCAAGTCACAATGCCCATATTCATTGCTGGTTACAGTGTAGAGATGAGCTAAACTATATTATTATGATTATTATAAACACTTCCTGTCACAATGAAAAGTACCAAACCTATTTGTTATGGTCAATGAATCTATAATTATATCAATACACGTAAGCGAATGTTTTGTTGCTGAGCATTTGTATGCTTTTGGTCGTGTTAAGGGATTGAAAAGATTTTTTTATGTTTGTATCTGAAATGCTGTAGTTGGATGTTTGCAGTTTGTCATTAGAAAGATTTTGCCAGAGACCCTGGAATACCGATCTAAAGATGATCTGTCACGTTTTTCAGTATAGGATTTTGTCTGTATGTTGTATTTTCTTGGTTTGTTTGTTTGTGTGTTTCGTATGTCCCAAGTTATCGTGTAAACATAAGGACACATTTTACCTTATGGCTCTTCTTTCTGAAGGATATCGAAGACTCATTCCCAATTCTAAGTCACTTCTAGGAAAATACGCTTCCTCTATTCTTACACCTCACTGACTGTTAGCTTACCTTACAGTCCCCTCTGCCATCAACCAACTTACTAAGCAGGGACTGCTAACGAATGTTCCCAAAGTGTAATCTGGAGTGAAATTCCTCTATTTTAAATTGTCCCTCCAATTACCCAATTACTTTAAAAGGGGACCCCCTTTCAAAACACTAATAGCATAACACAACTAGATTCTGATACATTTTTATACTCCTCATGAGCAATAAATGCTTTCCAGGCATCTTTAGACCCTGAAGTCCAATAAACCTTTTTAGAATAATTATCCACTTGATCTGGCTTAGCATGAATGGGACAAATAAAGCTTAGATTCTTACCTTCTTTTATTCTTTACCAAACACTGTGATTTTAAGCAAGGTCAAAAAGACAGAATTTGTTGTAGCCATATGAAAGTAATATCATCTGATTGGCTGTACTAGTAAATTAGGCCAATGTTTAATATATTTTAGTACAAGCCTTATGGTGGTTTCTTTTCATATGTATAATTGTGTGTTTTACATGAATTTTATAGCTACAATGTGTATTTCTTTCCTGGCATCGTTCCCATGCAGATAGGTAAATGTTTCCATATGTGTACCGAACATTAAGTAGTTGGCGTTTTTTCCTTTGTAGCCTTCACTTCCTGTTTCTTCTCCTGGACAAGTAGGGATCAGGAAAATCCCCCATTTTGCTGTATGAATGCTATGTCCAGTTCCCACGTTTGATATTCTTTTAATGAAGGGATGGTTTTACATATTTTTTGGTTCGTAGAGAAAAGTGTTTTCCATTAACAGGTCTAGGAAAAATGTTTAGTCCATTCGTCCTAGTTGTCTCCTTCCTCCTCTCCTTAAATAGGTTATCGATCTAGAAAGGAGTCATATTTGAAGGGAGAGTGGGTGGCAAGTACACATAAAAGATTAGCACTTCCAGATGGATTAAGACCTAGGAGAGAAGGTCAACTAAGTAGGAGGGCATGGTCGCCCCCTGGCAGACCTGACAAATTTGGAGTGTCCGAAACCTGAGTGTAGAGGAATGGGCAAGGTTAGTGGGCAGCACTAATCAAACTTAAGGATCTCGAAGAGATTACTTTCATATTCCTTCTGGCAGACCTGACAAATTTGGAGTTTCCGAAACCTGAGTGTAGGGGAATGGGCAAGGTTAGTGGGCAGCACTAATCAAACTTAAGGATCTCGAAGAGATTACTTTCATATTCCTTCTATATGTGTGTGTCTAGTCATATTGGGGCCACTTTCCGCAAGACAGTCATGATTTCAGGGTCCTGTCCCGCCATCCTGGTTTAATAGCCTGGTGTCCTGCAACTCTCCTTGGGCAGCATAGCTTGAGCGCATAATTAGACATGCTTGTGCTGTGCAGCGGGCACTTGGAGCATGGAGAGAGAGCTTCAGCAGCACTCTCTGAATGATCCTGCAAGTAGGGGGCGGCCTGGAGGCTTTCGGTCACCCTTCACTGGGTGTACACACCTACTTCCCTGGAAGGTGCACCCATTATGGGTTCGCTCTGGCAAGGCCCACAGGAATGCCCAACCACCTGTCTTGATTGCATACCTTCCAATGTTGGATGGTATAGGGTCATCAAAGCGCTGCCGTTCTCTGGTACAGCATCTTGGAGCAAGCATGTCCGTTTCTCCTTGGCCAATCACACTGGTTATATGTTTAGTGTTTAATTTAATGCAGGCAAGAGATATTCAGATGTACTTACAATATAAAACTTCTGCTTTTATGGAGCACTTCAAAAAATTTATGTTTAAGAAGTTGTTTTGTATTTTATATATTCACTTTATCTATTTTATATTCTCTATTTCTAAGTTAATTAAAATTTTTAGGGAACAAGAAGTCAAAATGTATATCTTGCATTTTAAAGAATCCTGTATAACCTCTAAAATTAACTACCGGGTAAATTACCCAAGCTGGCCTCTGCATTTGTTCTTTGGATTTTTCTCTTCTCGTCCTACTATGACGGATTTCAACCTGTGCGTTTTAATATCCACCTTGCTTTGCACTAGAGGATTCTGCATCTCAAGTTGCCTATCTGCACATATGGCTGGCTACACAAACCTTGACATAGTGCTCTTGGAACGAGATACTATTTTTGAGCGCTAATTTGCCGAGTGAGTTATAGTGCTATGTACGTCAGGGACGGATAGGATAAGGAGCGAGAGGCTAAGAGAGCTGCAGTGAAAGATATAGCCTCTTACTGTGTTTACAAGCTATGCTGCACTGATTTCAGCTGACCCAAAAGGTATCTCCTTCCCCAGGGAGAGAAATGGTTGAGTCCCGGTATCTACACAATATCCCTCTACATCTGTTGTGACCTTGCTACTGACACTGAGTTAACCTCTGCAGTGTTAGAGGGACATTTAAAGGGGACTAACTAAACATCTCCCCCTTACAGGAAAATAACGAGAAGAAAAAAAAAATAGATTTTTTTTTTTCTGCTTTTTTAAATTTTATTTTATCTTTAATAGATTTTTTTAATAAATAGTTTTGGTTGATTTAACACTTTTCCTGCTCTTAGAGACGATGTTTCCCAAAGATCTCCTTTAATGTACTTTTTTATCAAAAGTCATGTTGCCATAACGTTTTATTTTTATAGTTTTTTTTTTTTTCTTTCATGTAACCCCTTGTTGGCTATCCAATGTACAATATAAAGCAACATTTATTGCATTAAAAAAAATTCAATTTTTTTTTTTTAAATATAAGAAAAATAGACTGCTATCACTAATAGAATAATTACTGTTACTGATTATTAATTACAATGTGTTCGTCAGAGCTACCTCACAAGTTATTCCATATATGCAATTCATATGTCCCCATTTCTCTTCACCCCGCAACCTCATAACTCAAATCCCCATCATTACCTTTAGATTGTAAGCGGTAATGTGAATTTTAAACAAACGGACAGTGCTCTGTTCCTTTGTATCATATTGTCTATATTCCCTGAATATGTCATGTATATGTGCTATATAAGTACTAAATAATAATAACTGCATTACTCATGTTACTAAGAACTTAGCATACTCCTACTAAGTTTGTTTTAAACATGCTTAATCTAAAAGCATTCTAAATGTTTGTGTGTGTGTAATATAGTGTTATGTATGTGTACATATATAATATTGTAGCAATGTTTGTTTTTTATTCTACTTGCAGAATCTGAAGGCATAAAAATAGAATTTGAATACACCTACACCTGTGTACATTATAGAGAAATGGTCTTTGAGTTACGCTTTGGTTTCTCAAACTGATTAGCAGCAATAAGCGACTTTGACCTAATTCAGCTAACGTACAAACTCTGCAAGCTGAGTTTAAAAAATAAATGTGCTGAAACTCTGCTCCAGCCACGGAAATAAATGTTGAAAAATGTTAATATCGGTTCTATAAATACCAGTGTTTACACAGTGTATATGGGCTCCGTGAGCTTGTCGAAAATTATATTTCACCATTGCACTGGAGAAATTGAGCAAGCTCATGCATTTAAAGCACATTTATAACCCCCCAAAAAATAAAAACTCTCTTGGGATTCTGTGTCTCTGTTAACCTCTAACTTATGTCTAAAAATTAGATATTTATATAAAAAAAGCTTTATAATAACCCCATTGTATCAGCACATGAACGAATTATCATGCATAATGTGGTTGTAATAGCAGACGTACCACAATGTCTGCATATGTGTGTATCTATATCTATATATAGATAGGTACATAGCTAAATAGATATAGATCTTGTACATTTTTCAGTCTGCATCCACCTGTCTCTTTTGAGCATGACTTTTTTTTATTGTTAAATTTAATGCTCTTGTGGTTAGCTTAGCTTCGCAATGAGATGGTGAATAGGGTGGTGATTTCTGGTTTGATAGAGAGGCATAGCAGAGACTTCTGTAGAATTTTTAACCAAGCTTTGCTTGCCTGTACTTTGCCATTGCTCCCATTGCTGAAGCCCTATGTTGGGTTATGACAAAACCAGGGTCTAATTGTCTCACCCTGTCATTATCCCCGAGTCCTCTTTGATAATGAAATACAAGTTACAATTTCATAATTTGTGACAGTGACACTTTAATGCACTGTATTTGGAGTTAAAAAATTGAAATGAGCAGAGTGCTTCAATATAATCTCAATATGTCAATTATTATATAATGATCAATAAGTGCTTTAAAATAGCACTCCAATCAGACATTGGTGTAATATGGTATAATGTAAAGTGATTCACCTTCTACTTTAAATTTATGCAAACACAAAATATGTATAATTTATTTTATAAAATGTTAATACAATTTGCAAAAAACGTTCACTTAGTATTTAAAATAAAATGCAAATATCACTGAATGCAGGGCTCGACAAATCCCAGGTACCTGGGATTTGTTGAGGTGGTTGGCTGCCTATAAGTGGGAGAGCATGTGCTGTTGGTCGGCTAAAGGGAGAGCATGTGCTGTTGGTCGGCTGGCAAGCTAAAGGGAAGGCATGTGCGGCCGGTCGGTTAGCCAGCTAAAGGGAAGGCATGTGCGCGACGGTTGTCGGCTGTCTAGCTAAAGGGAAGGCATGTGCGGCCGGTCGGCTGGCTAGCTAAAGGGAAGGCATGTGCGGCCGGTCGGCTGGCTAGCTAAAGGGAAGACATATGCGGTTGGTCGACTAGTCAGCTAAAGGGAGGCATGTGCAGCCAGCCAGCCAGCTGGGGTGTGTGTACAGACAGGAACCTCCTGGAGGATTGAGACAGATGGGTGAGGTAGCTGTAACCTCCCTCGCGCGTCCTTCAGTGATGCCGGAAGCCGGAACATGACAGCATTCCGGCCCCTGCATCACTAAACAGCGCCGAACCAGTCCAGCTCCAGGTAGGGATGCTGGGTGGTGGTGTTATTGCAGTGACACTGAATGTGTGTCATATACTAAGTGAGTGTCAGTGAGCGATTGTGTGTGTGTGTAGGTGAGTAAGTGTGTGTTTAGATGACGGTCCCCCTCCAATCACATGAGTAAGGTTTTTTTTTTTTTAGGTTTTTACTTCCCTTTTTCCCCCCCACGCTGTGCTGGCCTCGCCACAGCTGGCACTGCCTCCATGACTGCGATCATCAATCTTGATGATCTCAACCAATTCAATGCTTTCCCATAGGAAAGCATTGGGGGACTATTGCATATGTGTGGCAAAACACCATGCTACGCCAATCAGCATCTCCTCATAGAGATGAATTGAAAAAAATACATCTCTATGGGGAACATTCAGCGCCTACATGCCAAGCATTGAGACGCTAAATGTAGGTGCTGCGTACTGTGCAGCACTGACCCAGGATGCACTCTAGAGACCATCTGAGTGACTTTCACGAGAAGTGTTACTTGACAACAGTGTAAATACTGCCTTTTCTGTGAAAAGGCAGGGTTTACATTGAAAAGTGTGCAGGGACAGGTTATAGACAGGAGAACAACTACATTAAGCTGTAGTGGTTCTGGCTCCTAACTTTTTTTACTGTCTCCTAGATTCCAAGCAAATTTGTCAAGCCCTGACTTAATGTGTGTGCAAACGTTCCCCGATAAAGTGCCAAGTACTTCCAATGGATTAGTAATCTGCTTTCATCAACTTTTTGAATGCTCACACACTTTCTAGAGCCTATAAAATGGCTCTATTCTTAAGGGGACACTGTTCGCACTAAAATAACTTTTAGCTTTATGGAGTGGTTTTGGTGTATAAATCATGCCCCTGCAGTCTCACTGCTCAATTCTGTCATTTAGCAGATAAATCACATTTATTTATTTTTTGGATCCCTTGTCACACACTTCCCCTACGTGTGACCTACATAGTCTCCTTACACATTTCCTGTAAAGAGAGATCTCATGTTTAAACTTACTTTATTCACAGTCTGATTTAGAATTTCTGATCTCCTGCTCTGTTAATAGCCTGCTAGAGTTTGCAAACTTGTAGACTGACATAGATCTCTAACAGAGCTCCCTTGTAGACTGGTGTGGATCTTTTTTAGAGCCTCCTCCTCCTCGTGTAGTTTGACATGGATCTCTATTAGATCTTCCCTGTGGTCTGGCATGAATCTATTTTAGTGCTCCCAGATCACTCTGTGCATAATTAAGCAAGCTAGACAATCTCTGTCCGGAATCTCTGTCTGTGCTCCATTCTGACCGATATCTAGAAGAATTGCAGAACATTCCTGATGAAATGCAGTGCTGTCAAGCCCTCCAGTTGCATGTAACGATTTACATGAATTCTAGTCCCAACAATGGAGAGTAACCGTGTGGCACCCCTCTTTATAACCCCACAGTACAATATTCTGCTTTCCAATAAATAAATAAGTAAGAGCAAGAAGTAATACATTAGGTTTTTTCTTTTTCATTGAAAGCCCATTTGGTTGAACAATGAATTTGTCTCTTCCAGGACCCTGCCCGTCTGTGCAGCTTCCTTAAACAATGATTCTGCTTTCAAGAGGACAAAGATATATGTCGAGCATGAAGATAGATCTGTTCTAGTGCAAAAAGGAAATGCATTATTGATTGCTGTAGGTGCACCTGAGCCAAGCGGTACGCAGACCTGGCTCTGCAGACATTGCAGGCACTAAAACTACTACAAGGAGAGAAGCTCCAGTGTCTTTTAAATGGGCCTTTTTCCACTTTAAAATCATGCATAGAGAGGAGAGAGATATATTGCTCTCGGCAATAAATTGGACATGTTCTGCAAATATTCTGCTTTTGTTTGGTGTAGGTCTAGTTGGAGCCTTCAATGCTGTGTTGGTGGCAGTGCACCTGCTGTAGTGATAGTGACGTAGGTTGGCCTAAACGCAACTGTTCTCGCCAGAAGTAGTCTGGGGCAAATGAGACTCAAGCTGAGGAGGCAAAATAAAAATTCTAGGCCTAAGAGAGCGCCAGATGTATGTGTTTATTAACAAGACAGTTGGACCTTTTTATTGACACATTTACATTATTGAATGAACCACTTCATTTTTATATATTCATATTAAGCACATGCTGTTTGCATTGGATGATACTCTATGCTATTGTCCAATAATATAGACTTACTTTATTAGAATTTATTTTTTTCTAGGTCATTGTGATTTAAGCTGCTGGTCAAGATGGTACAAGTTGATTTGGTTGACCAAACTCGCTGTATTAGAGCACCTGTGTGTTGAAATTTAAACTTCCGTATATCACTTATAAACTTTTATCTCTGTGTTTTTGTTGTTGTGTTTTTTGTTTTTTTTAATAAAAATTTGTAGCAGAATTGAATTGCAACCAATTTTTAATTTTGTTTTCAAATGCATACACATGTGGAACTTTGTGTAGTCTGTCTTCTACGTCTTAACTGAATCACAGCGTACTTATATTACCATAGTTATTAAATACAAGCTGTGCTTTCAAATAGTGTTGTTGTTTTTTTTTTTATTTTATTTAATTATTTTTTTTGGAGGGATATAAGACATTTCAAGAAATGTCTTTCTTGTTTAAGATATGTGATCAAGTTTTCTATGCGTTCAATCATAAATACAAAAAAAAAACAGGGGTTAAATAATGCTGTTAGAGTACAGTGCTTACATTTCTTCCAGTTTTTTAAAGGATATATATATAAAAAATAAAAACCTTCTGCTACAGAGCCACCATCTTGAATGTATAGCAGAAGAATTTTACACAATTCCCAAATCTTGTCTACCTGTTTCTGCCACTCCTGTACACTACACCTAGGTTTAGTGGTCAGTCTGCCATTGGATTCTGGGGCAAATTGGCTGCACAAGTACTTGGGATTTCCTGTAGACATAATTGGGATTTGAGGCATCATGGTTACTGAGGTTTAAGGTTTTTTTGTTTTTGTTTTTGTTTTTTAATCCATACCAAATTTCCAAAAAGGTAAGATTTTGCAACTTGGTTTCCTTTAATGGTTGTCCATTTTGTTTCAGCAGTATCTAGCATAGCATACTGGCATGCTAATGAAATATTGTCCAACCATCATATCCATCTCTCCATATTTTGTTGTTGGCTTTCTACAACATCCACATCTCATCATCATCGAGTCATGATGGTCTTGATATACAAAAATCAAACTAAAGTGCTGTTTTTCATTTTCAGGTGAAGTAAAGTTGGGGCAGCTTAAAGTGGAAGCTCCCTCACTCTGCTCCTCCAGTGACTTCAGTCCAACTGGTCTTCCTCATTTTGGACTTACTCTTACCCATGGAGGCCTGCTGTTATTCCACTTTCTATACTCTTAAGGACAATGAAAATACGATCCACACCATTGTAAATACCATTGACTGTGGCCAGGGTTTTTGGTCATGAGCTTGTAAACTCAACACTTTCAGTTGCATGTTTTTATTAGGATCTTTTTAATGCTTTCTATCTACTATATGGCACCTCTATAGACAAACTGACTCCAGTCAATACTTTATGGTAATATGCAACAGGCACTTACGGGAGCTGTTCCTCCTTTATGTCGGGTCAATGACTGTCCGTGGATTCTGTCTTGACACTGGGTAGATCCTTGCCACGTTGATCCAAAGTGTGTCCTCAGGTGATCGTGTGGCATCTTGGCTACGCAAGAACAAATCCTCATTAAATACTCCAGCTTACAATTGTAGTAAACAACCACAACCACAACCACCCATATTGCAAATCCATTTGGATCGAAAGATGTATTCGCTTCATTGACCATTCATCTTAACTTGATATTTTAGAAGACTTTACCTTCAGAAAGACCTCAGTGGGAAAAATAAAAACTATAAGTGTCGCACAGCAAAGCCATTACTTTGACCAGTTTCACAACTGCTTTTTATATGTTGCTAATTTTGGGAAGAAGTCTATTAAGGAAGATTGATGAACAAATGTAGGAATGGTGCCCAGAAACAACAAAAACCATGTTTGTATATACATGTATGTACAAAATCTCATTGTATATAAATGTTCTAGGCAACCCTTTACCTGCTGGAAGAATGGAACAATGTAATAACACCCCCCACACTAATCGTACCCAGCACGAAAGTGGTCATATGCAAAGCATGACTCCCATATATCTGTACTTATCATAATATAACAATTTGTGATGTTAGAAGCAGAGAAATCTTTGCCATAGAGGAGCACTCAAAGGATTAAATACCTATTTATAAACTTAAGGATAGAAGAAAATGTTTTTAATAAATATATATAGTTTTTTTTTTTTTTTAACGGTCATATTTAATACACCTGGTACTCAAGATTCTTGCTAATATGTTTTCTTTCCAGCTACTTACTATTGAATTATTCCACCGAGCCTTGTTATTTTGATAAATATAGTTTTGCACATTTAAAGGGATACTATCATTTAAAAAAAAAAGTTTGTTTTATGCATTTTAATATTGTACAGTGCAAGGGTTTATCCAGTAAACTGTGAACGATTGTGATTTGAAAACCTGATTTGCCAAAACATACACTTGTAAATATCAAATCTCCAACTTGGATACTATAGCCTTTTCAATTCAGCTTTCAACTCATCACCGTTCACTGCGTGTTCAATTAACCCATATTTTCATATTATAGTCATTTACTTACTGTTATCTAATCATGTGATAGATGGATTCTTGCCTTCTGTTTGAAAACCAGTATACAAATCAGGCACTCAAAGGGTGTTTAAGGTACTTTTACTCTTGTCATCCTTGCTCTCACAAGCAAGGCTCGAAAAAGGCTTGTGGGAGCCAAAACGTCACCCAGGTTGTATAAAATATAAGGTACCTTAAGCACCCTCTGACTGCCTGGTCCATCTCTATATCTGTGATTTAGAAGATGTATTCTGGACTGTTTTGGCACCAGGTGAGTGCGATTTGTGGCAATCATCCCTGTCTATTCCGCTCAATCTCATTGTATTGCTTTTCCTCTGAAGTCTGTGTGTGAATGGTAAATCATGTTTACAATGTTTTAATTATAGATATAATACGTTTAGTAGGAGTTCAACATTGAGGTTTTTATTTATTTTTATTATTTTAGGAAACTAAATGGAACAATGGCAATACAGCAATTTAGACTATACTTTGCACTTTTATGAAAAATAATAAAGTGGTGTTATGATAGTGTCCCTTTAATGAACAGGCTCAGTTGAATAAACCTAGAATTGTTGAATTAATCTCTCATTGTGTATCACATTGATCTCATATTTAACATTACATTTTATCCAGATATTTCTCTTAGCATTTTCCGACATTCAATTCCATGTTTTATTGACTTCCAAGACTGCTAGATGTCTCTAAAACAATTCTGCCAATATTCACATTGAAACAGCTTTTCTAAAATCACTTCTCTAATTAACCAGTAGTTGCAAACTTAACTGTAAATTTGAACTTAACATTTGAGTTCCATGACTTCAGGGTAGTATTCGGGTCTCTGTATACAGATCTTTTCTTCCCCAACAACTCCATCTTTCTTGACTCCATCCCTGTTCCTGTATCACTTCCTGTTTTATACCATTCTCACAAATACCTTGTCCACCTCTCATTTCTTCCATCATCTGATTCAATCCTCATGGGGGCAAGGGCATGATGCCAGGTTGGGTTACAGCCACCGAAGCCTTAACACTGGCAGAAGTCTCGGTGGGCCTGCATGGAATGCCTCAGAAAGCGTTGCTACAATGGTGTCTTGAAATAAAGTAGCACAAGTAATATTATTGTAGTAGCTGCATTATCACCATTAAATGCTATCTACAAGTATGCTATTTAATGTTCAAATGCTCCAATCCTGAAATAAAGTAGAATTGCACCATTACGACAAGCCTATATTTAAACTACAGCCAAAAGCCAAATAGCTTTCTCTTTTTCGTTATTTGGAGGTAGTCTAGGCCAGTTTTACAGCTGGTTTTGTCAGTGTAGTAGTCCTGTAGCTTACTGTTGTCAAACAAGTATTAATAGAAATATTTTACTAGTCAAAACTAAGAACTGTGAAGGCTAGACTACGTGGCCAAGCATGGTCAACTGATAACCAAAGGGTGCTCCATTAAGGCCATATTATTTGTCACCTGTATACTTCCTCCTAGTAATTCCACACAGATCCAATAAAACTTAAAGTAGCACTATAGGGTCATTAGGTCCCCCCCACCCTCATGGCCTCCCTCCCGCTGGGCTAAATGGGTTAAAACCCCTTCAGCCACTTACCTTTCTCCAGCGCCGAGCTCCCTCGGCACTGGAGAACTCTCCTCCTCCAACCGATGTCAGATCTGTGCGCGCATTTAAACCGCACATATGAAAGTATTACTCAACGCTTTCCTATAGACATCCAGCGTCTTCTCACTGTGATTTTCACAGTGAGAATCGTGGAAGCGCCTCTAGCGGCTGTCAGTGAGACAGCCACTAGAGGCTGGATTAACCCTGCAGTCAGTGTAAACATAGCGGTTTCTCTGAAACTGCTATGTTTTCAGCTGCAGGGTTAAAACTAGAGGGACCTGGCACCCAGACCACTTAAGCTCAATGAAGTGCCTATAGTGGCCCTTTAAGTGTTGCAGTAATCCAACTACATTTCTTGGGTCCAACTAGAAACTTTAGGATACTATATTTTAATCAAAGTTCAATATTCTTCAATCCACTTTAATCTTTAACATGATACTGTCCCATTCACGTCCCATTTTTGTATATTCGGTTTTTTTTGTCACCAAAAACGACCTAAGTGTCTGATGGTCATACTTCCAAACTATAATCTTTCTGTTCTAGAAACAGTGTTTTTAAAAAATAATAAACAAAATACTAGTGATGTCGCGAACCGTTCGCGAACTTGCCGCGAATGGTTCGCCGCAGTTCATGGCGAACTCCGGTCAGCTGACACATCCCTGCCAATCTCTGGCAGACCCTCCCTCCCAGACCCTCCCACCTCCTGGACAGCATCCATGTTGAAGCTGCCTTCAACATGGATGCTGTCCAGGAAGAGGTGTATACACAACACAATTTACATAATAATTTAAAGACTAGGGATGGAGTTTTACTGAAAACTAACTTATGAGTATGAAATACACACAGTGACAAAGGAAATCAAACATAAGTCTACAGTATTTAGGATACGATGGGTGCATTGAAAGTCAAAGACTACCTCTGCTTAAATCTACAGCTTCCTCTTCTTGGCTTCACAGTGACCTCATTGCCCTGTTCGACATAAGATAACAATACATATCTGAGACAGTGTTTTTGAGTATAGGAGGATACCTCTTACTCTTTGGCTGCTTTTTAGCTACAACACCTCCAAACCCCAGAAATCCATACGCTATTCACAGACCAATGATTTTGTAGTCCATAATTCTTCTTCTGGTCCCACACCATTCTGCATGAACTACCAAATGAACAGGTTTTAATGATGTCCTTTTTGAAGTACAAAGAGATAATCCCTAAATCCAAGTTCATTTGTAGGTTTTGACCACTAGTTTCAAAGCCCCTAGTGCAGAAAATCTATCAAGTTTTGCAGTCCTGATCCTGTAGTTTTTGCAGATGGGTTCTCATGGTAGTTTATTTTTGAAAAAAATGTTAATAAAACAGGCAGAACAAGCAGATTCTTATAACAATCAAGGATATGGTGGACAGACTGTGCAAAAAAGACAATCGTAGGATGGACCAATGATAGGAAGGCATTGCTTTCGCAAGTCCGTGATATCAGGGCTAGCTTATGGAAGTTTTGGGTTACAATTACTATAACCGCCAACTTATTTTGAGAATAATATACGTTATGGTCAAAACTAAGCTGTTCATGTTTTCATCCCTTTTCCATGAGTCTTTCCCTTGCTGTACCTCTCTAGATCCAAGACGTCCGATGACTATTTATTCAATACACGTATTGACAAAGTCTCCCACTGCATCATGAAGTTTTTTCCATTAAATGTAATGAATCTTTGCTGTGGCTTACACACATTTGTGTTTGCTGTTACGGATTTTACACATTTTATTAACGGTTTTACACCTTTGCAGCAAAATCGCTGTATTTAAAAATAGCTTTCTCTGTGTATTTCAATCATATCTGTAAACAAATTGATCTATGAATCTCATTGTGAATAGAAAAATCAAGCAATGGATGAAACGTGAAAATTAAATGGCAAAATAAAACCAATTTTCAAACCCAGGAGAACCACCACGTGTCATGTACGATACATTTTCATAATCATGCTATCGTAGTTGCCTACAGGTGAACGGGGATTTCTGTTGGTGTGCAGACGAACGCCGTTACAATATTTACATGTTTGTGTTTGTCATTTTATTGTTAAAAGAAACTTACCCAGAAATTTGTAAACCTTTCTGCTGTCTCATCCATTACCTTAAGAGCTTTATGTGGCCACACGATACTTGCTTTCAGCAATAAATATTTCTTATAACTGTGAATCCTAGAATCGTCTATAGGGTTTCTGCACATTCGCCTCCGCTAAAGGTTAGTTTTTACAAATAATTTTTTATTTTGTGAATTGACATGTTGCCTGGATAAATATCATCTTTAAACACGGTGTGATGTCCGCATTTCTTTATTTATGTTAATACTTTGTCCTTGCTCACAATTCAATAGTCTGTACAAGAGGGCCTAGAAGGGTCGGTTAACAGGACACTATTATCCCATCATTATAATACTTAGAACGGTAGTAAAATGATTGCCTTAGGATATAGTGGTTTGAGGTTTGTTCGTGTTTTTTTTTTTTTTTTTTTAAATACCCAAGCTGTTCACTAATAAACACAAATGATATGCACTTAAAACACTTTGTATTAAAGACCACATTCTGTAAAAATCTAAATGAGAAATTAATGGTTGAAATGTTGCTATAGTTGTAAACCGGGGGAAAAATGTTGATAACACTCAAAGCTAGTTGTTGTTTTAGTTCTGTATTCATTTTGTATTAACAAGGTTTAGATCCAAGGGGTCTTCCATCTGCTCTCTGGATCATCCCTTAAAATTCTGGTGTAAGAACCTATGGGGGGGGGGGGAGAAATAAAATGAACAATAAAATAAACAAAGGAATTATCAAACAATTATATATAACAGTGTAGTGTGTATTATGGGAAAAATATGCCATTGAGAGGGGTTTGAGGGTCTTTAGAATTAAGAGAAGGCATTATATTAACCTAATACACATTTGTCATACTGTATCTTTTACATTTCATCATATTTTTATCATAGTGTATCTTTTATATTACACAATATTTTTTATTATTGTGTTTCTTTTATATTACACAATATTTTTTATTATGGTGTTTTATATTACATCATATTTTTATCATAGTGTATCTTTTATATGACATCATATTTTTAGGTTCGTGTTGGGGTTAATGGTTGGTATTAGGACAGTATAGGGGTCAAAGCTTTGTCGTAGTGTAGAGGTTAAGGGGAGGACTTTACTGTAAAGACCCAGTACTGTCTGAGGTTAGTAAGAGTTACTCGTGTCCTAGGTGGCAGCTGTTTCAAATGCCGTCATCACAATGGTGGGATGTGCTGCTCAGTATTGAGACTCCCATTAATCTTGGAAAGTTCAGCACATATAAACTTCAGTTCTGCCTGAGATTAGGGCCCACAGAATACGCAGGGTTAATTTATGCATAACTACCTTTCCATTACAGGGAATGACTGTACAGATGACATCATCATGCATGCAGGAGTGATTACGTTAACAAAAAAAAGGATTTAAAATATATATATATATATATACACACACACGCATATAGAAAGTTCAAATTTTGCTCTGCACTCATATTTCAATCTAATTTTTTTGCCCGGTGCTTGGTATTGGCAAATCCATATACAAATACTTACTATCCACTAATGGACTCCTTGATTTATTTTTTTTAAACACTTTATTCTTCATAAAAATGAATGTCAGTGTTTCAGTTCCATATAAGAAAACTTTCATCAGGACAATTAAATGTAAAAATTTTGAAAACTACTTTTTTTTTCTTGACAGGCGCAGTGTCGGATTTGCCAGCATATGCGCTAACCTTACCCAAACCCCCATTAAAACACGGACACAGGTTATACTGTTGGAAATAATTCGTCCACAGCTTTATTAAATTATTAATAAATAATTAAGGAATAACAAATGGGGTCATTGCCAACAAATCTTAATAACGTTAACATCCCCCATATACATAACATACCCCTAGCAATCACCCCACAATAATAACAATAGATAACAATCTAAATAACATGTTAACACAGAAACTGGCCGCCCAATTTAACCACATTTCCACCATGTTAAATTGTAGGGGTCTACCGAGACACCACTACCCACCATACTGATTGTAGGGGTGTACCAAGACACCGCTACACACCATATCCATTGTAGGGGTGTACCAAGACACCGCTACCCACCAGTTCCAGTGTAGGGTGTACCAAGACACCACCACACCCCCAGGTTCGGAGTCACAGACGGGCTCGAACCTACCAACCACGTGCAACACTGCCCAATCCACACTAAACCTCAGGATGCCCACTTTCTCCTCCATCTACCCTCCGATTTAACCAGGCCATTCCCCGCCGCTGTGAAAAAATGGGAAATCAACTAACCTAACCAAATACAGGGAGGGTGGGAGGGACAACTGACAGGTAAGCTTAGGTTCAGTTAAAATGGCCACTTCATATAATGGCTGGTATAAATACTCCCCTTATGGCTCCGCCCTACCCAGCATGCTAGCTGTCACTAAATTCCTGTGGCTGCTATGCCTACCTCCTGGCTCTGTCAAGGCCTATTCCTCTTAGCTGTGCTGATCCATGGGCTACATTCTATAGAGGAAAGGAAAAATAATACACTTACCAACCCAGTGCTCAATATCGCTGGCATATCCATGGCCTCACTGTACATGCGTGTGGATAACCGCACCCCTTTATGTGGTTGTGGTTGTGCGCACTACATTTTTACTTTTAATTGTCCTGATGAAAGTCCATTAGTGCTGGTAAACTCATTAAGTATTTGTGTGTGTGTGTGTGTGTCTCTCTCTATCAGAGTGGAAAGATTCTGTATTCCCAGCAATAGACAATGACAACTAAAAATAAAAACATTCAAAAACATAACTGCTACTCAGGACACCAATCAGAGGACCAAGACTTTAAAAGTTCATAATTGAATCTCTTCTGTCCGTGGGCACCAAAGCAAAAAACTTTGTGTGAGTTGTGCTTGGTTACTTTTTTTGCCGGTGTTAGAGACTGTGAAATCTCCTACAAATACCAAATCCTCATAAATAACGGCCTATTTCTTATCAATATGAACATTTGGCATACATTCTCTAACTACCAATCTGCTTAACTACAGTTTAAACTTTATTTTCTAATGTGTAGTTTCCTTAAATGTCATTGCTCCTAGATGCTAATGACAGCACGTGTACCAGCAGTGATATAACATAAAGCACTTAGACCAGAGGTGGGACCGCAAGGGTCGTAACAGTCATTATTGTGACCAGGCCTTGGAATTCAACCTGTTAAAGAGGGTAACAGGCCAGACTGACCCCCACAACAGAATCATTATTTGTCACTCCAGGTTTTGTGGACGATAACTCCCATGATGCTTTGCTTGTATAATGGCTGTTAGAGCATTATGGGAGAGTTAGTCCACAACATCTGGAGTGCCGAAGGTTGCCTACCATTGATTTAATATATTGCCAATTTAGCAATATACAAAATAGCAAATGAATACATGGAGCACTTGAAGTGCTTCCTCGTGGCGCTCAGTGAAAGTGTGAAATCTCTGCCACCGGGTTACCGTAGCAATGGTCTGAGGAGAAGAGCTCCCCTGAGGAGAAGAGCACCCCTGGAGCTGCAGACCACACACATCCCTGACTTAGATCCTGGCCCTTATCTATCAGTGCCATTTGTTATCAGCACCTCGCCATGGAATGTTCAGTCTGCCATTTCTAGGTCATGCCTGGCCCAGCTATGTGCATGGTTTGTGAAACACACATGGAACAATGAAATAAAGATCTAGAACTATTCCTTTTATTCTTCCTGTGAGGGATATAACATGGTGTTACCAGGTTAAAGGGACACTGTTGGCACTGCAACTGGTTCATCTTGTGTTTGTAGTTTCTGGAGTCTCCTGGCGCCATCCTTCCATTGAGTGTTAATCTGTTTTTTGGGCTAAAGGATTGTTACCAGCAGTCTATAATCTCTGTACTGCTCAGACTAATGAGGAAACATTAACCTGAGCAGCAATGGGTGGCCGTGATTGGCTAAGAGTGTCAGCTGTCATTGCAGGTCTGAGTTGGTATGGCTAGAAGTAACTGTGTGATGTCTTTAGCCATACCTCCAGTAAAGGGGTGGCCAGGAGGCCTCATTCAGTGTCAAAATTCTTGAAAATGGTTTATCACCGGATGGACAGCCAATGCCAGGGGACTCCAGGCAAAGTACCAATTCAATTAGATGAAATGGTTATAGTGCCTACAGTGTCCATTTAAAGGAGTCAGCGTTAGCTGTGAAACAGAGTTGATATGAAAGGATGACAAAAAGTGGGTAGCAATGGTTGTATATTTAGTTAGGAAGGGCTAGTTATACACATGTGTTCTGATGCAATTTGACATCATAATAATGAGTAATGTAAGACTGCTCTCTGTATTCATTGTACGGTGTAGCAGAGAGGAGTTCCATTTGTTATAAGGTTGTTTAATGTAGAATTGTACTTACTGTGTAACTGCAATTCCTCAATCAGTCCGCTGTGAAATGCAAAGCCATTAATAAAAAAATAAACCACAAAGCAGCAGTTTAATCCACTTAGAGACCAAATGAAGTGGTCTAATTAAGAAATGGGGAAACAATGAATATTTATATTGTAACTGCATCAGGCCTATTTCAAAGCGTAGGCCTAAAGCTGACGCTCCAATAGCCCCTATGTTAAGTTGGCCGGTCTGCTACCTGTGTATCTGCCCTGTCCATTGTAGGACTGTGAAAAACATGTTCTATGTAGTAGAGTGAGATTTACAGTTGTTTTGCCAAACCACTACGGAGCGCATTTCTTCTATTGGTAAATTTTAGAAAAATTATATTCTTTGTTACAGTAATAAATTGCTAAAAAAAATCAGATTTTTTTTTTTTTTTTAAATCATACTCCACCCATTTTATTTATGAACTGTCATCTATAACTCTATTACCGCTCCATGTAAAATCGGAGAGTTGTGTTATGCCCAATCACAATGCAATTTCGAGACAATGCTAAAGTCTACATGACAGCTAATTGGCTAAGCCAAAGACATTTTGACCTCTCAAACCATTGAGCAAGAATATAATAGGCACCACAGATTTTCTAAAAAATATAATGCATTTCAATAGATCTCTAGAATAAATGTAAGCATACATGTTTAATTTTTGTGCCATTTGTACTTAAGCTTAAGTGCGTAGGAGATAGATCCCAGCATTTTTTTGGCTTGCTAGCATCATATTAGTCACATGTCAGGTCGCGAAAAGGGCAACATACTCCCGAAATTCTAACTAAATGTTGAAATAACAGATAAGACATTGACATCCCATAAAAAGAAAAATAATAAAAGAAAAAATACAACGCTTGTTTTTCTTTAGCCAAACCGTCCGTTTGACTTTGGAAACATGGCCAATAAATTTCCCAGGCTGAATATATCAATTTCTGTATCCTAATGGAGGAGTAATCTGGGTCTCTATTTAAATTACACTCCCTTAATCTCAAGGAAAGTTACCAACACATGAAAAAGGTTTTGCTGCCAGGGGGAGTTGACGCGTGGAATTTCCTTAATACTTCCTGAGGTTTGGGCAGAAAACACAGGGCACAGTTTTATTCGTAGCGTTTAATTTTATATATTTTTTTCTTTTTCTTTTTTTTAAATTTTATTGCATCATGCATCTTCTTTTACTTTTAATAATTGGGGTTATTTATGAAATACTTGTTTTTCTAAAATATGTTTATACACATGGAGAAAAAAAAGCTTTTTGTCTATCGATCACCCATTATACCGACAGTGCCATGAAGGCATTAGTAACTATTCTATGATTTATGGTTACTTTTGTCATTTTCTTGTTACATGGGAATTAAGTCTTCTGAACATATCACCCATAATAATGGCAATTTTTTGTGTTTTTTTTAAGAGATTTGGATTTTGTCGTCACTTTGTTTGTCTGTGTATGCCTTTGCTGTCACGAATGTCGCAACCAGTTGGCTAGTTCTGTGCTGCCCATCAACCAGTCATCCACAGGTTAATACTGCTAATAGAAGTAGGATAACATTTCGTGCGAGCAAAATAATTGAGCTTTTATTATTCTTTTCTCAACTAAGAGATGCAGAATAACAGAAATATAAACAGTGAAGGTCGTACTTTGGAATGGTTGATCGCTGTGATTAAACGAATGTTTAATGGGAGCTGCCATTTGTTCCCCCTCTTCTCCAGAGCATCCATCATAGACAAGAGTAATCATTTTAACAGGCTCATTCAATAAAGTGTGAAATGTATGGAATTCAAAGAGAATTTTTCATTTTAAGCCAAAATAGTTGAACATAAAGCATAGCTGACTTTAGGATTTTTTATTTTTTTTGCCAACTTGGATATTTTGGAATAATTATTTTGAATTCCCAACGATCCTCCAGTCATAACTCTGTCAGTTGTATTTCAGCACATGCAAGAATGCATCACATGTGGGCTTCCTTGGTAGGCTACCTGGGCACACTGCCCATTTAGCCAGGGCACATAAGCAATAGACTGATATGCTCCCATTCTAGTCATGCCTACCAGTGCCTTCTCTCGCCCTTCCAGTTCTGGGAGGTACATATTTGGATTTTAATACCTCTTCTTCTGAAAGGAGATTTATAAATATTATATTTTAAAATGGTAGTCTGCACAATTCCAAAGAAGTATAAATTCCAGAGAATAAGATCTAAAAAGTATTAATTTATTTATTGGATGGAGGATGATACAGGGTTTGAGGACAGAACAGTTTCTGTACCAAATAAACCGGTTTCATGTTATCTCCCTACCCGTTTTTTGGAAGCTCAGTTGAGCAGTGCGATATACCAAGCTTAACCCCTTAAGGACACATGACATGTGTGACATGTCATGATTCCCTTTTATTCCAGAAGTTTGGTCCTTAAGGGGTTAAAGCAACATAAGGAATCTGTGCGTATCCTGGGTTAGGAGCATACAGCAACAATAAAATCAGTATTATTATTATTTTATTTTTTTTACCTAATATCTAGATACCTTCTTTGTTTTGTTTGTGATTTATTTATGTATTTGTTACTTTTCTACTTCGCTCCCTGTAGGAGAATGTTTACTAGGTTGGATAGGGCATTTTATTATGCATGAGTCTGGATATTAATGTAGCTAGATGCACAAAGTATCCGAAAAAACACAATTACAATCAAATTAGGAAGCGGGGAAGCAGCAAGAGGGTTTTTTTGGTTCACGCTGAATACATTATGTTCCTACATAAGCTAGTTAAAGTATCCAGATTGAGTCGCGCACGGTGGCTACGAAATTGGGTGTTTATATGAGTGAATTCTGCTTTTCTCCTCTTACAGCTATTTTTTTTATTTATTAATTTACAAAAATCTTTCCCCCCTTATTTAGGGTTAATAGAGCAATTTTATTTTATTGAATTTTTTTGTTTTACCCTATAAGACATATTTTAATAAGGTTAGTTATAATGACGAAGATGATGATTGATGCACTTGTCTTCAGCACATGAAGGTCAATAAGATGTTGCATCATCTCCACTATGTATTGTGTTCACTGAATCCCCTCATTGTAATGTTGAAGTTTTATGGCTAAAACTGCGATAACTACTAAATCAACAACTATGGGGGCAATAACCATGAAATGAGTTCAACACTGGGCAATAAAATGAATGGTGGAGATATCGCCAAATTTGTTCTGAAAAAGTTTTCCCCCTTCTCTAGAGAAACCCCTTAAACAAGATTGTGTATTGTAAAAGAACCCCAACTCATTGTGGACCTTGCCTCAGTGGTAGAACTAACTAGGTAACAATAGTGACTATGGCTACGGCTACTGGACCCTTGAGATTCACCTGTTAGGTGTGTGGATGGCTAGATCTGCCTCACCCCCGCCACCCACACCTTGTAAAATCATTTTGGCAATATGTTGCATAACTTTGAAATTTTGCAAGGGAGGACTTGGTAAAAACACCCTCACGGTCCCAACACTTATTCAGTGAGTCAGAGCATTGCTGTTGGGTTGCCATGACAATGTTCTGACTTATTCAAGGAACGCCGATAAGAAGGAGCATGTACTGTAGTCTGCCTCCCCCTGTGATGCAGACCACACCCTCCTCCAAAGCACTACCAGTGATCCTCCCAGCACCCACTGGACAACCAGGTATCCTGTCAGCACCCATTGGACCACAAGAGAACAAAATCCTCTACTTGCATAAAGGTAAGCAGGAGCGGGTACTAGTAGTAAAAAAATTTTTTAAAAAACAAAGTGAAAACTCTCCAACACACAATCACATTCTGTCGACCCCACAGACAAGGTTTGGCATTTTCTAGGGGTGGCTCTTCATTAACTCTGGCACTAGGGCCCTGTAGTTTCTGGTTACGCTCCTGACTATCCTTACTGGCAATCGTTTTTTCAGGGCGCTATAAATTCATTCTTTGCAATGCCGCTTATGGAAATGTAGCAAGGGGTCCAAAGTATCAGTGAATCATAAAGGCACAGCAAATCTCAACAAACAATCTCTGATTTGATTTGCTTAAGGAAATAATAAAAAAAAAAAAACCTCATAAAACACTGATGGCTCCAGGCTACCCTTCCTGGGGATTTTCTTCTGAACATATACTGCTTTAGGGAAGGGTAAATAGCAACACACAGGATACACAAAGTCTCTGTAGTGATATTCAGCATACTCTGTATATGAATCATGCACCAACACATGCCATAAGAAAATGAGTTTATATATAATGACAATCAACACGTTAACAAGAAAAACGCTAGACTGGCTTACCTGGAGATCAGGTACACACCATGCACAGCGTAAGGAAAAATAGCATTAAATGCATTCATCTTAGTTTGCTGTCAATCATTGTTTTCAGAAACCGCATTTGCACCGGACAGCATAATTAAAAGTGGAAGCAGAAACCTGCTCCGATACAATGTGTGCCCTCGTTGTGCCAGAACAGAACCAGATCGTGACATCAATTGCTAAGTTTGCAATCTACTTTTAAAAGGAAAAGAAAAACAACATGAAAAAATGTTAACACAAATTATTATTTCTAGAGAAAGTATGCTTGTCTTTTAAGTATGTGGTAGGCACCTGATGCAATGATGAACACTCATAAAGTGGATTGGGTTTAGAGCTGGGTTAAATAGATCAGTGACCCAGAACAGCTTGCACGGAGAATAAAACAGGCAAGTCAGTCTTTGGACACTTTAAAGTTAAATGTAATTCTATTTAGTTCCATGGTACGTAGCCCTACATACTTGAAGATCACCTGTTAGGGTTGTGGAAGCATGGATTAGCTCCACAGCATAGGTGACAGTGTCTCATATACAGGAACTTGAAAGAATGCGCTATTTGGGGGGTCTAGTTACTTTGTCTTTAAAAATCTATATGTATTCCTTTTTTATACTTTTCATTTCTGAAACTGTTTGCATTAACCCACAATTGTCATACATTTTTATTCTACAATAGACATTCATTTAATACAATTGTATTCTCATTTTCATGTATACAATATTTATTACAATAGTTCTCAATGATTGCAGAGTGAACATGCACTCCAATTTCTACATGGACTGCTTGGTGGGGATTATACCACCAGAGTCCCAGATCACCTGAGCAGATCTATGCTCCACTCTGTGTGAGTAGGATACCTTTTTCTACCTTGTACACAAAGTATATACATACTATACCATTGACATTTTCTTTTTTTTATACCTCTGCATATTGATCCATTACAGGAGAAAAACTACTACCCGCCGATCATATTGTCCACGCTGATTACCTTAGAGCGCCCAGCAGCTCCTAAAAGTGTGAGTTAGCATATGATGCATTGTTGCTACAAATGGCAATATAATATGTTTGTTTATTTTCTCTTGGAGATATTTGAGACTGAATTAAAAATGATCCTATTGACCTATGTTTGGTTTTATGCATTATTTAACTTAAGGGTTAATTTTACACTATTATTTAACTCCTCTTTTTTTGGGGCAGTATATCTATATATTGGTTCAATAACTATATGGGTAATCCACATTTTCTTTTTATTGCCAACTATCTTAAAAACAGTTTTTTTTATAAAAACGGAAGGACTGCATCCACAGCCGTCTGCACCATCATTATCAATATCATCGGTATTTGTATAGCGCCAACATATGCCGCAGTTCTTTACAATTTTCAATATGGAGATTGAACAGCAGATAAAGAACAAACTATTACAAATGTTAAAAGGAAACCAGAGGTTATTTAGGATCCTAACCAAGCGAGCTCACGATCTAGAGGTCCGTAATCTGTTAATCTGCTGTGCGTTTGGTGCTTATTAAGTACCGTCAATAAAGTGCTTTAGAAATCTACAGTCAGACTTGATTTATAACACAGATGAACCAATTGTAGGAGCCTTTCCTCCACCATCCAGAGTTCAAACGCTACAAGCAATCATTTGGCACTTGCTGTTTTCAACATTCCGTTATCTCAGCCTTAATGTTCTAACAGCCCTCTCAGTCGACACAGAAGAAAAGAAAGGTTGTATCTGAAAGCAGAAGCAATTAACAGGGCAAATTTTGTTCTTCGCGATACAACCACTTCACCTGACAGTACATCCATGTTAAATATCAACTAATGGTATGAGCTGGGTCCCTAGGAGGGCAGGGAGAAGTACATCTGTATATTTTCATTGAAGCTTTTGATGTGAGAGGGGGAGAGGAGGTGGGAGTGCACGGAAAAGTTGGTATCGGTTTGACAAACGACCAGTGCTTTGGTTGCTCCACAGAAATGAGCAGAATCAATGAAAATAGACTTACCTGACAGGCCTACTTAACTGTGGGTGCCTGAAAGACCCTATAAATATGCAAATAAAGGGCAACCCTTCATGCTGCTAGCATAATGGCACAATTGTGTGTGGGATGTAGTAAAAAAAAAAATAGGGCTGGGAAAATTGCCATTGCACTTTACCTATGTTTTAATATTTAAAGGGAAATCTTTTTTTTGTATTTTTTTTTTTTTTTACTTTATTTTTTTTTTTAATGTCACTCTTTTTCAAACACACGTAATAAATGCAACTTTTGCAGTCGCCAAAAAAAAGTATTTAAGAGATAGGGGGTTTATCGGAGGACTGTGCTACAATGCTAGCGGAAAGATTCTCCACAAACAGAAGCGATACTTTGATTTTATGGTCTGCTAAGTATGGCCTTCTGTGGTGAACACAGACCATAATACGGTAAACCCGTGGCTTCCTTTGACCAGCCACCACCACCCACACACAGTAAACATTGTTCATTCTAAGAAGGGAACTAACAGACCTCTGATTTATGTATCAGACAAAAAAGTAAGCTTGCATGAGTCTTTAAAGTTTCCATTTAGGTTTAATTCATTAAAACGTGAGGTTGATAAAAGGATGGTGCAGCATATTGGCTAGGCCTGTGGTTCTGAAAGGTCCTGGGTCTGATTTAAGCTTCCTTAGACGTCCCCGGCATCACTGCTATGCGTGCGAGGGAGCTGAGCAGGGAGATCACTGCCCATTTTGTTTTTAGAAGTTTTGACGGAACCCTAATTAGGAAATGCCAGCATAGGGTAAGTGTTGTGGTTAGAGTTTATAAATATAGGTAATACTGAATTCAATTGAACACTGTTTGTCATAACGTGATTCATCAACTATGTATAGGGTTGGACATAGGGTGTGATATAGGGATAGATTTTGGGAGGGGCTTAAGTCTAATATAGGAGGGGCCATAACTTTTACCCTTGATCCCTTTTCCCCCCCTACCTAACAATGCTTTGCTGTTCTGGTTACAGCAGTATTTGATGTCTTGACATATGTCCATGGAAGAATAGCTGTTGGTCTCAGTACTGCTTATTGACTAAGCATAGCTAAATAACTTCCTGGTTTGGTGACAGTTTATTGAATAAGCTGAACAGCAGAAAAATATGCAGGAACAGTAAATGTTGGCTTCTTTTTTTTTTTTACAAATTTTGCATTGTTCTTAATGCCTTATGTACTGTACATAATGCATTAGTGAATTGAATGGGTCACCAGTAGCTGGAAGTCTGTTGGTTAACAATGTTGAGGCGTAGCTCAGTACGTTTCTTCCCCCCAAAAAAGAAAACCCAGATCAAATACAGTCCCTGAGGTTTTACCCTAAAATAGTACATATCGTCCTTTTAGCTGGTAGCCTCTTGATTAGCCTCCCATATGTTAGAGGCTAGGCTAATATATATTTTTGCAAGTGCACTGTGCGCTCAATAATCCCAATGAGTTCACCAAACTAAAACATTTTACACCCCTAAAACTCTAATTGTAATATTGCAAACCTCCCAACGTTTTAAATGGACACAGAGAGGGACGCTTTAATTTTAGTGGTGTGAGTTGGGGTCCGGTCAGGAGTGAAGCTATTCTGAAATATATGAAGTTACTTCCTAACAACTTATACAACTAAAATGGAATTTAAAACCAGAACAATGTGTCTTGTTTACGCAGACTGATTTCTAAACACATTTATTGTAATTCAGACACTTTACGGTGAGTATTATTGCTGTAGAGCTCTGTTATACACTCAGACAAACCAACAATATGGAACTCCTAGAAAAAAAAGACATTCGGATAGAAAAGAAGGTCAGATGGATTTGGACCCAAAATAGGGACTGTCTCTCCTAAATAGGGACGTGTGATAGTGTGGGTTTAAATTATTCCATTTGTTGAACAGCACATCTATTTAGAAAGAGATGCCCCAAAGCACAGGTGGACGCCTGCCTGGGGGTAGAATTCCTGGCATAGGCAATTGCCCCCTTCTTACTTCATTTCAAACATTCTACAGTTTAAAAACTCCATAAAGACGATGCAGGCTTTCCCAGTATTGAGTTGAACTCCCCGCCCCCACCCCTTTGCATTATTTTAAATAGAGAATAGTCCTGAATGTACTGTGTTTTGCTGTCTTTCCCATCAAGCCCTGTAATTTCTCCATAATGGTCTCCCTAGGCATTCATACATATCTTTTAGTCTCTCCGTCTAAAACCTTTTGCTGCTGGGTGATATTAATTTATAACTCGAGGAGTTAAAAGCTTGTCTGTAACTCTTTAAAGAGTTCTCTGTTCCATGCATATATAACTGTACTCTTGCCAGCATTACGTAGACTTGCTGTCTTTTGTAAAAAAAACAGTTTTCTCCTGACGGTTCGCAGTGGCGCTTACAAGCAATAGGCATCTGACTGTGTAAATTGCGATTCTCCACTTAGCAGCGAGCTAATGTCTGTTCTATAGCCATGTGAAAGGAGATTAGGCAGGCCGATTATAGGAATGAATAGTGACTTCACAGATCTGTAGATAATTTAATAATGAATATCAATTTCTTAGGTTGGCATTGCAAACCTGCAATTGATTTGCTATTAAACCTGAGATGAAGAAAAAAAAATTTAAAAAATCACCTAAATGAATTGGACAATATGTCTCTGCCCAGAGGTGCGTCATGCTCAGTGTAAATAGCTGTCTTTCCAGCCCTCTTGTAGTAATAGGAAATTTGGATACTTCAATCAAGCATAAAGAGTTTAAATCAGGGTTATATCTTTGGTTCATAGCTGTTAAAGTTTATTTCCCAGAGTTCTTTGCCTGTGGTTGGACATACTGTACAGCAATAAACCAGCGATCTATTCAGTGAGAAATTCAATATTTCTTTAGCTTTAAAGGGACACTCCACTGCCCAAATACATTTTTTTTAAATCACTGTTTAGTAGATATACTCCAAATGAAAACTTGCATGCATTTAATTATGCATTCTTTCATTGGGGTTATATCTAAATACAGCTTGCAAAAATTGTCTGCTGCCTCTGCAGTTTCTCTCCAACTCCTTCTAACCCCACCCAGACTTTCTATGGCTGTCCAATCACAGACTTCCCAATGCAGCTCAATGAGAAGTCTTTGTAAGGTAGATGCTCTGGGCAGTTGCTGCCTCTTGAGTTCAGTGCAAATAACCTAACCAAACCAGGAAGTAACAGGATCGGTTGTCTACTTGAAAAGCCAGGGGGTGTAACAAGTATAATTTATAAAAGTGTCATTTTCTATTAAAAACTGCACTTTTTCTGAAATGAAAAATTAAGAAACACTCTTCACACACAAATCTTTTCAGCAAGTTAAAGTTCTTCAGGGGTCTGGAGTGTCCCTTTAATAATTTGTAACAAACAAGATCTAACAAACTGTTCTAAAGTGTGCTGATATTTTACTTGTATTCTTTGTTAGCTGTCTGTTTAGTATAACTGTAAGCTGCACCTTGTTTTGGTCACAGGTGAAGTGGGGGTGTGAAGATTTGTTTTTATATATTTTCTTTTTTTTTTAAATAGTGTTAGATTGTTTGCATTGCTTCCATGGTTTGAATGTCTGCACAAAGTTTGTAGGCACATGGAAAGTACTGTCCATAGTAGGTTCCATGTGTTTCCTATGGGCAGCACCAAACATAATTCCCGACGGTCACTGATTTAACAGGACAGCCCTGAACTTTGGCTACCGTCCCACCATCCCAGGTTTGTTCTGCTAATGTGGACACCAGAGAAAAGTCCTTACGAAGTACAGTATAAATTCATCCTAATACCTACAGACAGTGTTCTGGGCATTTAGCCCATGCAAGAGTCCTTTAGCAGCACTGTGTAGGGCGCTTAGGCTTACATGCTCTGTTTTGGACAGGGAAACACCTCTACTGGATGGTCGATCTCATTATTGCATCAAAACTGCACCTGGACATAGCCCTTCCTATTTAACATTTTCACAATTGCTAAAGTTTCTCATTAACGATAATTGACTAACAAAGATTATAATGGGATTTCTCAAAAACGAATACCTAGTTTCTTACCTTTAGCCTTACCTAAAAAACGGAGTGTGTATGGTTTTGAATAAATAGCTGTGAAATTTAGCAGAAATGCAAAAACTATAGAGAACATGCTCAGATGATAGTGTGATAGGTGTAGTGCACATGCACAGGGCGAACCTTTTTACAATGTTGCGGTGAAGTTGCTATGACAGTTGAGTCCGCTTTTTTCTTAATGTACGTCCAGTTTACAATGTGGCAAGTCCCAAATGGTGGTCGGTACCAGAAGAGCCAGGCATGCGCAGTATGCACACTTTCAATGCAATTGTTGACCGTAGAAATCTGTGGAAATTCTTAAATCGCACACCAATATCAACTGTTGGCATTTATACTACTTACTGGCTGATTTTTATAGACAAGCGTAGAATGAGCCCTATATTAGGAGGTATTTAAACCCCTTGCTATCCAGAAATGTTTATCTCTGGCTCTAGAAGTGCAAACATAAGTGCGGGAGACAAAGTGAATGTTATTATGGTATTTTACATTTATTTCCATTAGACTACTTTCACTATAAGATGCATCTCCCATGGGACTCTACTCTCTCATTAAGCAGATGCTTTAGAGTTGGACTTGGCAAAAGGTCCCCCAGCTTTTTAAGAACCACAACACCCATGATGCACTGCCAGCCTGTAATGAAAGGAGTTTTAGTTAAATATGAATTATTTTTTTAAGATCTACTTTTTGGCCACCCCTGATTTAGAGGCTGTTATAAAAGCCAATTATTTTGTCATCGCTAGAAACAAAGTATTCAGTTTGTTATCGCATACTGAACAAGCCCGGAGGTTTATGGATAATTACCTGCAAATGATCATATTAAGTTCCCTTTATTTGCCATTTTTCCCAAATAAAAAACCTTCATAAGCAGTTATCCGTTGGTGTCCAATTAATGCGGCTATTAATGGATTCAACCCGGGGACAGGCTATCGGGTAAACAATGAAGTCCTTTAGTCGCGGGTCACAGGAGAAAATTACGTTGATTGTCGCTTATTGTTCTGTCAGTTCAGGACCTTGCAGAAAGCCCTCTCGCTTATCTGGCTTAATCAGCTGATTAATTCAGAAGCAATCTAGCATCTTCTTGCATTACACTAACTTTCTGACTAGTGAAACTTACTGACTTGCTCTGCTTTTCATTAAAGAGATACTATAGTGCAAGGAAAACAAAGATGTATTCCTGGCACTATTGCGCTCCCTTGCTCCCCACTCTACATTAAATAAAGGGTTAAAAACCCTTTGTTTACTAAGTTTATCCCAGTGCTGATGTCCCTCAGCGCTGGGTCGACGCTCCACCCCTCCTACACCCTTCAATGAGAGGGCGCCAGATGTCGCGCGTGTTAGACCTCCCCGTAGGAAAACATTGAGTCAAGCATTGAGTATGAGGACATCCAGCGTCAGATACCGGACCAAAGGTCCGTTTGGATGCAGGAAGCAACTCTAGCCACTGGAGGCAGACTTAGTGCTACAATGTAAACATTGCAGTTTCTCAGGAATTGCAATGTTTTACATTTCAACGCTAAGTGCAAAATGAGCTGAAGTGGTCTGAGTGCTTACAGTGTCCTTTTGAAGTACTTCAGACAGCAACTTATCAACGCAAAATGTATTCGTAGTCAGGGACACTAGATGTCCCCTTTAAGGAGATGGGTATCATAGACCTGCATTAACATCAATGCTAACTTTAACCTGTCCTAATATAATACTGTCAAAATTGCATTTTAAACATGCAAAGTATAAAAATGCCTCTTTTGTAAGGTTTCTGCATTTGTGAGAGAGAAGCATCATTCATAAGGGAATCATTTTTAACAGCAGGGCAATGGGTTAATTGGGAACACAGGTTTAGGGGTAAACTCCAAAATCAACATTTAAGAAGTATAATCCAGTAATCGTGGGAGGGTCAATGTTATAAGGTTGTAATGTCTGGTCTGTAGGGCAGGGATTTCTCTGATTTGCAAAAATAGCCAAGCATTTAGGGAATGGTTTTTCCAAAGCAGCTATTGTGACCTAAATGTTCTAATTCTGCCTTCAATTTACCACCACTTGCTGTTTTATAAATATTACCGTGCCTAATATCGTGCCTAGTCTAACAGTTGCCATCCTTCAAAGTTGACCTGTGATAAAATATGATTTCCTCCTAACATTCTGAAGTTGGAATGAGGGCTAGAGGGTGGGTCGCACGAAGAGAGGACATGACGATTATGTAACTAACACCCCCTTTTTTTTGAACAAGACCACCCCTTTTATGGATTTGCAATGATGACATCATGTGATGTCATCTATTCTTAAAGAATTGCATACGTAGAAGCAAAATATATGGCTTTTTAGTGTGTTTATGTGGATCTTCCCTGCTATAAACATATATAAATAATTATATTATGTAATAAACAAATCGTTATGGATGTAACATTACTTGGCGAGGTTAAGCGCATCCTTTTTACATTAATACGGGATTGCATGGTAACCAAGCTTACACTCCTCTGTTTAAATTTCCTGGGGCCTGCACGTCCCTCGTGACTCCTCTCGAGTTTACACCAGGGCAGCTTTAGTGTATCTCTCTCCTGCTGGCTCTGCCAAGTCAGAATGGGATTAAATGCTTTCAAGGTCTCTGAACTATCACTTTACCCAAAACATCCATCGTGTGCATTCAGGGAGGCACAGCGACTCTGCATATCTATTTATTTTAAATGCCTGATTAAAAATTCATGCCGACAGGAAGTTAGGAGAGGGATGCAATAAATAATGGAATCCAGGATCTAGAGATTTCAGCTTGTGAGGAAGTGTTAACCGCTTGGATATTATATTTATAGACTAGTTTGGAGTCTTACTGAAACACACTTTTTGGTGGTGGGTTGGGGGAGGGAGGGGCAGTAATTCAGCGACTCAAGAAGTTTGTGTGCTACAATTTATAAATTGAAATTGTAATCTGCTGTTTATATCTATTGATGGACGGGTAACAATGTTTCCCTTTTAGGTGGCCTGACCTCTGAATGCAAGCAGTCGAAATAAACAGATGTATGATTAAACTTAAATTTCATTTATACATTGTGCTAGAAAATATATAGAATTCATAAAACAAATAAATGGGAAAAAAATCCCACAAAAAAAAAATGAATAAATGTTTTCTATGTGTCTATCCTTGCCTGTTAATACTTGACATATACAGTGTTATGCTGATAGTATAGCAGGCCTGCTGAGAATTGATTGACAGGTGAAAATCAGGAGAACCTCTTGATTTATTGGCTGATATTGTGATGGGTAGAATGGCTCTGCTTTACGAAGTGCTGACAAATTTTTCAAACCGGGTCAATGAGATAGGAGGTTAACAGGAATTAGGAGAGAATCAGGAAGAGTGATGGTTGGTGTAACCAGCATCAAGGAGCCAGCAACAAGAGTGGAAGGGGCTTAAGTATAAAATGGATAGCTGGTCATGCAATTTATCATTTATCTTTTAATAAACTATATATTCATTATGTAAAGTGCTATGAACAAGGTTTTCTGAATGCCATGAGAGGTCCAGTTTAAATTGCTTGTAATATTTGTAAGTTATGAAGGTTTTAATTGGTCCAATCAGTCCTAAGAATGTTTTCACCAGGTCAGGAGGTATGTGCTTTATTGCTTGAATCCAGACAAGAATCTGATTACCTGATCTGTGTTAAATTAGAGTTTGAACTCAAAAGGTCATAGCCAAGTCAAGTTAGCTCTTTGACCCTGAAGCCAAGAAACCCTTAAAGTCTCAATGTTGGTAGTTCCTCATAGGTGTTTGGTTCTCACCTGTAGTCTCCAAAGTGAACTGGTGCCTATGTCTAGCCAATATATTTCCCATGATGCTTGGCCATCAAATAGGGTACAAAAAATCTGACCGCAATGGATGCAAAAAGATCGGGACAAAATGGTAAATTGAAACCGAGCATTTATACCTCATTAGGGTAAGCGTTTAAACAATAAATTATAATAGATGTAAAAACAACACCAAAAATTGATGTTTAAAATAAGTCATAAAGTTTGATGATTTAATGTTTCTCTTTATACAGAGATAGAAAAACAAAGTTTAAGAACAAACCCCAGTATGAATGATTCACATTCCAGACTTATTATTTTATCAATGTCTCTAAAAGATGTGTTATAGCTCTGTACAACCCTTATATGGATTTTCTGGTCTCAGAACCTTGTTCATGAGAGCTTACACTTTAAATGGGCTCAGTGTTAGCCTATGGGGCTTACTCACTAAACAGTAAACTGGAAAAAATTTAAATCAAACTACCAGAGTTGGAAAATTAGTTGAAATTGCAAATTTTTTGTTATTCAGCTATTTTGCACCTTGATGTTTGAGTCTCCATAATTCACTGTTATAGTGTACATACAACCATCTACCACAGTACATTTCTTGTAATAGCTGTGTAGAATGGGTGCTGGATGTGCCGTACCAGATACATGTTTGAGTAACTTTACTGAGCATGTAAGCTTTGCTGAGATTGAGGTAATGCTGGTGATCAAGTGGGTAATTTTCACGAATTGTTACTTTACCTGTGATTCTAATGATGATTTTCACTGATAAGGTGGAAATGCCAATGATCAAGTTAGTGGTCTTCACTAAGATCATCGCATTGCTGGTGGTCTAGGCTGAATTGACTATACCAATGTCTAATTATAGATTAATAATTGATCACTTAATGAGTTTGTTTTACACTTTCACTATGCTTTTGCCTATAAATGGTTGTTATTTCTGGTGTGAGGTATCTTGACAAAGACCCTTTCACGGGTCGAAACGTTGCGGTGTCTCACTTGCCCTAATAAATACAATTGAAGATACTTGGAATGCCTGAATCCTCTTTCTACCACTGATATCTACTCCCTGGGGCTGGTGTTGGCCCTTGGTCTAGTTTAGCATCCAGATCTTCATTTTTGTTTTTTTTCTCTTTTTGCATTCACTGAGATTGTGATACTGCTGGTGATCGGTGCTCTTCACTGAGATAATGGCTTTGCTGAATGAATTGGAGACCTTTACTGAGTTCATTGCTTGTTTCAATGCACACAATATAACCCCGTTGGTTTTCTTACCTTACCGTAACAGATCACAAAAGCACTGTCTTTTCCCTTTAAACCTTTTGTAGAACTAAACAGGGATTGTACATTTAACATAAATGTACTATTTGTGTATTGCATATTTGATTGTTCATTAACTTTTTTGTTTATATTGGAGACTGTTGGATCTTTAGTTTTATTTATTTTAGTGTAGGTGATTTTGTGAAGGCAGTCACCGGTGGACTACATTGTACAATTCCTCTTGTCAATTCATCACAATTGCTTGTTCAGTGGATACGTCCCGAATGTTCTCCACTTTTCAACTTCTGTTTGGTGATGGTGTACTGGGTGCTGACTACTCCTATTCTACAGCTTTACCTGAATATGAGATCGTAGCTCTCAGCAAAAGCAAACTAGCACACAATGTGTAAAGGCTATAACCAACAAGAGTTCTAGTTTATCAGAAAAGTCAATGGAATCTAAAAGAAATCTAAAGCGCTTTGCTTTTAATATCAAGAACATTTGGGCAGTTGAGAGTCTGCTCTTCCACATTGCAAATTTTCTAAAAGAAAACCGAAAAACATTATGAGTTGTGCAAAGTCATTCTGTCTTTGGAGTGACTCAGCGTTTTGTGAAATACATTGACTGGTTCTGGGGTTGATGCAAAGAACAAGCCATTCTTGCCATTGTTATCGACACTGTGAACCTAAACTTTTATTATCTTCCACCGCTTATTCCAGAGGACAACTCCTTCAAGACTCCACTGCACTCAATGTCTTCTATGATAACCTTCAACTCCTTGCCCTCTTAGTTTTTCTTGTTTTTTTTTTTTTTTTTAATCAGTTTGGACACATGCAAAGTATTCTTATCTTTCAGATCCACAAAGCACAAGCGAAGAATATGAATTGTCTTTTTCTTTTTTTTTTAACACACTTGGTTAACGTAAAATGGTTAAAGCATTAATTCAGGTGGTCCAAATTCCTTTGATAGAGACTATATTTAACGCTTCTTAGGTCTCCTTTAAAGACTCGCATAGTTATAAACTAAGGGACTTTAAGCCATCAGAGTAAACCACTATGATAACCTTTCAAATAAAGCAGATCTGTGACTTATGTAGTTTCTATATGATCTTTCAGAGGTTACATGCATGCTGATGGTTTTCTCTGGAGGAAGAAAGAGGGGAGAACTAATTCTCTCAAGCAGAGGCATAACTAGAAACCACTGCGCCCCGGTGCGAAAATTGCCGTCTGCCCCCCCCACACTTCTCGCCTTCCAGCCACTCCATGTGTCACATTTGTGCCCCTCATTCCCTCCATGTGGATTATTTACTCCCCACAGGGTTAGTGTGGCATGGTTGGCGGGTGGAGTATGACAGAACTTTAGAGGTTAATGAGATAGGGTGAGTGTGGCAGGGTGAAAGGGGGCAAGTGTGACAGCGTAATGGAGAAAAAGCATGACAGGATTGATGGGGGGGTGAGTCTGACAGTGCTAGAGAAGGTGAGTGTAATAGGGTGAATATGGTAGAGTGATGGGTGGTGAGTATGGCTTGGGTGAGTGACAGTATTGGGGTAGTTATTGTGAGTATGGCAGGGTGAAGGGGGGGTGACAGTGTATGTGGTGGGGGTGACAGTTATGCAGACACACAGGTGCATACACTGACACACAAGCATACAGATACATGCTGATACACAGACACACATACACACATGCAAATGCAGACACACAAATTAACACACAGACACATATATACATAGAATATGCAAATACACAGGCACACAGAATGACACACTGTGTGATACACAGAATGACTCCTATAGATACAAACACTGACACAAATACAGTTACAGACACACACTGACACACATGCAGATACACAGAGACAAATACAGACAGATACACAAACACTTAAGGTCAAGCATTCAAGTACACAGAATGATACACATACAAATACACAGGGCACACATTGAAATACAGATACGCAGACCTGCAGGTACACATACAGACACACACACAAACATAGACGCACACACATACAGACACATACATACAGAGACACACATACATACATACATACATAGAAACACACATACACACATACATTAAGACACAAATACACAAACACACACACATGCAAAATGGTTTAGTCACTCTCCTGTTTCCTACAATTTAGGTGCAGGAGGGTGACTCCCATGGGGTCCAGTGGCTCAGGCTGATGGGAGTACCCACTCTGACTCCCTCCTCTCCTTCTCTTCCTACCGCACGGCGTAATGCTGGGAGGAGTGACCAGAGCAGTCACTTCCTACCATGCTCTGACCTCATCACATCACATGCTCGGTCATGCTGTAAAAGCGCCGCAGTGCTGACCTGGTCATCTGGAAATACCCGATGGGCTCCTGAATGCGTAACCCTAGCGGTTCTGGGCTGCAACACATGGCCAGTGGGCCTGGTCGCAGCTGCGACCCCTGCGACCATGGTAGTTCCACCACTGGATACACAGACACATATATACACACACAGGCACACAGAATGACACACTTTGAGATACACAGAATGATACTCCTATAGATACAAACACAGACGCACACTGACACATGCGGATATACACACACATACAAACACTTAAGAACAAACATTCAGATACACAGAATGACACTCATACAGATACAAACAGTGACACACATACAGATACACAGGGCACACACTGACATACATATACATATGCAGACAAACTGATACAGACACATTCACATACAGAAACACACGCATACAGACACATAGATACACATACAGACACATACACACATATGGAGACATACACACACACACATACATACAGAGACACATACACAAACACGAAAACATGCAAAATGGTTTAGTCACCCTCCTGTTTCTTACCTTTAAGGTGCAGGAGGATGACTTCCATGGGGTCCAGTGGCTCAGACTAATGGGAACTCTGACTCCCCCCTCTAACTCCCGCATGGTGTAAGCTGGAAGAAGTGACCAGGGCAGTCACTTCCTCCCAGGTTCTGACCTCCTCACAGGAGGCCTGGTCGCGCTGTTAAAGTGCAGCAGCGCTGACCGGGCTCCCTGAAAATACTTTGCCATTGAGTGGCCCTAACAGCATGGGCTACCGCTAGGGCCAAGGCCACAACACATGGCAGGCAGGCACTCCAATCACAGCAGCAGGAAATGCTAGCAGAATGCTTGGTTGTATAGGGAGAGGTATTAGCAGTAGAAAGAGGGAAGTGCTCATGCTATTGTACAGAACACTGGTGAGACCTCACTTGGAGTATTGTACACAGTACTGGAGACTGTATCTTCAGAAGGATATTGATACCTTAGAGAGGGTTCAGAGAAGGGCTACTAAACTGGTTCATGGATTACGGGATAAAACTTACCAGGAAAGGTTAAAGGATCTTAACATGTATAGCTCGGAGGAAAGACGAGACAGTGGGGGATATGATAGAAACATTTAAATATATAAAGGGAATCAACACAGTAAAGGAGGAGACTATATTTATTTAAAAGAAGAAAAACTACCACAACAAGAGGACATAGTCTTAAATTAGAGGGACAAAGGTTTAAAAATATCAGGAAGTATTGCTTTACTAAGAGGGTAGTGGATGCATGGAATAGCCTTCCAGCTGAAGTGGTAGAGGTTAACACAGTAAAGGAGTGTAAGCATGCGTGGAATAGGCATAAGGCTATCCTAACTATAAGATAAGGCTAGGGACTAATGAAACAAATAGATGACGGTTCAGCACTAAGTAATCTGATAGAAACTTAAGGCAAGTGGGGAAGCAGCAACCTATAAGTATGGGGCTCCCTCAAAAAACCTCACAGAGAAAAATTGGTATATAGGTCACGCTATAAAAGCAAAGGGATAATATATATATATATATATATATATATATATATATTTTTTTTTTTTTTGCCTTTATATACCTTTTATCATTTTATCTTTTTTATTTTTAAAACCTGGTCACCAATTTGAACTGGAGCACGTTATTACTCAAGAATCCTAGGTGGGGATAGTACCACCTGTGCCATTATATTGAGCAGTAGATCCTGCTCATATATATGTGAGTATTCTACTACCTTACTTTGTATTCTAAACTTATACAGTGAGCACTATATACGTCTCTTATCTTTTCATATACCGAGGAGCTCTCAAGAATCTCATCACCTATATCCAACCAGTGGGGGATTGATGCCACTGAACGCTAAGAATACTTGAGCAAGTTTTTTGCTCATATATAGGTGAGTGCTCTATCGATCTATAGATTTCCACTTGCCCATTTGTCAACATTCTATCTGCACTATTGGAGTTTTCTTGTCTTTTTTATGTATCCACATATCAACAAGTGAATCAAGACATCTCCAGTACAAGAAGATTCAGATATTCATTGGACTCTATACCTATCCAAGCACCTTACAGGTTGATTTTACGTTTTGGGACTTTTAGATATTTTATATTTCATTTTATATATTATCCCTTTGCTTTTATTGCGCGACCTATATACCAATTTTCATAGGGACTAATGAGAGTATTTAGAAAATTGGGCAGACTAGATGGGCCGAATGGTTCTTATCTGCCGTCACATTCTATGTTTCTATGTTTCCCTTGGAGTGACGGGCACGGTCGCAGTTGCGGAGACTGTAGTAGTTCCGCCACTGCTCTCAAGTTCTCTTTCTCTCTATGTTAACTTTGTCCTATTGTGTACTTAACAGAGATCATAGCCATCAAAATGAACAAATATTTCGGAATTCACTCTTTTTCTAATTCTAGAGGCATGTAGAAAGTAGTTCCTACTTTGTGTTAAACTTATCAGTTGTTTGTGGTAGAATTTTAATTTAGCTGAAACCATTATTTCCTACTACTCTCTCCATGCACATACCATGGTATGTAGTTATATTGTTGTCTTATTGCACAAAGCTTATAATGAGACAATTGCTCCTCATAACATTGCTTACAGAGATCTCTCTTCTCTCTTAACCACTAGGAAACAAGAAAAAAAAGGACAAAAAAAGAAACCCCCATAATCTTTAGGAAGCTGAAACAATGTTTTACAAAGTTTGTAATTGACATTCTAAATAAAATTCAAAGCTAAGGCACGTTAAAGGGACACCATAGGCACCAAAGCCACTACAGCTTAATGTAGTCATTCTGGGGCAAAGAGATTGAGCCTGCAGTCTTTATATTGCGGCCTTAAGCCATTTTTAGTGGCCGTTACTGCAGTACAGGGGTTTTCCGGTTTGCAGAACCAACATTCAGCATCTCCACACTGCATGGGGATGCTGAATGCTATCCACAGAGAAGCATTGAGATAACTTATCTCCGAGGAAATGCTGATTGGTGCAGCGATATGATTGCTGTACACACACACTAGCTCTTCAATGCTTTTCTGTGGGGGGGGGGGCATGGTTGGGGGATATGGGCTATTGTGAGGTGGATTGTGGGTTATGTCAGGTGACAGGAGCTGTCGTGGGGTGTAGTGGGAGGATGGGGCTGTAATGGAGTGACAGGGATGAAACGAACAGGGGCTGTAAAGGGGTGACACTAATGGGCGCCACCATGACCTCTACCTCGCAGGCTCACTGCCTAAGTGTTCTCTTTGACTCCGAACTCTCCTTCAACCCTCATGTCCACTCGATCCCCAGATTGCACAGCTGCAGTCTACAATGAATGCGGCTTCTAGGCTCATTTTCCTGTCCGTTCGCACCTCCCACGCCTCCCCCTCTGTCAGTCCCTACATTGGCTTCCAGTTAGATATAGGGCTCAATTTAAGATTCTGGTGCTTGCATACAAGTCCCTACATAATGCTGCTCCAACCTACCTATCCTCCCTAATACACAAGTATGTCCCGTCGAGGCCCCTGCGCTCTGCTGAAGACCTACGTGAATCCTGTGTCCATACTCCCACATCTGATGCTCATCTCCAGGACTGTGCCTTTTCTGTGCAACTGCCTTCTCTTCTTCGTTAGACTTTCACCCAGTCTCCACTCCTTCAAAAAATCTTTGAAAACACACTTCTTCTGGAAAGCATATCAACTAAACTGTTAGCAGGTTTTCATTTCCCCCCTCCCCCCACAATGACTCCTCTCCTGCAACTGTCAAAAATAGCCTAAGTTCTCAGTGAATACTTTTCTAGCAACTTATTTCATTACCTCTACTTATACCAATGGTGTCACTATACCCCACTCCCTCTAGCATGTAAGCTCCTTGAGCAGGGCTCTAAACCCCTCTGTTCCTGTGCGTCCATTTGTCTAGTTACTATTACGTGTCTGTTAGTACACCCATTGAACACAGCTATGGAATTTGCTGGCGCTATATAAATAATAAAATAATAATGGGCTGTGATGTTGTGGCAGGGGCTATAGTGGAATTACATGTGTTGTAGTGGGGGGAAAGGTACAGTAGTGAGGTGATAGGGGCTGTATAAATGTTTCTTCCTCCCTCCCTAAGGATTACTTTGTTCCAGGGAGGAGAGAATCCCTGGGGCATTTGCGTCCCAGCCCTGTCCGCCACTGCCATACTCCCTGACCATCATAAAAATATAGAAAGACGGGCCCAATAATATTCGGTTTTCCAAAAACTTATTTCAACCAGACGTTTGCCACTTTGTTTCAAGCACTTATCTGCAAAGACCGTGCACTTTTGAAGGCCTAAAATAGACCTAGAGTATATTTTAGGTGCCTGGCGCATGTGCATGATGCCAGGATTCAAAAACACACTGTGTATGGATTACCTGCACAGTTTAAGGTTTGATGAGGGTTGCTTCTGACCATAGAGGACTTCAACATGGCTGCCCCCATTGAGTAAGGGAAAGCTTTAAAAACCCTGGAATATAGTATTTACATCTGCGTATGCATCAAAATAAATACACATATTGGCTCTATTAGACATTTAATGTTTTATTTTAAATAATAAAAAAATTATGACCTACTTCCTTCAACACATGCAAATTAATTCCAAAATTCTAGAATGGGTTATATAACAAATTACCTGTGTTTGCTCATATAAACCTAAATAGATAAAGGGATACACATGGCAAGGTTTTTAGTGTCATCAGTTATCCAGTTTCGTGGTCATGTGTCGGTAACTCGTTCTTACATCACCACAAGAGTACAATCCAATATGGTCCTCTTCTTCTGCACCTCATCAGCATCAGGTTTTTGATTGTTCCTGTGTTCAGAGACAGTGTCCTGCACACTACACTGTTGTAAAGAGTGGTTATTTGAGTGTTTGTGGTCTGTCAGCTTGAATTAGTTGGGCCATTTTTCTCTGACTTCTCTCATTAACAAAGAGCTTTTACACACGGGCCTGCCACTCACTTGATGGGTTGTTTTTGTTTGTAGCACCATTTTGTTAAATTATGTAAACCAGCACCCGAAACAATCCTGGTGATCATTTATGTTTTCGTTTTGTGTTTTTTTTTGTTTTTTTTTATTTATTGCTGCAACCTCTGCGTTTACCAACAATTGTCGTTACTATAACAAAGTCAATCTCTTGATCAAGGGTCTTCTCTTTTCTCACGTTTGTTTGAACAACTACTGGATCTCTTGTTTATGTTTGCATGCATTCTACATTGTGTAACAGCTGTATGATTTGCCTTTTGATGAGTTGTGTTGTTGGGTTAACAAGGAGGTGTCCTAATTATGTCTTGGCTGAGCACATATAGATTGTGGTGGCTTTACGAACTGTTTAAATATTCTACCTAGATAACGATTCTTGAAATAGAGTTCACCCAGTTTTTGACTATGGACATCCTTACATTTATTTTGGAACCCAAAAGAGTTAAAATACAATGTATTAGAGCATTATTGCTCTGAGGATGATCTACGTGTGTGTACGTGTGTGTACGTGTGTGCACGTTTTATAGACAGAACAAAGAGGTTCCTGGGTCGCAAAGTGGAACCAATGGATTTAAGTCATTAGAAAAGTGGTATGATTCACTGCCCTAAAAACTCGAAAGTTCTGACGGAAGCAGGCGAGCAGATTGGATATGGTATCATTGTGTAATCACATTCACGGAGGAAGGGAAAACGTGTTTTTATCGGATATATTATTCCTCTTGAGTCAGCCCGTTTTGCAATGTCTGGTCTTCCACCTGCCTTATCTTCACGCCGTGACCTTGGCTGTGACAGAATTAGATCTTAATTGGCAATGTTTTCAGCGCGTGACTAAAAACCTCCACATTTTTATCATCAGATGATTCTTTATAGGACTGTTTGCCATCTCATACTGATATGGGTTTTTTACACAATCTTCAAAATATGGCAGTTTTAGCTTATTCATTGCCTTCAATAAGATAAGCAAACACTCCAAATTTGATTTGCAATCCAGAAGTGCTTTGTCATAGATTTGTTTAATGCAATATATAATATATTTGTCTACCACTATTCATTATCAATACATTTCAAAACATTTTGCACCAGGATAGACTTGTGAAATGTAAAGGAATGCATGTGACTATTTGGTGACTAATGAGCTTATTTGGGATCTGCAGCTTTAGTCAGTCCTACCACTGTTAAAAGTACACTCTCTTGCCCAAATTAAACAGACAAAAACACTGTTTAGTAAATATACCACAAATGAATAGTCATGCATTTATTGATGCATTTTTTAATTGGATGCTGATCTCTTTCTGTAACTGTCCGATCATAGACTTCTCAACTCAATGAGAAGTCTTTGCAAGGCTGGTGCCTCTTGAGTCAGGTTATTATGTATAAAGTATACTCAGGGCCGCCATGATACATTTTGGGGCCCCTAACACTGCTCAAGGTCTGGGCCCTGCCTCCAAGCCCGCCCCCAAATCCCACCCCAGGGACCACCTCTAAATCCCGCCCACATGAATACACAAACGCACACTGATACAAAAAGGACACAGATACACACATACAAAGATACACACACACACACATACATACGTACTGAAACAGACATACACACATACAGACGTAGTTGTAGACCATATAATAGGAAGCACTCACGTGGTTCAGAGCCTATTAAGGATTGGCTCTTAATCACTCTTGCCTTGTGTCCTTTAGGTGACATACTCCTTAAACTCAAGATAAAGGATAACCCTCAAAATAAGAGAAAAACAGGGGGAAATTCGCCCTAGTGTTGAAATCCTTAAAAACAACCTCTTATTTTGAGGGTTATCCTTTATCTGGAGTTGAAGGTGTGTGTCACCTAAAGGACACAAGGCAAGAGTGATTAAGAGCCAATCCTTAATAGGCTCTGAACCACGTGAGTGCTTCCTATTATATGGTCTACAACTACGTCTGTTTGCACAGAGTGCACTATATATTTTTCTATTTTCTTCACAGTATATATATCTCCTATACCCTCAAAGATTCTGGAGGATATATATGTATTCCATACCCCTAAAGTTTTTTATGGTGTAAGTTAATATCATTTAGCGCTACACACTACCACTTTTACATACTGGTTATGTAAATTAGTGTTTATTTAACATGTAATCATGATAGGATTGAAGAGTACCTATTTTCCTGTGTGAGAGCTGCTGTACTATAAGAGCACTTGTTATTATTTAATTTAAGCGCCTGACAACACAGAATATCCTGCTATATTGTTGATACACACATACAGGCATACACTCTAACACACATACTGAAACAGATACAGACATATAGAGACACACAGACATACATACAGACACACACATACTGACATACATCATACATACATACACATACACAGACTGAGACATACTGACATACATACACAGATACTGATACATACATTCTGACACATGCATACTGAAATACATATACATACATACATCCATACATAAATACATACTGACATACGTACACAGGCAGACATACTGACATAAATAAAATATACATACATACAGGCATACATACTGGCATACAGATACATACATACAGCTAATTTTTCAGCCACCCTCCTGTTTCTTACCTTTTCCTTGCAGGAGGGTGGCTGGGGCTGATGGGACTTGGCTGGCTCTCCCCTACTCACACCCCGTCTCTCTCCCCTCCCGCGCGGAGGGATCTGGGAGGAAGTGATTGTCTGTCACTTCCTCCCAGCAGTACTTGGGGCTGCAAGTTTTTTAAAGGGGCCTGGTCGCACTATTATACAGCCACAGCGCTGACCGGGCCCCTGAAGATATAGGGCCCTAAATGCTTTGGCCACCCTATTGGCCCTATCACCGTGCAGACCCCGGCAGTTCCACCGCTACACGTGGGGCCTGTGCAGCCGGGCCCCCTAGGGCTGCTGGGCCTGTGACAACCGTCATGGTTGTCACCCCCTGATGGCGGCCCTGAGTATACTTTCGAAGATCAATCAGAATGCCATGGTGTAAACATGAGTTGGTTAACAAGTTATAAACCATAGGGAACATAAAGTATCAATGGGGGTTCTGCATTAAGGACCATTCTAGAGCAAAGTTCTAAAAGCATAGCAGTGAGTACGAACATGCCAGTGGTTTCCATGGTGACTAATGCACTTTTAGAACCCCTCTATCTTTATGACCATTTTTGTTCCACTCAGCTATTTTAACCTAAATCTTGTTTCTCCATTGTCAACACACCACAAATCAATGTTTAGTGAATGAAACCCTCATTGTAGCCCAATGAATGTGTCTCTTTGGTTTAGGTGACCTTCCTTGAAAGCACTATCAAAGCTTTTTTGTTTTTAACATTCAGGACCCTCAAATTCCTCTGTATCAAGCAAATAATTCTAATGTCACCTTTAATGTCTGCCTTGCTTTATCATTTTAAAGTTCTTCTTTTGACTTTCAATATTTAATGTAAATCCCTCAAACTGGCACAGTATGTGCTTGCTAAGGGCTGGGACGAATTTTATTGATCCATCAAACCAATGTCCCAGAAGGGTTAAAAAAGGCATTTCACTCATCTTTATCTCATGCCGCACTACATGTTCTCTCTCTCTGCGGCTGGCCCTGCCTCCTCGGCAAAAATCATCATAGGAAAGCATGCGCAGCGAAACACTGCGCTGCACCAATCAGATGGTCTCTACAACACCATCTGATTGAAATAGTAGAGTTCCATTTGGCTATTTCAAGAGAAGACCTTCTTCTGGCTGTAAGAGTGACACTCACATTCATTTAAACATTTACATTGCAGGCTTAAAAGAAGAACAACATGGCACCCATGTTCATTTATATGAAGTGATCTGGGTGCCTATAGTGTCCCTTTAACCTTTTGGCAGAACTTCAGTGGTGTAAAATATGCTAACACATGAAGGTAAAAAGGTTTGCGGACTCTCTCTGTTGGTGGTCGAGTTTGAAATTCAAGATTTTAATAAACGTTCCAATTTTTTTCACGCTATTCTATAATATAACTATTTAAACTTCTTGAGTGCTAGATTATCAGAGCAGGACCTTCAATCCTCTTGTGTGTGTATATAGATAGATAGATATGTGTATACACACCTCGCTACATTAGGAGGTGTAAATGTGGGACAGAGTGTTGGGATGGTCAGGTGATCCTGTAGACCATAAAGTTCTGATTGCATAAAACATCATTAATTCTTAATGGGTTAAAACCAGCCGCAAATGCACAATGCTGCAGTGACGCCCTTTGTAGAATTACAGGAGGAGAAATACACAGGAAAAAAAAAAACAATGTAAGAAAAAAATTACAAAAAAACTCTCTCCAATCCAATTATAACATTCAAATCAAGGTGAAAAAAGGATATCATCAAGCACAATTAAAACCCACATTTCAACAGAAAATAACTTTCCGATGTGTGAAGAATTAAAAAGAGGATTTTCAAAGTCAGCATATTTTTTGTTCAAAAAACAGTTGAATGAAGATGAGAGTCAAACAATTCATTTTTGTTACTGGTTGGGAGGAGGGAAAGGCAGAGGGTGTTTGATCATGTTTAATACAGAGCATTGTTCTAATATCAATGCAAATTGTTTCCCAGATACTCTATCTTTTAACCCAAACAGCAGTGAAGGTATTGTACATCGACTCGCACCTGTATGACTGGGGTAGCAATAGCTTACATTCGCATTATCCTCAGACGGCAAGTAACTGACCGACTCCGATAGTACGTATTGTCCAAAATAACGGAAAAACTAATATGACGTCCTTCTTTGGTAGGCTAAAAATTATGCTGGGAGAATACTAGATAGAAGTCACTCCAGTTTTTGTCAAACTAAATACCTCAACTAGAGATGTCACTTAGTCATCTGTCCATTACAATTGTAACGTGACTATGCATGCCTACACTGATCAGCCACAAAATGAAAACCACCTGCCTAATATCGTGTACGTCCCCTAATGCTGCCAAAACAGCATGGACTCCACAAGACCTCTAAATGAGTCCTGCAGTACCTGGCACCAGCACATTAGTAGCAGATCATTTTAGTCCTGCAAGTTGCGAGGTGGGGCCTCTATGGATAGGATTTGTTGTTCCGGTACATGGTACAGATGCTCAATTGGATTGAAGTTTGGGAAATATGGAGGCTAAGGCAAAACTTTGGGCTCTTTATCATGTTGTCAAACGATTCCTGAACAGTTTTTGCAGTGTGACATGGTGCAATATCTGACGGAAAAAGGCCACTGCCATTGGGGAACACCATTGCCACGAAGGGGTGTACATGTTATGCAACAATCTTAGTAACATCACATGGACTCAAGGTTTCCCAAATGAACATTACCCAGAGCATAACACCACCTATGCCAGCCTGCCTTCTTCCCATCGTGCATCCTGCTGCCATCTCTTCCCCAGGTAAATGATGCAACCAGCCATCGACCTGATCTTAAAGAAAATGGGATTCATCAGACCAGGCAATCTTCGGTGCTTATGGCAGTGGACAGGGCTCCGACCTCTCTTTCACCCCTCATGTGAAATTGCCAAATCCTGCCACTTCCTTCTCAAAAACAATGCGCACATCTGCCTCTACTTAACGCCAGATGCGGCTAAGGTGCTGGTCCATGCCACTGTCCTCTCTCGCCTTGACTTCTTCAATTCGCTTCTCATTGGTCTTACGTGTTTCCAACTTTCCCCATTGCAGTCTATAATGAATGCGGCGGCGAGGATCATCTTCCTGTCTGCCCGCACCTCCCATGCCTCACCCCTGTGTCAGTCCCTGCATTGGCTTCCCGTAAGATATAGGGCTCATTTAAAATACTGGTTCTTGCTTTCATATCTCTACATAATGCTACTCCCACCTATCTATCCTAATACACAAGTATGTCCCGTCTATCCCCCTAGGCAACTGCGTCTATCCTCTGTCCGTACTCCCACCTCTGATGCTCGCATTCAAGACTTCTCTAGGGCTGCAGTGTTCCTGTGGAACTCCCTTCCCTTTTCCGTTAGACACTCATCCAGTCTCCACTCCTTCAAAAAAATCATTAAAAACTCACTTTTTCACAAAAGCATATCAATTAAACTGTTAATGGCTTTAAAAACTCCCACACTAAGTCTTCATTGAATATTATTCTACCAATCTGCTTCCCTAATACTTCTCTTATCTTTTGTGTCACTTTACCCCACTCCCTCTAGCATGTAAGCTTATAGGACCCTTAACCCCTCTGTTCCTGTGTGTCAAACTTGTCTGGTTACAACTACATGTTTGTTAGTCCACCCACTGTAAAGCGCTTTGGAATTTGTTGGCACTATATAAATATAATAATTATTATGGGCACTTTGACCAGTCTGTGGCCATGCAACCCTATACACAGTGATCTATGGTGCACTGTATGTTCTAACACATTTATATCATGGTCAGTAATATGTTTTTCAGCAATTTGAGGTACAGGATCTCTTCTGTGTTGACTAGCCTTCGCGACCTATGTGCATAAATGAGCCTTGGCAGTCCATGACCATTTGCACCACTTTTGATAGGTACTAACCACTACATACCATTGTAACAATATAATAAATGTTATTCACTTCACCTGTTAGCAGTTTTAATGTTGTGGCTGATCACTGTATATTTCCTGAGAGGCTGTGAACACTGGGTTATGCAAGGAGCCAGCAGTGCAGAATTTCTCCGTTCCATTTAGAACAATTTGCCGTTAACATCGGAGATGTCATAATAAGTGAATTTCCTTATTATGACATCTCCGATTGAGAGAGCGGATCTGAGAAAAATTGGAGGGACTTCAATTACATCTCCCTAGCACCATAACCACTGTAATAAACTGAGAAGAGTTATAGTGCTTGGAGTACCTCTTTAAAATAATGTTTGTCTCTCTTAAAGGAATGGAAAAAACAAAACTTAAAACCTCTACTGGTTAAACATGAGATATTCACCCCCCTCACTGCCCCCCAATTAAAACTGAAGCTCAGTTATATTACAGTAAAAGAAACACTACTAGATGATATGTCCTGGTTTGAATTGGATCTTATCCTCTTCCATTTTGACATTTTCTTCAACCCAGAAGTCTGGAATCTCCCAGCAAATTCTTGAGAGAGCCAACTCAAGTTGCATTCAAGCTCAACGATGATGGTCTCTGTATTTCTTTCATTGAAAATAAAAATAAAGCATTGTCAAATTAATAGAAGGTTGGTTTACACCTCCAGTAGCAAGCAATGTGGCACTTACTGAGACAGTGATACCAACTGGGGCTAATGCCAACTCCTCTGCCAGTGTCTCTCTGTCAACTGGACTCTTGACCTTGAATAATCCTGTTGAAATCCTCTCTATAAGTGTTATTCTGGTACCTGGTTTGGGTAAACCCTCACAAGTAATTTACTGCCATGGAGCTAATGTATTTTTGTGTTGCAAGGGCCACTGATTTGCCCTGTAGCAATCATTGCAATTAGCTGTGCTTTATATATCCATTCTGAGATTATTCTTTTTTTTTTATAATATATATCTTTTTTTTTTTCTCCCCCCACCTACAGTTGTTTATGCGGTTCCGTGTTTTGAACGCATTTATCCAACCTTACGTTCTGTGTGACAAATGAATTGCCCACGAAGAAAGGTTAGAAGAGACACAGCTCATTTAGCAGCCGCACAGCCTGGGGCTACATTGTGTTTATAGCACGTGCGGTGGTTAGATCTACAAATAATTCTATGTACAAGTATGCACGTATCTGTAGATTTTCTTTGCATCTCGCTAGTTGTTGAAATGACTGCATGACTCCTTCCTGACTGTGGGTGAGTGTGAAAAATGAAGTGGCCCATTTATCATATCACCAGCTGCTTTCACCTCTATGCTCTTTCATTCTTACCTGGATTCCCCCCCCCCTCCCCAAAAAAAATCATTATTATTATTATTATTATTTTAGAGACTTCTAGGATACATTTAAAAAGAAAAAGGGAGTGATATAAAAAAAAAAAAAACTAAAAAACCTTAAACATTCAAATAAAAAAAATTAAATACACCATATAAAATCGATATAGCAACAATTTAAAATATGATGAACATATTAAAAAAAAAAAGAAGAAGAGAAGAGAAATGGAGAGGAAAGAATAAAAAAGTAAAACCTGTTAAATTAAACATTTATATGACAATGAAAAGGTTTGGAAATAAATGTTTCTTCAATAAAATAATAATTGTGGAGTAGCTTGGCGTTCCAAATAGAAAAATAATACAAAGACCTGATATTGGTGATGTGTGGATTTTCTTTTTCTGTCGCGCTCACGCGTGTTTATTCCTGTGGCTCTGCACTTTTACATTTATATTTTCCATTCTACCGATGACTATTTGGGGATAGTTTGCATTAACGCTGTGTGTGTGTGTGTGTGTGTGTGTGTATATATATATATAATATAATAATTATTCCAATGTATACATTTTATTTATTTTTTTAAACTTGAATGTAAGAATATACAAAGAAAACAAATTCATTATTAGGATTAATACATTTCTAAAATCCATTTTCGTGGAGCAGTAGTGTCTAGAGAAATATTATAAGGTGTGAGTTTTAATGTTGAGCTCTTGGTTCCCTATTCTGAAATATTAGACGATATTCTAGTGACACTCCTGTACTCTGTGCTAATTACTTTGCATCAGAAATAAGTAAATCCTTGGGGGCGGAGCTAACTATCGAGCAGACAAATCGCATGAATCCTGAACTCCGACATCACTACGGCAAAACAACCTCAGAACCCTCAAAATCTACCTCCATAAGCCGGGGAAAGATAGAGGGGGAGCCAGTGCAACATGGGGAAGCACTCACGGAAACCCAGAGGGCCATCCACGGGACATACCCAAGATATCAGGCAACTCTTGTCCCAGGCCTGCAGACCCAAAATGGCGGACATCTTTCAAACGATGGGGATGGAGTCACTCTCTGCCTCAGAGGATGACTACATGAGCGATGTGCCGACCCAGACACCCCACAGGAAGCAACAAACCGCTCCAAAAAGGCAATCAGGACCACCACTGGCCACTAAGGCAGACTTGTCAGGTATGGTGACTGACCTCAATGCCTTCTTTACGGCAGAATTAGCTGGCCTCAAGATGGAACTGAACACGCTCACAGGCCGCATCCAAGCCAAGGAAGAGGTAATTCAGGACTTGAGAGCCCAGCACGACGCCGTGGCAAAGCAAACACAAGAGCTAGTAACCACATGCTCACAACTCAATGCTCGAGTGGGGCAGCTTGAAGATATGGCGAGACAAAGAAATATAAAGGTGAAGGGGGATCCCGGACTCAGTGACAGCAGACGAATTGCCGCACCACATAAAGATGTTGCTGCAAACTGCCCTACCACCTAAACAGGCCAAAGGACTGACCTGAGACGGCCTATTCCGCATACCAGGGCACCCAAGCAATGCCCCAGACACCGCAAGGGATGTCATCATGAGCTTTAAATCCCGCTCAGACAAAGAGGGATTCCTCCGTGCTGTCAGGGGCCAGACCCCGTACACTTTTGAGAATCTGACCTTACACTTCTTCCAAGACCTGAGTCGCCAAACATTGCAGTGGCGGGCTTCCATGAAAGTAATCACAACACAACTGTGAGCAGCGGACATACAATATAGATGGGGCCACCCCCGAATGCTCATCGCCACACATGAAGGTCAAAACCACCGACTAACAACACCGGCGGAAGCACCACAACTCTTACAAGCACTGGGTATTCGCCCCACGGAAGGTGCCAAGACGAAAACACCACACCGGTGGGATATAGCCAACATAACACCATTCACCCTATCGGGACAGACGGCCCCAGCAGGAAGCAGCATCATGCACCTACCCGATTCTTAAGGTGGTGAATCAACCATTCATCACCAGGAACCCGTGAAGGCCCCGATCGGAGGGCTAATACACTGACTGATGCAATGTCCCCTCCCCCCTTGTTTTCCTTTTGTGTGTTTTTCCTTTCTTCTTTTTTTTGTATTTAAGTTTATGCCTAAGTTGTATGCCAGTTATACATCTCTATGCCACTTACGTTATCTGCTTGATGCTGTGCTGTAGATCAGACACCTGGTCAGCAAAACACCCCACCTCCCCCCAGACTCTCGGGTTAAGGAGTCTTATTACCATGACATACCCCCACAATGCCTCAAGCCACCGCAACACACAAGCACCCATGGAATACGAACCAAACCGAAGACGCGCTATGTGTCTTAACTCACCTAACTTGAAAATGCACACAAGTCACCTTAAAGCATAGGTTAACCATAGCGACAGAGCTTAGAACCGCTGCTGATCCACCTACATGTCAGCCTCCCCGCTCACTAGTCTAACACTTGACATCACCGAAGATATGTTGGCCTGTTACAGCTTGTTCCTTACATATCTCCAGCCTGTACAATATGGATCTAAATATAGGTGCTATGGTTCTTACATATACACCTCACCTGCCTGTAGGCTAACACCTGAAATCTAAGGGACAACTTGCTTGTACCCTACCACACTACTACCAAGCTACCACACTGTACTCTGCCTGTTGTTATCACAAAAATTCTGCAATCTATTCCCTACAACAAAACCCTAAAAACTGTGCTGACTATTATATGCCACGTTATTTTTATGATGCCTGTTATAAGCTTACGATTGCTATTGTGGCCTACTGTTAAACCATGCACAACAGAAAATAAAGAATTAAAAAAAAAAAAAAAAGAAATAAGTAAATCCTTATGTTTGTTGTTTTTTTTTTTTTTTGAGCATATAATTTTAGTTCAATTTGGTTCCTTCAAAGTGTCGTATGTGGACATGTCACTGCAGGGGTTAATTTAACGCGCATGGCAATGTAAATTATAATATAAAAGCAATCGAGACTTGACTGAGAAATGGTTTATGCAAAAAATATCACATGTGATCGTTCTGCTTTAAAACCTTTCTAGGGATAAGCAAGTTGAGCCTTTTTTTTGCACAGGAGCGAGACTAACAGTAGACATCCATGTGTTCAGGGATAAACGCGTGATAACGAGATCAGGGTGATGGAAGAATGGATGAGATATGCCGCACCCATTCTGTTCTCAACCTGGGACGCAACAGATTACTGAAGCTGGCGTTAAAGACAAAGCAAAAAAATAAAAATAAAAAAATAAAAAGAACTAATGAAAGGTTTAGATAAACTGTAAAACAAATGTGTGTATTCATATACACCTATATGATCTACAGAAAAAGTAACCGTGCATTGCATGTTATAGAAAAATATTGCCAGTGAGGGCTTCGGCAGATAATAAATCACAGGACCCAGGGATAAGTGGTTTATACATTTTCTTCTGAACTCAAAGATGACATTATTTTCCTTTAATACACTTTTCTCTGCTAGGTATCTTTATCATTCCATAATTTTGAAGTTTTCATGTTGGGGCTAGGGGTAGCCTGTCCGGTAAGTGTAAGGGTCCAGGGAAGATATTTAGTTTTAGGGCAACACTGGGACATACATGTTGCACTGCTGCCTGGCTTTAGTAGGAGTCATAGTACTGGGTGGTCAATATAAAATAATATATATATATAACCAGCCACCATTCAGATCAGGAACAAGCCAAATTAAAATAGCAGTAACTGTCTTGTGGAGTATAGCTTGCATTTGTATGTCCCAGTTCTGCGTCTGATATAGACCTCCAAACACGAAGGTGATCCGGACCTTGCTCACTGCTGCCTGGTGAAATTGAAGGCATTATGTCACAAGGCTTGTGCACAGTGGGCAAATTCAGTTGAGCTAAGCCATTCCATACAAAAAAAATATTATATTTATATATATATATATATATATATATATATATATATATATATATATATATATATATAAAACTTTATCAACATGGTAGAATTTCATCTAAATGGTGGTTTGGCTCGTCCAAATTTTGTCCATGAAAAATATTAATGAGAGCGCAGCAGACCACCCAAAGGGATGCGAAAATGGGACAGTATATGTACTGTAAAACATATATAAATAATATAAATGTTATGTATATATTTTGCAATACACTGATAGCCTAATTTCCACACCATTTGGTTTACAGAAGAAAGAAAGGAAAAAGGAAAAGTAAAAAAGAAATCTATATTTATTTTTATATTATGTATTAATTGAATATATAATGTATAAATATAGAATATATTTCTTTTTTTTGTTTCTCCTTTTTTCCCGTTCTATTGGTCACTTCTCACACGATCTGTGATTAAAATGAACATTCAGTACATGCACCCAAGCCATCAATCATCTTTTTTTCTACATAAATCATTACTTTTTTTGGCACCATAGATGGAATCATAACTAAAAACAAACATGCACAAGTTGTTTGTTAATTAGTTTGGTCATACATCCTGTTTAGGATTTTAATAAGTCACAAGATTGGCCAAAATTAGGGACAAACCGAATGTCCAAGTCTACATGTGATCATTTATGCACAGGATTCTAAAACATGTCCTGTATATTTTTTTCATTTTGCCTACTTTAATTCACATGCATAGATGGTTCTTTATTAGTAAGGTGTGTTTAGAATAGAAACTAAAACTCTTATGAGACGAGACGGCTATTTAACTGGAGGGCATTTAAACAGATCATAAAATGTACATAAAGATAATGGGAACTAACAAGTAACCAAAACTTGAATATTTATTATACAAAATTATATATCCATTTAACGCGTTTCGTCATACAGACTTCTTCAAAAATGGAACTTCTTCAAAAATGGCATTCCATTTTTGAAGAAGTCTGTATGACGAAACGCGTTAAATGGATATATAATTTTGTATAATAAATATTAAAGTTTTGGTTACTTGTTAGTTCCCATTATCTTTATTTATACATTTATTCCTGGCTAATTTTATATATATTTGATAAATATTTATCCTGATTTTAACATCATTTCCACAAGTTCCTGTGCAGTGAAAGAAATCCTAGGTGGGGATTATTCCACCAGCGCTGACATCATAGAGCAGTTGACCTGCTCTGTACTTGTAAGTACGCTTTTTTACTTAATCCTACTATATACACCCATACAGAGAGCACTATCTGGCTTGTTTCTGTTCTCTTTGAGTTTCTGGACACCACTGAAGGACCGATACTCACCGCACGTCCCATAAGCGGGGACTATACCGCTGTGTGCGCTTTACCCTAGAGCTGGACAGAAGCTCTTACAAATTGTGAGTTTGCTACTTTTATTTTATTCCACTTGAACCATACATATTGCACTATCGGCTGTTCTCTTTTTATCTTTTATATCCCATACCTGAAGACTTTGTTCCTGTATCCAAGGACGACAGAGAGGACACATTTTTTAGGTTGGACTTTTACCAGTATTTGGATTGAATATTATTTATTCCACTTTGGCGCAGCCCTTCTTTTACATTCTGTTTTTTACTTTGTATTTTTAAGGGTTTTGGGGGGATTCCCTTTTTTGGGTTGCTGCCTTATAGGTTAATTGGCGCTGTCTCTTCCTTTTATTTATTTTAGGGTTACCCTACGCCTAGCCCTACTCCTACTCCTAACCCTACCCCTACCCCTAAACCAAACCCTACTCCTAACCCTTACTCAACCCTACCCACTAACTCAACCCCTAACCCTCTCCTGTTTTGCCACTTTTCAGAAATCCGAAGCACTTCGGCACTGTCAAAATTCGGCACTTTGTGAATTTAAAAAATTTGCATTTGAAACGAAACGAATTGCACATGTCTATCATGTAGTAACGCCCGCAGTGTAAACATAGGTCACTTTTATCTTCATGACCCCATTGTAAATCTCCCCTGATCTTCAGAAATACAAACAATAAAAGAATGTTTGACTTGCATAATACACATCAAATCATATTTAACAAGATTAAAGGAACACTCCAGGGATCATGGTGCGAGGGTTGCCCCGGTGCCTCTCCATTGTAAGTATTCAAACCGCTTTTGACTGGACGTGGGGTCCACCAGGTATGGCTACTCACCTGCACTGCCATCTGTCCAAAGACACAACTTCCTCAACACAAGCTTCTGTTAGCTCTCCTTAACTAGGCCCTGCAATGCAGACTTAACTCATTGGCTGAAAGCATCAGCTGATGGCCCCAGCCAATGAGCTAAGCCATACTTTGCAGTTCTTATCCCTGGAGGGCCAATGGAAGCTAATGCTGAAGAACTTCCAGCACTTGGGAGATGGTAGAGGAGGAGGCAGAACCGGCATTACCTGGCAGAACACACACAAGCGCCAAACCATTAAAACTGTTTTGACTCTTTGCAATGAGGTAGTGACTGGGCATTCCTGGCCCCCAGTGGCAGAACTACCGGGGTCGCAGCTGCGACTTGGCCCGCCACTCCAGGGGGCCTTGCTGCCCTGGGGACCCCTGCAACAGAGTGCAGGCCGCCATGTGTTGCGGCCCCGTCCCGCACGGTAGATCCGCCGGGGCCACATTGAAGGTGCCCATCGGGCCCAGTCAACGCTGCGGTGCTTTAACAGCGCAAACGGGTCCCCTGCGATGACTTCACAGCTGGGAGGAAGTGACTGCCCCGGTCACTTCCTTCCAGCTTACACCAGAGCAACGCAGGAGAAAGGAGGAGAGAATCAGAGTGGGAACTCTGACTCCCATCAGGCTGAGCTACCATTGGACCCCAGGGAAGTCACCCTCCTGCAACTAAAAGGTAGGAAACAGGAGGGTGACTAAACCATTTTGTATATGTGTGTGTCTCTGTGTCTCTGTGTGTTTGTGTGTGTGTATGTGTTTGTATGTCTGTATGCATGTCTTGTGTGTGTTTGTATGTGTGTGTTTGTATGTGTGTGTGTCTCTGTATATGTGTGTGTGTCTATTCTGTGTGATTCTATTGTATAATACACAGCTGTATTCCTTAACTATAAGTCCCTCTGACCCCCTATCCCTCACGGAAAGGGTTAAAAAACCCTTTCTGTGCCCACCTAACTCCAGTGCCAATCTCCCTCGGTGCTGGGATGGCATTCCACCTTCTCCGATTTCATGCTTCCATCTGGGTAGTGGGGTGGGGGGGGGCTAATGCACATGCGCGGTGTGTGTGTTAGGCCTTGCCCACTCGAAAGCCTTGCTGCAATTCCTATTGGGGATTTAGCTGATGCTGGATGTCCTCATGCAGAATCCAGTGTCAGGCAACCAAAAGTCACCTAGCAAGCAGGAAGTGCCTCTAATGGCTGCCTGATTGACAACCACTAGATGCTGTCTTAGTCCTGCAATGTAATTTTTGCAGTTTGTCTAAAACTGCAATGATTTACATTGCAGGACTAAGTGGGACAGGGACACTGCACCCAGACCACTTCAATTAGGCGAAGTAGTCTTTAGTGTCTATAGTGTCCCTTTAACCATGTAACCGTGTTTAGTGAATATGGAAATGCTAACATTGCAGGGTTTTTGTCCCCAAGGTTTCAAGGAGAATTCACTTTGGACAAAAGCGTGTTTGCGTGATGTTGCAGGAGCAGATCGAGTGGCTGCAGGGCCTCGATCTCTGCTCTGGAGAACTCTATAGCGTTTTGAGTACAGGTTTGTATTCATAACTCTGTAGTGCTCTTTTAACCTGTCTTGTAATGTGACAGTTACATTTACCCATATACCCATTGTACAGCGCTGTGGAATTTACTGGCGCTATGTAAATAATAAAATATATATATATCACACACACTTACACTTAAAAATATAAAAAAGCTGATAAGTTACTTTCCGCTGTTGGATTCTAAAATACTCTGAACAGATATTTGATAAATGTTGCATTCGGAAGCTCTTATTATACATCACCAATGCTTAATTTTACATCACAGACCCCTCTTCCTCCCCCCCCCCCCCCCCCAATGTTTTAACTCCTCATTACCAGTGGAAACATTCAGAATAAACTGCACAGATACATTTACAAAAAAGCAATCAGGCAAAGTGGTATGGGTGCCTATAGTGTCTCTTTAAGGAAAAGGGAGCATCATATGAAACAAAGAATGTGACGGCAGATAAGAACCATTCGGCCCATCTAGTCTGCCCAAAAGTTAACAAAAATTATCACAAGTTACTTTGTGTTTTATAGTGGTGTCAGTTATAGAGAAGATATTGATGATAGAGGGAGGCACATCCAGACATAATACCAAGAAATATGTTATTACATATAAAATTTAGGAGTGGAGTAGCCTTCCAACTTTGTAAGCAGCCTGGGAATGTGCAAATTATTGTCTTCAGCTGGAAACATATTCAAGAAAAAAACATGTTTTTTAATACAACACAGGCACAGAAATTATATTATCTTCCATCAGTGTGTAACAAGGCCTATAAAAATTTTATGTAGCAAAATTAACACACAAAGGAAATACTTCTTTGTTCATAACCCTTATGCATCAACCCTGATAATTACTTGGTATTCACAAAATACGTAGTGGTTACTTACTGTGTCTAATCCGTTTAGGTTTCTGCTGCTGGTTCTGTGGCCCCATGTTAGACAATCAACATAAAATCCAAAATAGGCCGCTGTAACGAGAATATACCCCAACACGCAGGATTCAGCTAAACAGAAGACAACACAGAGGAGAGATACGTCTACCGGACCTTAGAATGGCCGGATTCGACGTATATGAGAGGAGGCAGAGTCAGGAACGATCCGAAGTCAAGGGCACAGAGAGACAGCGTAAACTAGGACTAGCCGGGGTCTGGTACACAGTAAACAGCAAGCCGACAACCAGAACAGATAAGGATAAAGAGAAAACGTAGTCAGAAACAAAGCCAAAGTCAATACGAAGAAAACACAACTGAACACAACAAGCGCTAAAGGGAACTGAAACAGAAACCACGATAGGGCAGGGAGTAAAGGGAGAGGTAAGTTTAAATTGCTTCTAAACTAATGTGATTGGCTCCTGTCATATCCACACCCCCAAAAGGTAAGTGTATGGGGAGTGTGGCATGACAGGGGCCAATGGGAGCCTTTTAACAATTTAGGCTCCCACTCTCTCTTTAAGAGCGCGCCCGCGACTCGCGGCGCGCTCTTAGATTCAGGCGGGATACGTGACCGCTTCTCGCGGTCACTGCCTGCCTTCCTATTGAAGCCGTCGGATGAGCCGCGTGCGGCTCGTGCAGCAGCAGGACCGCGCGTGGCTCGAAGAGAGGACCGCGGCCGGCCCCTGGATAAGGTAAGTAACGCTACAGCCGCACTGTCGGTGAACACAGACAATCTCAATGAGTACTTGAATTATTAATGCAATGTGCAACATGGTACAAAAAAGTACAAAACTCATAAGTGACGCAACATAAAAGTAACAAAAACGGACTATATGAGAACATGCAAAAATGTCAGGGTGACGGCGAAACGCGTCCAGAGCCATTCTAGGTTGCATACCTAGCCTTTATTACTTTTCTTTTCCCCTATTCTCATAGGTGCAGGAATCTGGGATTTGTGATTTTTTTGTAGTATCCTTGACATACTATTATCTGGGTCCTGTGTCTCTTTTGAGGTCTGTCTTTATACTTTTTTTGTATCATGCTGCACAGTGCATTAATAAATCAATTAAAGGATCTACCTCATTGTTGAAATTGTCTGTGTTCACTATAAGAATTTTAGTTCTGGTTCTGTCTCATTTCTATTATATATCTTATATCTTCAAGCATGTGTGGAATAAGCATAAGGCTATACTAGACTTAAGATAAGGCCAGGGACTAATAAAAGTATTTAGAAAATTGGGTAGACTAGATGGGCCGAACAGTTATTATCCGCCGTCACATTCTATGTTTCTATGTAGAAAAGCCTTGCTACTTTTCTCCCAAATGTTTAATTATATAAATAAAACATGGAGGCCAGGCAATCCATGGTTAAAAAAAATATTTTGCTCCACTGGAATCTTCATCAATCCTTGATAGAACCTACATGGGTATAACATGCTGGTGTGCAGGGATTGGTGTACATAGATGTTTTAGAAAACTGCTTTGTTTGTGGTGTCTGAGATGGGCCGAAGAGCCCTGACAAAACCAGGTTATGCATGATAGTATTGTAGTAGTATTGAAGTAGTATTTTGGCCACAGAAGTGTTGTTGGACTTCCCATAAAATAAGTGGCCACAATATGATCAATGGGTTTTAAATGATGAAGGTTCTAATTATCCAGTGATTATCCCCTGTTAATGGCTGTGGCATGTCAAGGAGATAAGCTGTGTTGATTTTAAAGACGACTTATCTCGGGTTTGCCCTAAGGTGAGTCCACATTGACTTTAGAAGAGACACATCATGCAAAATGTAACTTAAACAACCAATAAAAGACACAAAAACAACCTAATTCATTGAGTGTATTGGTCTTTTAGTTTTAACCATGTAACAGTGTTTAGTGAATATGAGAATGCTTACATTGCAGAGTTTTTGCCCCTAATGCTCCTCTATGATGTTGCAGGAGCAGATCGAGTGGCTGCAGAAACTCGATCACCGCTCTGGAGAACTCTATAGCGTTTTGAGTACAAGTTTGTATTCATAACTCTATAGTGCTCTTTTAATCTATCTTGTAATGTGAAAGTTAGATTTCAATTAAATGTGTGTGTGCGTGTGTGTATATATATATTTTCTGTGGGAAAAGCAAGTCTTATGGCTTGACTGGTGTGCAGATTTTTGTTTAACACTATTAACTATATATATGTGTGTGTGTATATATATATACAGGTGATACTCGAAAAATTTGAATATCGTGCAAAAGTTCATTTATTTCAGTAATGCAACGTAAAAGGGTAAACTAATATATGAGATAGACGCATTACATGCAAAGCAAGATAGTTAAAGCCGTGATTTGTCATAAGTGCGATGATTATGGCTTACAGCTCATGAAAACCCCAAATCCACAATCTCAGTAAATTAGAATATTACATGCAATCAATAAAACAAGGAGTGTACATAGAACAATATTGGACCTCTGAAAAGTATAAGCATGCATATGGACTCAGTACTTGGTTAAGGCCCCTTTTGCTGCAATTACTGAATCAATACCGCGTGACATGGGAGCTATCAGCCTGTGGCAGTGGTGAGGTGTTATGGAAGACCAGGATGCTTCAATAGCGGCCTTCAGCTCCTTTACGTTGTTCGGTCTCGTGTCTCTCATCTTTCTCTTGGCAATGCCCCATAGATTCTCTATGGGGTTCAGGTCAGGCGAGTTTGCTTGCCAATCAAGCACAGTAATCCCACGGTCATTGAACCAGGCTTTGGTGCTCTTGGCAGTGTGGGCAGGAAAATGAAGTCAGCATCCCCATAAAGCTCATCTGTGGAAGGAAGCATGAAGTAGAAGACGGCTGTGTTGACCCTGGACTTAATGAAGCACAGTGGACCAACACCAGCAGATGACATGGCTCCTCAAATCAACACAGAGTGTGGAAACTTCACACTGGACTTCAAGCATCTTGCAGTGTGTGCCTCTCCATTCTTGTTCTAGACTCTGGGCCCTTGGTTTCTAAATGAGATTCAAAAGTTGCTCTCATCAGAAAAGAGGACTTTGGACCACTGAGCAACAGATCAGGTCTGTTTTTATTTAGTCCAGGTAAGACGCTTCTGACGTTGTTTGTTGTTTAGGAGCGCCTTGACAAGAGGAATACGACATCTGAAGCCCATGTCCAGGATCCGTCTGTGTGTGGTGGCTCTTGATGCACTGACTCCAGCCTCAGTCCACTCCTTGTGAAAGTCCCCAACACTTTTGAATGGCCTTTTCCTGACAATCCTCTCCAGGCTGCGGTCATCCCTGCTGCTTGTGCACCTTTTTCTTCCACACTTTTCCCTTCCACATAACTTTCTATTAATGTGCTTTGATACAGCACTTTGGGAACATCCATCTTCCTTCGCAATTACCTTTTGAGGCTTTCCCTCCTTATGGAGGGTGTCAATTATGGTTTTCTGCACAACTGTCAGGTCAGCAGTCTACCCCATGATTGTGATTCCTACTGAACCAGACTGAGAGACCATTTAAAGGCTCAGAAACCCTTTGTAGGTGTTATGGCTTACTTAGCTGATTAGAGTGGGACACTGTGAGCATAGAATATTGCACCTTTTCACAATATTCCAATTTACTGAGATTGTGGGTTTGGAGTTTTCATGAGCTGTAAGCCATAATCATCGCACTTATGACAAATCACGTCTTGAACTATCTTGCTTTGCATGTAATGCGTCTATCTCGTATGTTAGTTTCCCCTTTTACGTTGCATTACTGAAATAAATGAACTTTTGCGCAATATTCTAATTTTTCGAGTATCACCTGTGTGTGTGTGTGTGTGTGTGTGTGTGTGTGTATATATATATATATATATATATATATATATATATATATATCTAAATATATTTAGATATATATATATATATATATCTTACACACACAGATTTACATTTGAAAAGCAGATAAGTTATTTTCAGTTGTTTGATTCCAAAATACTCTAAACGGATATTTGATAAATTTAGCATTTGGAAGCTCCTATGCATCACCGATGCTTAATCGCAGACCCCTCTCCCCCTCCCCTCCCACTCCCCCACAAATGTTTTACCTCCTCATCATCAGTGGAAACATTCAGAATAAACTGCACAGATATATTTACAAAAAAAAGCCACGCAAAGCGAGTGAAGTGATAACATCTTGAGGTATTAGACACATACCCACTTGTGCTGCTAACTGTATCTATTTTTGTGCTAATCGCTAGCAGTCCCTACAACACATTTTGACACAAAAGCCCCAGATGGTAACACCACTGTTATTTTTTTGATGAGGCAATTTATTTTGTTGTTCCATTAACGATACAGTAATGGTGTAGAGAACTAGTGAAGTGTGTGTGTGTGTGTGTACACGTGTGTATATATATATTACAAAGAACAGCACTCTAGGGATTTCATTCGTTTAGATGTTTTAGTTTCAGTGCTTCCTGAGGTTAGTGGGAGTAACAGTCATAGGTGATTGCTGTTGTTAAAACAGCAGTAAGTGCCTCTCAATGCACTGTTCTGGAGCAGCAGCGTTTATAGCAAAGCTATCAATAGAAATCTCCACGGAGATTGCAGTAATCGAAGACGAAGCCATCCAAAGTTTCAAAAACAAACAAATAACTTTTTACGTTATTGTAGGATATCGAAATTTCACATCAAACAAATCAAAAGCAGATGATCAAGATAGCCCAACATGGCTCACCTCATTACACATTCTGTGCGGTAGTCCAACAGTTATTGGAATGTTCAGTATATATACCCAGGGTATTAACATAAAAGCAAACTATGAATTACTTCTATCCAGGAAGTTAACTTTTAGTTTGTGTGCTTTGATATATACTATAGATATAGTATATTTAATCTGATAATCACAGGCTAAACTTCTGTATTTTACTACGTGGAGGTAAGCCGGGTAGTATACAACAAAAATGTTATACCCAATGGTAATGCTGGATAAAGAATACATCCCCAGGGTGAAGCCTGAGAGAGATTGCAGGGAGAATGCCCTCCCATCAAGCATTGAATGTTTTATTCTTACAAAAAAAAACACTCCATACCCCTAAAACATTTGCTTAAGTACTTTATGTGTGAACAGTGTGTCCCATTTTTTTCATTTTAGAAAAAGTGCGGATTTCATTAGAAATTGACACTTCTATAAATGAACCTTTATTACCCCCCTCCCCTCCTGGCTGTCAATCAGACAAATGGTTCAGTTACTTCCTGGTGGTTTAGTCCAGTGGAGTTAACCCCTCAAGGACCAGGCTTAATCTGTGTGGTTTTCACTTAATGGACCACTGCACACCCAAAAGCACTTCAGCTTGTTTAAGTGCTTTATGGGTGAGGAGTACACTCATTTAACCTCAGTTCATAAAGTGCTGATTTCTATGAGAAATTAGCACTTTTAAAAATTAACTAGGGACTCCCCCTTGACTGTCAATCAAACAGCCAGGGAGGATTACTTCCTACTATCGTTGGCTCCCCTAAGCTAACAGAAGTAGTAGGCACGCTCTACTTGAGCGTGCCTGTCTCCCCCTCCCTCCCTAACAGACCTCAGACTAGCTTCAGAAGTGCACGAGTGTGTGCATGAGGGGACCAAGTCAGAGGCTTCTCAGATTGGTTATTTCCATGTGAATAGACTGAGGCTCTTCCGAGCAAAAGGGGGAAGGTCTTACAAAGGCTGCAATCATAAGAACTGCAGCTTTTGTAATCTATTTTAGGCTACACCCCCAATTAATACATGCATAAAAATATGCATGGATGTATTCATTGGGGGTATATCTACTAAACTGTAAGGGTTTTTTGTGGGGTGTGTTGGAAGAGTGGAGTGCTCCTTAAAGGGCCAAAGCAATTTTTGCATGTTTGCTCTGTGTGTTTAACCTCGATTTCCATGTTACTCATTTACTGCACCGACACATATTATATACCATTTTCTAAAGGACAAAAATACCTTTACTGTGATATGACATATACATGCATACATTCTCATTTGTTATTGGGAGAAAAAATCTGCCTTACAAAGACTTCTCATCGAGCTGCGTTGGGAAAGTTTGTGATTGGAAAATTACTTTCAAGAACAAGTTAAAAAAAAAAAAAAAAGGTTTGTCCATTTCCCACATTTTTAAACTAGTTTTAACTTTCCTTATCCGTATATAATGTTATGAAATAGTATGATAAACTAGATAACACTATGGCAATAAGACGCTGTGTCTGGCTAATAATTGACATCACTCAGTTTGATGCAGCACCGTACCACGCCTTGCTATCTAACCTCGCGAAGCTGCGCTGAGAGAGTACTGGAGAAATAATAGTTTAATTGCTGTGCACAGTGTCCAGATACCACTGACTGATGGGTCTCCGGAAACGCTAGTAATTGGCTTCTTCTAGAACCAAATGTGCGAGCAGCTGCTTTTGATGGCATCTTGTGCGCTTGTTTTGTAGGAGATCCTATCAGTTGATTAAAATGTAGTGTCATGGTTTCCTGCATGGCACAATGCTCCAAAAACATGATGGTAATTTCTCAGCGGAACACTGCTTAACCAGGAGAGGAAATGCACTATAACAGCAGACGTAAAATATCCACTAAGTCAAAGGAAATGTCCCCGTCGCCCCCCAACACCGCCACCCACTTGTTTTCTAAAGAAAGTGAGTGTTAAATGTTGAATTCAACAGCTTGTTTAATTAAATAGGTTAATTAATTAAACAATCCTGCCCAAAGAGAGTGAAGCAGAGGGTTTCCCTTTTGTTGCATAAAATCTTTAATACACTATTTATAAACTGCATTAAAAATAAGGGGGCATTTTGACAATACTTTCTATTTAATTAGTTTGCAAATTATTTGCTTTGTTACATAATCTATTTAAAAACTATTGGTAGAGGTACATACATGATAATAAAATTGAGCCTGCTGAGGCTTTCTTAGAAATCCCACTTCCTTTATACATACAGTCTAAGTATTATTATTTTTATTTATTTTTTACCGTCTTCATCCTTTACTTAAAGGGACACTCCAAGCACCAACATTTCTTCAGATGACCACTAGGGGCTCTGGACTAAATAGATTAAATTAGTCATTCTATTTTATCCAGCATCTTTATGAAAAGCGTTGGATTAGCACATCACCGCAATTACTGCACATCTGCCATAGGTCCCCCACTGCTTCTTTATAAGAAAATAGATCACAAGTCTTGGTGATCTCACAGGAGGAGAACACACACACTTTTTTTTTTTAAATTGGAATGATCCTTTAGTGTTATGTCCTTGGCGTTGCAGAAAAAGAAACAAAACGGCAAATATGGTGGCACTTCAGATGTTGTGGACTACATCTCCCATAATGCTCTTACTGTCACAATGCTGGCAAAGCATCGTGGGTGATGTGGTTCCCAACATCTAGAGTGCCAATGGTTGCTCTCTCCTGCTCTAAAGCATTGTAGGATCTCTTGCAAACTCTTTGGGGCAGGGCACCTGAATGACACTTCTGCATCCATTCATTTTTCTTCTTATAGGTAGAGCATCCAATATTCCAGATTTGCACAAATTTTCTGACCATTTTACCAGCTCAGTATATAGTTTACACGTATTCCTTCATAGACATTTAACTGACCATCCACATATTTTGTGGTTTAAAACTCATCTTGTATACAAATCTGCAGGTAAATGGTAGAATTATGGTAAAATAATCACTTGGCAATTGTAAGAGCTCTGAGGCTTGAAAAATATTTGGGAATTGCTTGTACACACACACACACACACACACAGACACACACAAGAAAACACACCAGGAATCATATTATGAGCAGAGAATCGTAGTGAACTGAAAACCAAACTGCAAAAGTTGCACCAATTTTTTCACCAATTCTCTAACGGTTACTCTGACCCTTTTTGGCCAGTTTTCTTTTTAATATATATATATATATATATTTATATATAAATAATGCCAAGTTGGGAATTATTCTTTAGCTCCCCCTCACCCATAAATATTAAAATAATGCTAAAACTTGGCTGATGAAGAGATCCGGGTGAAGCTACCAGCGCAACCGACATCATAGCATCAGTCACCCCGTCCAGTCAAAGACTTGCTTAACTTTAGGAAGGAGGGAGGTGAGACAAATGCTTTCCGTTGCAAGCTTGCCCACAAGAGAGAAGCGAATTACGTCCACTGGCAGTGTGCTGTGATGCCAGACAAATTTTTTGCACGTGCTTGACTTTTGGCAGTCCGGAACAGCCCCAGCAGAATATTGCAAATATCTGAATGTGCAGCATTTTAAGCAAAAACGCCGCATATACAGACTACTGCCACCATGGCCACTTTAAAAAAAACAGAAGTGGTTATGGTGGTTATAGCAATTTGGTTTGCAGATGATCACCACAATTATCTTTTTTGCAAGTCTTTTCCAAAGGGACAATAAATAATTTTAAACAGGCAGGTCCGCTTAACAAACGTTCCTCCGGTTTGGTGCAGCTATTTTATTTTTATATATATATATATATATATATATATATATATGTGTGTGTGTGTGTTTTTTTTTTAAAGGGATTGCCTCAATCACTAATTCTATTTACCTGCCTGAGCCACATGAAATGTCTATCACTGCGCTGCACTTGTAGCAGACCACAAAATATCAGCAAAGTGCTTTTAAATTGAAAGATGCCATAAAAGTCTCATAAAGTAATAACACTTCCTGTTAATTTTATGTCTGATACAACCTTGCAATAAATCAAATGAAACACCAACCTTCCAAAAACATATTGATATTTGTGAGCACAGAATTCTATGTGAAACAGGTACAACGTGTAACTGATGTGTTTTCAAGTGTTCAAAAAGATCCTGCTTATATACCTGCAAACAGTCAAAGATTTCCAGAAACAGTCCTGTGCTATACAGTGAGGGAAATAAATATTTGATCCTCTGCTGATTTTAAACGTTTGCCCACTGACAAAGAAATGATCAGTCTATAATTTTAATAGTAGGTGTATTTTAACAGTGAGAGACAGTGTAACAAAAAAAATAATTCCAGAAAAACGCATGTCAAAAAAGTTATAAATTGATTTGCATGTCAATGAGTGAAATAAGTATTTGACCCCTTTGATTTAGTACTTGGTGGCAAAACCCTTGTTGGCAATCACAGAGGTCAGACGTTTCTTGCAGGTGGCCACCAGGTTTGCACACATCTCAGGAGGGATTTTTTCCCACTCTTCTTTGCAGATCTACTCCAAGTCATTAAGGTTTCGAGGCTGACGTTTGGCAACTCGAACCTTCAGCTCCATCCACAGATTTTCAATGGAATTGAGGTCTGGTGACTGGCTAGGCCACTCTAGGACCTTAATGTGCTTCTTCTTGAGCCACTCCCTTTTTGCCTTAGCTGTGTGTTTTGGGTCATTGTCATACTGGAATACCTATCCACGACCCATTTTCAATGCCCTGGCTGAGGAAAGGAGGTTCTCACCCAATATTTGACGATACATGGTGCAGTTGTCCTGTCCCCTTAGCAGACCCCCCTCCCGTCCTCAAAGCATAATGTTTACAACTCCATGTTTGACAGTGGGGATGGTATTTTTGGGGTCATAGACAGCCTTCCTCCTCCTCCAAACACGGCAAGTTGAGTTGATGCCAAAGAGCTCGATTTTCATCTCATCTGACCACAACACTTTCACCCAGTTCTCCCTTAAATCATTCATATGTTCATTGGCAAACTTAAGACGGGCCTGTACGTGTGCTTTCTAGAGCAAGGGGACCTTGCGGGCACTGCATGATTTCAGTGAGGGGTGCAATATGTGTGTGTTAGAGGGGTGACGTGCGTTTGATGGATGCTGTGAGTGGTGAAATGTGTGGGTGCTGTGTGTGTAAGAGTGTGCGGATGATGTGTGTGTATGTGTGTGAGAGGGAGCTGTGTGTGTGTGTGTGTGTGAGAGGGGGAGCTGTGTGTGTGGGTGGGTGATGTGGGTGGGTGATGTGTGTGAGGGAGTGCTGTGTGTGTGTGTGTGTGAGGGAGCTGTGTGTGTGTGTGTGTGACAGGGAGCTGTGTGTGTGTGTGTGTGTGTGACAGGGAGCTGTGTGTGTGTGTGTGTGTGAGAGAGAGGTAGCTGTGTGTGTGTGAGAGGGGTAGCTGTGTCAGTGTGAGAGGGGGATCTGTGTGTGTGTGTGTTAGTGTGTTAAAGGGAGCTGTGTGTGGATGGGTTATGTGTGTGAGGGGAGTGTTGTGTGTGTGTGGTGTGTGTGTATGTGTGTGTGTGTGAGGGTGATGTGTATGTGTGTGAGGGTGATGTGTGTGTTGTGTGTGTGTGTGTGTATGTGTGTAAGGGTGATGTGTGTGATGGTTATGAGTGTGTTGTGTGTGTGTGTGTGATGGTTATGTGTGTGGTAAGGATGATGTGTATGATTCATTGTATCCCCCCACCCTACTCACCTTTAGCCATGGGAGACCGTGCTGCTACCATCCCTGGTGGTCCTAGTGGTGAGTGAACTCTAGTGGGGCTAGAGTTCACTCTCGCAAGATCAGAGGCATTGCCATGGCAATGCTCCGGATCCCGTGAGAGGAACCCGGTGGCGCTGTAAGATAGAGGTCCTCTCTCCCTCCCTCCCCAGCTGCATGTCCGTGCAAGTGGACCGGTAAGCAAGATCTTTGATCTCCCCACTAGGCTGTCATGGACTACTGCAGGGCCGGCGCTCTAATCGCGCGGACCCTGCATGGACTGGCCAGGGAGATCCTGTGACCTGCCCTGCCGGCCTCGGCCCATGGCCATCGCGGCCCACTGGGCATTTGCCGGGTGTGTTCGATGGCCAGTCCAGGCCTGCTCCTGTGTAGTTCTGGGCTGATTCCTCACCATTCTCATGATCATTGAAACTCCACGAGTAGAGATCTTGCATGGAGCACCAGACCGAGAGAGACTGACAGTTATTTTGTGTTTCTTCCATTTGCAAATAATCGCACCAACTGTTGTCACCTTCTCACCAATCTGCTTGCCGATGGTCTTGTAGCCCATTTCAGCCTTGTTTAGGTCTACAATCTTGTCTCTGACATCCTTGGACAATTCTTTGATCTTGGCCATGGTGGAGAGTTTGGAATCTGATTGATTGCTTCTGGGAACAGGTGTCTTATATACAGGTGACGAGCTGAGATAAGGAGCACTCCCTTTAAGCACTCCTCCTAATCTCAGCTCGTTACCTGTATAAAAGACACCTGGGAGCCAGAAATCTTGCTGATTGATAAGGGATCAAATACTTATTTCACTCATTGACATGCAAATCAATTTATAACTTTTTTTACATGCATTTTTCAGGATTTTTTTTTTCTTGTTATTCTGTCTCTCACTGTTAAAATACACCTACCATTAAAATTATATACTGATCATTTCTTTGTCAGTGGACAAATGTTTAAAATCAGGAGGGGATCAAATACTTATTTCCATCACTGTAGATCGTAATTTCATTATTGGGGATACTCACAAAAAGTGAGAAGTTCTGGGAAGTCAAAGTGAATTAAAAAATGTAGTCCCAAATAGCAGAAATAGAAAAATGCTACAATGGAATTCTATTTTCTGTTCATTTATTTTGACCTTAAATTTTAAATTCATTTAGAAAATACTTTGCAATCCCAACAAAACTCACTTTAGAGAATGACGCTGTAGGTTATGTAGGTAAATTGATGGCAAAGACCCTAAGAAGTTTAAAACATTAGTCACTTAACTGTGTGTATTTTTCATGCCAATCTATTTTGATGTAAAGGTTACAAGTCCATTTTTCATTGACTCCCCCTTTTTTTTAAGTTTACAATGCCCTATGAGGCATTACTATTACTATTAGATCCCCAGCCCCCAAACCCTGTTAAAAGCTTTAAAATCTACTTGACATCAAGTGCCAGGAGTAGCGCCCGGTGCTGTCATCTAAGCCCTGTCCCGCCATCATCCTGCCACTAGCGCGTTCCAATCACAGGCTTCTCATTGAGTGCCAAATTAACCCATTACATTGCGTATTGGGCAGTCTAAGGGTTTTTTATTCTTAGATGTGGGGCAAGCATGAATCGCCGAACTCATTACTGCCAAAACAGAATCTAGTACTCCCGTCAAATGCTAACAATTATTGACATTAGTCTGTGACAAATTACACAGGCTTAAAGTGTATTCTCTCATATCAATGCAAAGCAAATCTATTCATTTATTCTTGAGAAGAACAGTCCTCTGAATTTATTCACATGTTTTTACATGCCAAATCCTGATACATTGAGGTTTTATAGATAATTTATTGGAAATCTATCTGATTAGATGACTAGGGTTTCGGGGTGGTGTTGGTGTAAAATAATAATGTGTTAATACATATGTATGACTTCTTCAATAGACTTTATTATAAAGGTAAATCTCCAGTTAAACTATAATCACATCTTTGGCACAAATTAGAGTTAACAAGAGTAAAGTGTTGACAACTCCAGTCTTTTTAAAAATTGATAGTATTTTGTGTGTGTGTGTGTGTGTGTGTATATATATATTCTTGGAACTCTTGGATGTGAATTCATGCATTTTTAATCTTCGTAATTAAGAATCACACAAGATAATTACGACCCTCTGTGAGAATGGTGTTTATTTTCTATCAGACCTGTACCTCATCTGCCGTCATGTCGCTCTATCGCAGTATCACAACTCAACTTTGAATTCTATGTGCGGTTTTGGCTCAGAAATGCTTTAGATTTGAGAAAGGAAGGTTCTCCCAAAAGCTTTTCATTCCAAAATTCTGTTAGTTCAATAAAAAATGTATTACAAGATACGAATGTCATCTGTTATTTTACATCTGCATCACTGGACTAATACGGCTACAATCTCTACTATATATGTTTTTTTTTTATTATTTTCATTGTATAGCCTTGAAAGAGACGCTTTTTCAGATTTTCTATCTTTTAGATGATCGACAATATTTATTATAACTGATCCTAGTTATGGGATCACTGGGAATCTGAGGACAGACCGGTATCAGAAGACAAAAGTTGACATAGTACCCTTACAAACACTTTAATGTAGAACGTTCAGATCTTTGAAAGTGATACTTAATTATTCCCTTAATAAAGCAGATGAGGTTAAAAAAAAAAAAAAGCTTGCGGCCATTCCATTGTCACATCAGGGTAACATCCCCACCACATGCTGCCTCGTGTGCTTTGACAGAAGAATGCCATTAAATAATTTGCGTGCTAGGACATTCTATAGATAATGCTGTACATACGTATGGTACTACAAAGGTTAATTTAATTTGCATGCTATGCCAGGACAGCTGGACAGGGCATGCACATTAAAAAGTAAAGCCTAGTGGCAAGATGCGTGCATAAATCTCTAGTGGCAGTTCTACTTTAATCCTATCGGAACTAAGAACAAAGGTCCAGCCATGAGGTCAGTAATGACACTGGTCTTTAAAGTTGTTCTACTGACATACCATATCTACTTATATACCCTCGTGGAGCAGTATGTCAGAATGGGAGGCGTCTGAGACAGAAAAGCACCAACTAGCAACTTCAGCTACATCAACTACATTAGGTGCAGAGACCAAAAAAATAAAAAGTTACATTTATAAAGGCGTTAGGCTGAGCGTGTCATTCTCAGTCAGTCAATGCTTTTCAAGTTTGAATGAAAATGACACAATCACTTCCGCGTTGGCAATACAGCAAGCGTGGGGCAAGGAGTGAAGGGGCTTCCTCGAAAGTATTCGATAAAGAGCCGGTTGACGGTGTCAGTAACATGCTAGCACCATAACAACTACATTGGATTATAGTCATAAGGGGTTTAGAGTGTCCCTTTCAAGGATAGCTATATATGATTCTCTGCTGTGTTTTTCTTTTGTGTGTGAATTATGTCACTCTAGGGAAGTACAGATTTGTGGTACTCGCTTATCCAACACAAAAGCCAACACAATGAACGACTAAAACCAACTTAGTTGTGTAAGTTCAAAAGAAGAGTTAAAAAAAAAAAAAATTAAAAAAAATAACATTTTAAATTCTTCTGCTGGTTAGGTCTGTACCACTTACCGATTACTGTAACAAATATACAGCATCGTATTCCATTTTTATCTCACAAAACCTTTATAAAATATTTTTACTACTAAAGGCCTGAGGAGAGGACTCAAAAATATATCTATCTTTTCTATGAAATTAACTCACATCCTTATTTACAAAAACAGGGCATCCTCTGTCAATATGATATTGCATCCACAAACGCCTTTTGGCTGCCCGAGTCTTGTGAGAGTCCTAGTCCACGGCAAGACATTGCGCCCAGGGGCATTCTATCTTGCGGAGACATCTTTCTCTGGTAAAGCAGGTAGATAGATTAAGGGGTAAATAAGTCTCCCTCCCACACAACATCAATTCTAACTGTCTTTTTCAACTTAACGTCAAAGATTTATACCTCGTTCAAAGAGGACTTCTACCCGACACATTTTAATTTAATTAAATTTCTGTTGGATTGATGTTTTATCAATCAATAATGTTAAATGTTTTTGCAATTTGGAAATGAAAGCATGTACAAATGAAACGTAGATTTTTGTAATCATACCCACAGAATAATTTTGCACATCGTTGTGTTGAAATTAGATGCCGATTGCTCAATGCAAAATAAAATCTGTCAAGTCTAAATAAGATAAGATTATATATTTTTTTATTCATTTTTTTTTTTTTTGGTACATATTATTATTTTTTTTTTTTCAGTGTAGCATTCTAAATATTTACGGCAGCCTTTATTTTCCCTCACTTGCACTAATTAAATTGGGAGTTTTGTTGGTTTCAGCGGCAGCAGGCACTTGAGATCTTGCGCTACCTACGCAAACTGCTAATGAGTTTGGATGGGTCGGCTTAATAAAGCAACTCATAAGTATTAAACAAAAAAAAAAACACGTTAAATATCTTAACGAGTTAACCCATCATAAGGATGAGATTTGCTTTGCTTGCACTTTGACAATAAACTCACAGATAAGCAAAATTCAAGTTCATATTGGTATAGGTATAATTAAGGTGTATGTTGGTTTTATGCTTTTTTTTTTTTTGTGTTGTTATATATTTGGCCCTGTGCTTCAAAAGAACACTCCGAGCACCATAACAACTACAGCCCAGCTTTGCTAAGAATAGCCAACAGAAGATCTTTAGGACATTCAATGGCTCTGCTGTCAGTAATGAAAACCTCTCCAGGCACAAATGTGATGAAGACCTTGTAGTAGGTCGAAATGTTGCTGTGCTGTCACTTTTTGACCCAATAAACCTGCTTGTGGTTTGAACACTTTGAGTGCCTGGAGATTTTTTTCCTCTTCTGCCTTATCGTTGTGGGATTTGCTGTTCCTGATTCAGTGCACCTGGTGTCAGCTAGAATTGAGTGTGGTTCCTCATTTTGATAACACAGTAATGGAGGTGGGGATCAGTGCAAAATGGAGATGGCATGGCACTCGTGGCATCGTAGTCACTGCAGCGAGATGTAGTGGTTATGGTGTTTGGGGTGTTTCTTGTAATATCTTATTCCTGTCTGTCTTTTATTCATCCACACGTTACTTTTTCGCAGTTGTGTCTATTTGTGTCAATACTATTTGTTGCTGACAGACTCGTATAAAAGAAATATCTCATAGCACTTTTTTTTTTTAATTTACAATTAGTGCTTGGATTCCATATTGTTAATTTAATTATGCAAGCCTGTAGAAACTGTTGTGCTCTACCTCTTGTGAACATTGTTATACCATACATGCTTAAATGCTAGGCAATCTCCAAGAGAAACCTTTAGGGAGAAAGGGATTGACTGAAAGAATTCAGCCAGTTCCTGGATAATGATGTGAGCACCAGTGGATGCTAAAAAGCAAGGCATTTGCTGCAAACGGTTAGACTTTCAGAACTGGGGTGGGGGGTCTCACTCCAAAAATATGCATTCTTTTTTTTTATTATTCTTTATTTTTATTGTACAAGTGTTAACATACTAGATTGATATGCCATGACAGCTACAACAAGCGTAGTAAAAAACGACAAAGCAACTGTTAGCACAGCATTCATAGAAACTGCACACTTTTTTATATTAAAATGACAGGTTAGGGATAGTAAAGTAATAGAACACGTCAGTAGGCAGGTAATACAAGAGGATAAAGTAAACAGGCTCTACTGACTGATAGTGTAATTGATAGTACTGTAGATTATGATTTCACAAGATGAGAGGTAAGTAGATTTTAGTTAGCACTCCCAGCCAAGGCATAGGGTCCCCGAGTAGAGCTAAAGCATCAGTTAGGTAAAGACAAGTCAGCCCCTTGGTCAACACATTGTGCTTAGGAAAATAAAAATTGAGAGAAAGTAAAACGATTGATTTGTGTATTTATATCTGGGTTAGTGGAGCAATCTCACTGGGGGCACAGTTCCTGGCCAACCTATGCCAATCAGGGGCTGATCAGAAGCTCTCTTTGGCAAGAAGAGTTCAGGCAGAGGCTGTAGAAGCTCTGAGGTCAGCCGACACCCTCTTGTGGGAACATAGAGTCCAGCCACGATAGTCCCAGTGTCCGGCCCCGTAGCCCACCTAGTTGAAGGTAGAGGGCAGGATCATCCAAGCGAGGTAGGCCCACAGAGATGCTCCAGATCATCCACTGTGACGTTGAGGCCTCGGAGTGCAGGCTCACTGAGAACTGATTGATGCCGCAGCCGGTAGCAAGATCTGAGGCGAGTCTCCAATTTCTTGTGGCTTAACCTTGCTGCTTTTGGCTTCAAGTGTTTAGCTGTAGGATTGGTCAGGGGACATCGTCTTTGCCGCCACCATTTTCAAGCTCTTTTTGCTGTGAGCTCTGGGTGCCTGTGATGGGAGCGTGAGGGTAAGTGTTCACCCGATGAGGAGGCTGTAGTGTGATGTTGTCAGAGTGCCAGGCTTCTCCAGAAGGCATCGAATATGCTGTCCAGCTTAGTTGCAAAGTTAGGTTGTTCAGCACTGCTCTGAGGAGAGCATGTGGCAATGCCATGATACGCGTCCCTGAGTGTGCAGGTAATTTATTTGACACTGATTCAAGCCTCCCATACAGCCGGGTTGCCTCTTGGGGTGGACCGGGATCACCCCCACCAGTCCAAGGGGGGGGCAGCAGGAGATTAGCGATTCACTGCAGATGCAAGGATGAGGAGAGGGGCCGCTTCTCCCCAGTTCCAGCAACTGTAGGCCACATCGAGCCATCTTGGGCTCTCAAGTTCCAAAACTCTCGAGTAAGGAATCAGAATGTTCACCAAGGCACTTCCAGCTCAGGTAGTGTACAGAGATGTGTGTACAAGCTTGATATTCTTGAGTATTTAGTAAAAATTGGCAAATGCAGCCGGAGTCCTGTGAACATGCTTCTGTTCAGTTTGCAGGTCAGGCCCGCCTCCGCATTTTTTTTTTTGCTTTTAAATATTGTGTTTTAATTTAACTTTGGAGTTCTCCTTTAAACATTCATTCTACTAGAATCATTTGTTTAATATCCCTGTTGCACTGATGAAGAACACCAAATAAATGTTGAATCTAAATTTTTACCATCTCCACGTTGCTGACCTGCACCTGTGTTCTACATTCCTTCAGCAAATCTCTGTTTCTTCCTTAGAGCCAATTAAAAAATAAGCTTCAGCCAGCAATTTTGAGCATACGATTTGTCTTTGTACAGATCACGCTGAGCATAAAGCAGTGTCATGTGCTCAGGATGTCAGAGTATGTTTTGGACCCCTCTGTCCTAACTGGAGTGAGGGCTCCTTCATCTTCGAGCGCATCAAAGATGCTCCAAATAAAATAAACCGTATAATTTATCATTCACATCCGGGTTGTGGCATTAGTGTATATTAGTATCGTGTATATTCCTAGGATGTGTTTCCTTAATCTGTATTTTTTTTTTCTATGTTTGAAGCTTGTAGATTACTTTAGTAAGTTCTATCTCTCGCTTAATGCCTCATTCAGATATGTCAATAAAAGTAGACAGACTTCTAAAGGTGAATTTTAAAGTTGCATCAAAGTCATACTCCCTGCTGATCACAAACACATAAACTCTCTATGTGGCCTTCTATTGGAGAAACACCCATCCATGGTGCTCACGTGTTCAACAGTGAAGACAAATACCTTCAATAAAAATAAAAATACGTCGGCTTATGGATATCGTGTAAAGTATGGTAATTGCTAGGAGAATAACCAAGCATCGGAGATGTAATAGTATGGAATGAGAACCTGGAAACAATTAATAGGAGGGAAGAAAGAACTGTTCTTAAAAGAACAATATATAATATCAGAGACCATGGAAGGAATGAATAGCAAAAATGCAAAAAGGTCCTCAGTCACAAAACGAAGGAAGCTCTGGAAATGGTCAGTCATGAATGTGTTTAACAACATAATATCTTTAAACATTTTGAGCCAGAATTCGTGAAGATGTTCCAGGGGCATGGTAGTCATAAGTAGACCTTGTCTGGTGGTCTGCAGACTATGCCCAATACGTACTGTTTTCTAACTATATGAAGCTGCCCTGTACATTCGACTGGTGTAATAGAAATTTGAAAATTGGAGTTAGATACGGCTACATCCAAACTGATTCCAGTAAAGTTGTGATGCCAAATTGCAAATACCCACATTTATATTATAGTTCCTGTTAGTGATTTTAATTGCATTAGCAAATCAGTATTGATAAATTTAGCTGTCTGTCCTGTTGACTCATGAGAGGTCCTAAGTGTTTGGATAAAGCCTGATTATTGATGAAACGTGTTAGTGTATTTTACTTTGTTTTAAATTTGTCTATTTTTTTATCTTTCTTTGTTTTATATTTTTGGTTTTATAAATAAAAGTGTGGGAGCCGCTGTTCTGGCTCCATAATATGTGAGTGCAATATTTTACTTTTCTTCAATCCATTCTTCAGTTTGACATGCTACATCATATTGCTTTCTGTTTATTTTCTTCTATATGAGGACACTGCTGTAAAGGAAGACCACCTACTGACCTGTTTACCACAGTACATCCCTAGGCAGGGATTGTTCTGCCCAAGCACAAAAATTGGAGCTATACTTACGCTCCCATAAAGTGTGAGCGGTTTACCTTTTCTTTATTTTCTTCACCTCTACAACAAACATACTACACCATAAATTTCTCCTTTTATTTCTCCACATATCTTCAAGGACATTGTTGGCGCTACACCACCCCCCTGCTTCTTCACTTGTGTACACCAGATAAGAGAGACTCTGGACTTGGTGTTTGAGCTGTTAAGAACTTTTTACAGTATTATACAAGTGCTGATCCTCTTCTCTCCTTCTTTTTTATTACATTGCAAAAATGACTGATATCACATAGCCATTGTCAATATTGTAGCCATTTTTGCACGTCTGCACAGTCATAGGCACCCTGTTTCCTGCTTTTTTTTGGCTGTCTGAAATGCTTTTCCAAAGTTTTCGGTACTGAAGCCGATCCACAGCATAAACTAAATTCTGCCATCCTGAAATGTATTTATCCGTGCACAAGTCTGCTAATAACATTAAAGAAAAAAAAAAAGACTTGAGATGTACCATGATGCCACAAAGTCTCAGCATCAAATTTTGGTCATCATTCATTGGCCTGCAAGTGTTAAAGAATTTTGCACAGTTGACTGGCAAGCATTGCACTTTTATTGTGGAAATAATACAAACATTCCATACACTTACTTACAAGAGATCATGAGCTACCAGCAAATGTACATCAAATGTACAGATAATAAAAGAATAGACTAGGACAGGATTAATGTACTTAACGGAGCCAACAGTTGCAGTTCTGTCTGTTTTCCTTTATAGACTGTGGCAAATAGCATTTCCTTTTCCATTTTCAACTGTCTAGTGATATTTTTTATTTTTGTTTTTATTATTTTTAAATTGGCTGCCTGGTAAGTCAATAGCGCAATATGTCTGCTAGATGAAATACTTAAACATGGCTTCATGTTACGCAAGGGCCGTGAAATCTGTGCTCCCTGCATCCGTTGATAAGTCCCACAGTTTCATTTAAGGTTGACGGTGCTCTTAACAATAGTTAAATAACCCAAAGCCATTTACAGCAGACTCCGATGCAGTCAAGGTGACTTCTCCATTTTATTAAATGTCACAGGTGTATTATATCATATCGTAAGTAGGATTCATTATTCATTTCCGGAGCCCTCCACCTGCCTTGCCTGCTTCTGTCTTTAAGGGGGATTTTGCTATCACATGGCTTCTAAGCCTCAGGCAATGTTAAATGGTCAAAATAGCAGAGGTTCCCCGGGCGCATATAGAAAGCATTATAAACTGCATATACATTTGTTAGCTAAAATGCCCAAAGGAGTGCATGAAAACATTTACATGTTTTATTTTTTCAATCAGTGCCTCTCCCCTTTTAAATATGAATTTTTCATATATAAGGTTGAGTGGTGATATCTAAACGAGGAGGAGATAAGCATATTAAAGTAAAATTCCAAGCACCATCATCACTACAGTTCGCTGTAGTGGTGATGGTGCCATGATGGCTCTGGACAATGTAGAGTAGGTTTTAGCATTTCTTATTGCAATTATTCTTAATGCATTCTATAAGTCGATTAAAAAAAAAAATATATATATATATAGAAAAAATCTATATGATATAAAATTGATACCGTACGATGACTGTGTCTTTCTCTTGCTAGTCTTTCCTCCAATTTACATCCTTTTAGTTTTTTAATCACAGGTATTGGCTGAAAGCTAATAGTCCATCCTTGCTGACAGACTGAAAGTAAGGTCCCACAGTAAGCAACATCTCAGCCTTGTGACAAAGACCTTCACAGAGTCAAAACGTTGTTTACTGCGGCACAACACCCAACACTGTGAGGTAGGCAATTGAGATTGGAGGGTCAACCCTGGGAGGCATGCCAGTGACACAAGTTGCTGATCTTTTCTGGGCCTGTCCCACAAAGAGAAGAACATGGTACTGAAGTACTCTCTGCATTGTTCTAGTGCCCTCAGCAAAGTGCAGTCGAATAAAAAGGTCACAGCAAGCAAAGTGCTGGGGGCAGTTTACCTGTGTACCAATGTTGTGGGACACCAGGAAACCAACCAAGGATGATGGGAAAGGACTGTGAAATAGGCACTGTCCCACCAAAATGGGGCAATTGAGAGATCTGGTGTGGGACAAATTATATTCATTTACACTACCATGGAGTTCTGAAGTACTCTTTTCTGGAATACTCACTTGTTCTGGACTGGTGAAGGAGGGACATTTTGCACCCACAGGATAAGTACATTAGTATGTATGCTGCTTTTTTTTTTGACTGCACATATGCATTATGTGTATGACACCATGCGCAGTGATTCCCTGCTGAAATCAGTGGGAGATGTACGTGTGCAGGATTACCGGACCTTTCTTCATCGGGTTGAATGGGATCCAGCCCATTTGTTGCACAGTGCATTTGCCTATGTTTTCCCTCCATTTCAGTATACCAGCACTAGCTACAGTTGCACATTAACTAGATTAACCAAATAAAAAAAAATACCAGATAATATTGGGTGAGGGATGATGAAAAGAATAGAAAACATGTTTTGCTTTTAATTTTACACAAGGCAATTTTTATTTTTTTAATTGTCTTGATAATTATAAAAGTTTTTTTTTTATCAGCACAAAATTCCTATTAATTTCTAAATTGTGGTATGGTGAAAATAGCAAATTATTATAATTATTATTGTGGTCGCTCCCAGAATCCATATATTCTGTCTCTCTAGATTGTATCTGCATTATAACAGAGACATTCAACATCGTGTATAGAAGATTGTTATTTTGAAATGATAGTGAAGGTCCAGGTTCCATTTAAGTCCTATCAAAACATCTCAAATGTGATGAGAAAGCTGAAGGACAAAACCAAAGCAGCGGCTCAGAATACTGTAATTGGCTATATGATGTCAGAGTAATCTGCTTGATACGTCGACCCGAGGTTAGTTTAGATATGGACCAGCGAGTCAAGGTGACCCTAGCCACGTTACGGATTGCAATTTTATCATAAGCAGCATTGTAAATCCAGTCCTACTCCCACAGCCCTGACCGCAGGACACAGTCAATGAAAACCATTTGAGAAAAGCTTCCCACTCTTAATCCTTTTAACAACTTTTTATTTATCTTCTCTCTTTGTTTTTTCTTAACTGATTTGGTTGCTTTGTTTACAAGTTCAAACCGTGCCTTGCTTCCCTATCAAGCCATAGATGTATTTGCAAAGGCACATCACAGGGCCGGATTAGATGTGTTAAGATCAGAATCAGAAGACATATTTCCATCAGCGAAATGTGGCTATGACAGAGGATGTCTGTGGTGACAAATGGCCTTTTCCACAGAGCCTCACAAGGGGAGCAATAATGGGAGAGAGTAGCATTGAACTGAATAATTAGATTGCTCGTCATAAATCTTCCTGGGAATATTTCTCAAGCTGGTTCCCAACACGGGCCCAGGGCCCAGTCAATTCCATAGAAGACCATTAAATTGTGCCAGAAACTAACCCTAACAGCACAGTATAGAACAGGGAACGGAATCCTATATTTATATAGAATTTATGGACACATTAACAATATAATATAAGTTTTGGTTGAAATGAATAGCCCAGGAATTGCAATCATCAACAGAATATTAGTCTCTATTTTATGGTCCTGCCCCACTGTCCCAACTTTTGGGAAACTGTCCACCAGAAACTTAGTGTGAGCACATTATTAGACATGCCCGTGCTATGCTTAAACAATAGGACCCTGTATAGAGCACTGAAGCAGCCCTCTCTGCATGATCTACCCTCAGTGGTAGACTTCGAGCAGACTTCCCCCTTTCCATGCAAGTCTACCCCATCCGCTTTGCCTCACCCATCCGCATCCCATGATGTAAGGGTAATGCTTTTGATCTTGCTTGTTTTTTGACTACTCTCTTGCCATTTTGGGCTGTCTCCTATAAATTACAACTAGCAGGCATGCTGAATCTACATTATCATGGTATGTGAATATAGGTTGGTATCTCATCATCAGGTAAAGGATGGGACAATAGATACTTAAAAAAAAAAAAAAAAACTAACCAGAACTCTCTAAAGAATCTGCAAAATAACAGAAAAGGGACATAAAATCTTAATGTTCTATACATGAAAAATTGATCGACTCATCTTTTAAATCCACAACTATTTCTATAGTTGCAGAAATAAAGAATAGAGAATTATGGGAAATGGTGACTGGAGAGGTTAGTTAGGGTCTTACAGAGTGCATCATTATAAGGGAATGCATTAAAAAAAAAACATACCTTAAAATAGAACTTTTCTCATTTAACATGTTTTTCTTCTGGAAAAAAAAAATCACCAGGTCTGATGTTGCGCTAACCTCTTTTCTTGACAGATCAGTGTCAGATTGTAAATTTCCGAAATTTACTACCCATGGAAATCCAGAGAACTGTATTAGAGAACAAAATGTGTTGTCTTGATACATGTCCTGTCTAATACATTACAGCATTGTGGGTTGAAGGTCCTGACTTTGATAAAGGACAAAGTGATATGTGTTTATTAGTGAGGGGACATGGAAGTACTCTTTCTGGTGCCAAGGATCCTTAAAAACCTTTTCAAAACCCCATCCCCCATCTTTGTTTTCCCTGCTGAACAGATATATAAACATGTAAAAAAAATGTCAAATTGTTGTTTTTGTTGGTAATAAAAATGTTTTATCACATAGTTATTATGAAGTAGATTGTAGATCATCTCTAGAAGTACCAGCACTGCCTTTTGAACTTCAGGGGAATGTGTTTTTTCACAGATATCAACCGTGTTCCCTCTAAACACTTTTGAGTGTGGGTGGAACATCACTGAATCAGGTACCTTGTGTCTTAAATGTTTCTCTAACCTTTTTTTTCCATCTGTGAATAATGTCCTACTGAGCATTATTCCATATGGACCACCATGGCTGAATTTTCCAATAGGAAAAGTAGAAGGCACCTACAAGCACCTGACCAATAGGAGGCATCTGTTTTTAGCTCAAATAGGCTGGTGAGGAGATATGTACCAGGAGCCTTGGCCAGTGTCCTCTGTAGTCTAGCCAGCCTTAGTAGCAGAGCTGCAGAGACAGTTATAGAGGGTATACAATTCAGCAGGGCCGGATTAACATAGCGGCTGATGGAGCTGCAGCTCCCATGCCCATGGAATAGACCCATTGTTTGTACTTCTCTTCACATGCTCTTGCTTATTAAGTCTGGAAACTTAAAATGAATGTAGGGGAAACAACTGGTGTGGACTGGCTGACAATGAAATTAGTTAGGGTAAAGCTGACTTTGCGCACTGTGCAAATGCTCTTGCTGCTTCAGTCTTTCTAACTCTTCAGCATGTTCTCTTTCTTCTACACTCATTACATACACTTTTTCTCTGTCCCAGACTGTATAACAGAAGCTTTTGCCTGCTAGTAAGAAGGTTAGGAGAGGAGTGGTCAAGTGAGTGCTAGTGAACAGTCCTTAGAAAGCGTGGAGCTAGCGCGTCGTTAGACGCATTTATGCTAAGCTCAGGGCTCTGTCGGCACAGTAGGCCCTTGGTTGGTCATCCTGCATGATTGGCAGGCAGTCTGACGTGCATTCACCATCTAATTCTTCATGCAGATATGCCCCCTTTTGGGCATGTTTGTCCCTTTGGGCGGTTCTGGTTATGTGATTCACATCAGTGGCCCACCTTTTTACCCGGTCCACTGAAATTCTGCTTCACCAGACACTGCTGTTAGGGGGTATGGATTTACTTGAAAGATGAAAGCGAGTCATAAGCACAGTTTATATTTTTTCTCATAGCTACATCCTGTGAGTTTATCTCCAGCACCACCTCCACCAGATACATGACGCTTGGGAGGTATAACTGTTTTAGTGTTTTATGTCGATATGATTCTGTAATTAGGCCCATCATAATTTTCAGCACCAGGCCCAATGGGCTCTTAATCCAGCCCTGCAACTCAGTGCTGTACCAGCTCTTACAGTGTCCGTGTATACAATGTTAAACAAAAATCTGCCCACCAGTCTTATCTGCCCATAAGACTTGCCTTTCCCAGAAATCACACATTTGCAGTGATGTTACTACTGCAAAGGATTCTGAGTTTTCTCATAGATAGGCCTGTGATTGGACTTTTTCACTGGCTCAGAGCACATGCTTGGCAAGGGGAAGGGGAAGTGGGCAGAATGAGGGAGGAAGGATTTTTGCCACTAGTGGGAGACAAGAGGGAGTGCAATGTGAGTGGGAGTGGAGAGCAATGTTTCTGCAAGGGGAAGGTTTTACGTTTGTCGGCAGCATGCAGTGCGCGTTGACGACAGATTTTTTTTTTAATGCAGACTCGACATTAGACAGACCAGAACATAGTTCTGGGTTGCCTAAGACATATGCCAGAGGTGCAACTACACCCTGGCACACAAGTGCAGATAATTCATTATGTGCAGTGTTTCAATCAGATACACTACACATACATACTCCTACCACCATGACCACTTAAACTCATTAAATTGGTAATGGTGGTTGGAATAAACTTTTAATGGTTCCAATGTTGAATTGCTAAAAATGAATAGTAAGTATCTATTTTGTCGACATAGTTCTGGTAGAAGCTTTGCAATAGCATTATTAAGTTGTCAATAACAGCAGCTGCCCAAAGGGCGGACGCAGCTTTTTTGGTAATGGACCACAGCCAAGAGAGAGAATATCTGTTGGTTTGACTGTCTGTCTGTCTTTCAATCATAATTTAAAATGTGATATTTCCGATTAGCACACATTCACCAATAGATGGCAGCACTACTTTTCATCGGTGGAGAATTTGCAACAACGGATGCACTGTTACTCCTTCTGACGCAAATATGTTATTTCATATGTTTCTAAAATTGTGAATTATGAAACAGCAAAGGAAACTTTGTTGAGATATCTCTTTCTTCTTAGCCTATTGGTGCATACTTAACTTATCACATGAGTGCATCTTGTAATTAATCTGACACAGGTTAAAAAATTTTTTTTTTTTAAATGGGGCAGTATTTGACATCATATATAGATATTTATACTGGTTCAAGCTACCATTAAACTTCATCAAATTCTCATAGATTGTAAGCTCTTTTTCTCGTGTAGAATTTGGTTACATTTTACCTTTTTAACATTAATTGCTTTTGAGTACAAACTTGGTGTTCTCCAGTCTACATTGAGGGGTGAGCAAGCTTTGAGAGACATAGTCAGTTCACAAGACCATTCTATTTCCTGTTCTGCATTTGTGGTTATAAGTCTACACATTCCTACCTCCTTTATTTCATACCGAATCTAGTTATTAATAGACCGACTCAGTCTTCTATTTGAAAAAAAATAAAAAATAAAACAAAAAAAATCAACCCTTGAAACTTTGAAGCATAAAGGGGCATGGGATGGTAGGCATTTTTCCTTACACTAACCCCTGTTTGTGCTGGATTTCATTAAGAAAATAAAATGAAAAATAAATAATTCCAGGGTTAGCCTTAAATTCTCTTGAAGGGCCGTAAAAAATAGTTAATACATCCAAGTGCCTGTGGTTTGTAAATACGTCCATCAGACAGAGAGTGAGGCTTCTTCTATGTGAGAACTGCGAGCCAGATGTTTGGGATTTTGAGTCTGTATAAATAGTCGATTCCTTATGCCCTTCTATTTCATGAATATAGATTTATTTGGGACTTGTATTATGAAGTAGCCACCAGTACGGTGACAACCTGCTTCAGCAGTACAACTCTAAGCACCCTCAGGCAGCATGGCTGCTATTATGTGGAACTGCAGCAATGGAATCAAAACATCTCTTAAAAAAGGAGAGCATGATTTATTACTGAAATGGTCATTGGAACAGAGAATACCCATCCAGCAGAGGTGGCACAGAATATTCAATACAAATAACTTGGATATGTAAATTAAATGAATAAATTATAAAAACTTTGTTCCGTCTGTGCTTGGAAAGTGTGTGCAGCACATTTCTTTGGTATATACAGTGTCTTCTCTAAAAGTTGACCATGTGTTGTAATACTTGATTGTAATGGGCATTTCTTTCATTCTTCAACAAGCTGAAAAAATAAACTTTCTAACTTTATTCAAACGACCAACTAAATTACTTATACAAATGAAAAATTAGATACAAAATAACTTTCTCTAGAATAGTAGTGGGTATATGACAACAAAAACATATATCATTGCCAATAGGTTTAACCAGATAGTTAAGCTGAAAATACAGGAACTTTGAACATCATCATCTGGACATTATTCACAAGATTTATCAATGTCTGGATTCTGCAAAGCAACCTCCAGATTGGTTGAATATAGTCCAGAGTTCAATGTGGATGCAACCAAATGACTGATATCTTGAATCTAATTTGCCACTTTCTTTCTGCCTGTAAATTTGGTCCAACCGAATTTACACAATTTGTTTCATCCAGATTTGCAGGCAGGTCGTCCATCATTAACATTCAAGGGGGAAAAGGGTTAAAGGGACACTATAGTCGCCAAAATAACTTTAGCTTAATGAAGCAGTTTTGGTGTATAGATGATGTCCCTGTAGTCTTACTGCTCAATTCTCTGCCATATAGGAGTTAAATTACTTTGTTTATGCGAATTCACAGCCAACCTAAACACTTCCTGTAAAGAGTCATCTAATGTTTAGACTTCCTTTATTGAAAATTCTATTTTAATTAATTACTTCTCTCCTGCTCTGTTAAGTTTGCTAGACCCTGCAGGAGCTTCCTGTGTGTAATTCAAGTTTGATTTGCAGATCAGGAGATATAGACTTTTAACCTCTTAAGGACTGAGCCAGTTGTACAAGTTGTGATCAAAACAAAACATAAATAAAACCTTGAATTTGCGCTATATGTCTGTTCAGGGTTAATTCACCTCTTTCATATCAAATGCACCCGCACTTATTATATATAATTTTGTTCAGGAGAATCAGGACTTTCATGTCGCATCATATATTTATTTAACATAATTTAATATGAATAAAATGCACATATTTGTTTTCAGTGAAGTCTCACAAGTAAAATAGCACACCCCAAGTACAGGTTTTATAGTGTTTTGGAAAGTTACAGGGTCAAATTAAGCATGTTAATTTTTTTAGTTTATACACATTGAAATTTGCCAGACTGGTTATGTTGCCTTTGAGAACGTAGGGTAGCCAAGGACAGAAAATTACCCCCATGATAGTATACCATTTGCAAAAGTAGACAACTCAAGATATTACAAATGGTGGATGTCCAGTCTTTTTCAGTAGCCACTTAGTTACAAACACTGGCCAAAGTTAGCATTCTAATTTGTATGTATGTGAAAAATGTAAAAAAACGATTTGAATGCTAATTTTGGCCACTGTTTGTGACTAAGTGGCTACTAAAAAAGGCTGAACATTACCCCATTTGCAATACCTTGGGTTGTCTACTTTTGCAAATGGTATGCCATTATGGGGGTAATTTTCATTCCTGGGCTGCCATATGTATATATTGTAATTTTATTTTTATTTATATATAGATATATATTTATATATATATATAGATGCATATATGTATTTACAACATAATTCTAAATGTATTTTGATTTAAATATATATGTATATTAATATCAAAATACAGTTAGAGCGAAAGTGTACAGGTATATAATTTTTTTAAATTTAATTTAATTTTTATTTAATTTTTTTCATTTTTTAACATTTTCTTATTGATTATTTTAATTATATATATATATATATATATATATATAATGTCATTGAAAGTGTATTTTAATATTAAAATATATATATAAAATGATATATATATATATATTATAATATTAAAATACACTTAGAATAATCGTTTGTGTGTGTATATGCATATCAAAGTATTTATACATATATATATGATCTACGTACTTTAATTGATTTTATGAAACTTTTTTTAACTTTTACTAACTTTAAAAACTTTTTTACATGCAGCAGGGGGACAGCCTGCGAGCTCAGGCAGTCCACCTGCTGGCACTGCATGTGATTGCAAGGACCCTGTGATCATATGGCCCTGGAGGGCCGGATCATGCAGAAGGGGGGCTGCCAGGGCTCCCAGGCAGCCCCCCCGGATCGCGATCAGCAGGGACCTGGTAAGTCCCCTGGACGGTGTGGATGTTCTATTCCACCTTCCGGCATTTAGGACCACCCAGAAAAGGACGGCATAGAACACCGGCTATCCTTAAGGGGGTTAAAGTAAGTTACATCTGATTGAAATGAGAACATTTTGTTTTCATGCAGGCTGTGTCAATCACAGCCATGGGAGTTGTGACTAGGGCTGCATAAACAGAAACAAAAGTAATTTAACTCCTAAATGGCAGTGACGTGAGCAGTAAAACTTCAGGGGCATGAACTATACACAAAAACTGCTTCATTAGGCTAAAGCTGTTTAGGTGACTATAGCGTCCCTTTAACTCTATAGAAGGGTACATGATACCTCAATAATTAAGGCATATCATTAGCATTTATATGGTTATTATATAGATATTATGTATTACGACAAAACTTTAGTTTAATTAAAAATTTTTTATTTTAAAGCAGATACCTGATGGTACCATATGACCAATGCTAATTTGGTTAAAGTTACAACATTTCAACTGGTTTGCCTTTAAGAATTATGAGAATAGAAAAACCAGTTGAAATATATAGTTATTTTAATCATATTTTGTGTATCCTGGCAATTCCCTTTTCTTGGTTATTTTACTCATTTTAAATTGGTAACTGTGATTCAAGAATCATTTAAAAAAAAAAAAAACACCACACAACCATGTGTACTCAAGCTGACTATAGCAAAATATCTGACAACTAATAAAATATCTGGCACTGACTGGCAGAGAGAGACTGATCTCGTTAGTAGAGTAGGGTGTTGAACCTGCAACTCTTTTCAGCTTGAGCCATCCACTACCTGCTTGTAGCAGTCGGCAGTCCAAAAAGTAGGCTAGATCAAGATCAATAGTTTTGTGTTTAACTCTTAATTTAACATGGTGTAAACTTTGAACAGTTACCATACCCATCACTTACCCCTTCCAAAAAAAAAAAAAAAGTATCCAATATTTTTTCCACAGTAGAAATTGCCAATATATATTCCACCCAAACAAAACTGTATTTACATCCATAAGGGTCATTCATGGTGGACCTTTCTCACCATTAACTATTGAAAATGGTGGTAAAACAGATAAACTATTATCAATCTTCCTCCAAAACTCTTTATGTAAAACATTATGATTAGAGTTGAGCGGACACCTGGATGTTTGGGTTCGGACAATCTTTGAAAAAAAGTTCGGGTTCGGGCTCGAACTGGACCCCGAACCCGAACCCCATTGAAATCCATGGGGACCCGAACTTGTGGACACAAAAATGGCTCTAAAAAACTCTTGGAAAGGGCTAGAGGGCTGCAAAAGGAAGTAAAATGGGGGTAAGAGTAGGACAAGTGCCCTGCAAACAAATGTGGATAAGGAAATCACTTAAAAAGAACATAAAATAAGCAGCCGCTTAGTAGATAACTCCCTAACTCCCACGGTATGGCTGAAAGACCTAAATTGGTCACCTAAATTGGTCTTTCAGACACATTTACTAATACTAAGTAAAGATTACTTAGTATTAGTAAATTATGTCCCTACTCGCTATACTGCGAGTAGGGGCGTGTCTAGTAAACAGTGAGAAGCCAGTGGCTGCTCACTGTAAAAAACCTACTGTCCTCGACCCCGGCCCCCACCCCTGAGTGGTGGGTGGGGGCCCTAAATAACAATAAGGGGGGGACCTACTGTCCTCCCCCCCTTATTGTTATTTAGGGTTCTATCCCAAAGAACTTTCCCACGCTGTGTAAAATGACACAGAGCACTCTGATTGGTTAGCTTTAAATCCAGCCAATCAGAGTGCTCTGTGTCATTTTACACAGCGTGGGAAAGTTCTTTGGAATGTTCCCATGCTGTGTAATTTGACTCTTAAGACTCCAATCGGAGTGCTCTGTGTCATATTACACAGCATGGGAAAATTCCAAAGAACTTTCCCACGCTGTGTAAAATGACACAGAGCACTCTGATTTGGGGATTTCAAGCTAACCAATAAGAGTGCTGTGACAGGTAAATGTAGAGACTTACCTGTCAGTCTCTTCATTTACCTGTCAGAGCACTCTGATTGGATGGCTTAAATCCACCAATGAGAGTGCTCTGAGCCTAATTGCAGGGCGGGGCAAGGCTTTATAAGCCTTGCCCCGCCCTGCAGAGCTCAGTCTGCGCAGAGCCCTCCATGGGTAAAGAAGGATTATTTCATTTTTTGCGCTCTTTTTTTTTTTTTTGTGACGGTTATTCTGGATTTTTATTTGGCCTTTTTTGGTGGCTGAAAAGAAGAAGATTTTAGAAGAAAGAAAACATCAAATGTTAAGTTTTCTTTTTTTTTACAGGTACTTATCTGATGGTCCCCCCCTTATTATTTTTAGGGTGAGGGGGTTAAGTAGGGGTCATTTTTTTGGGGGGGAGAGGGGGTGACTAGGGGTTTGGGGACCCCTAGTCACCTGGGGAGGGGATTTTTATTTATGGCCCCCACCCACCTCTCAGGGTGGGGGCCGGGGGGGGAGGTCATTAGTTCCCCCCCATTTTTATTTATGACCCCCACCCACCTCTCAGGGGTGGGGGCCTGGGGGGAGGACAGTAGGTCCCCCCTTATTGTTATTTATGGCCCCCACCCACCGTGCAGGGATGGGGGTTGGGGGGGAGGACATTAGGTCCCCCCCCCCCAATTTTTATTTATGGTCTCCACCCACTGCTCAGGGGTGGGGGCTGGAGGGGAGGACATTAGGTCCCCCCAATTTTTATTTATGGCCCCCACCCACCGCTCAGGGGTGGGGGCCGCGGGGGAGGACAGTAGGTCCCCCCTTATTGTTATTTAGGGCCCCCATCCGCCACACAGGGGTGGGGGCCGGGGGAGGACAGTAGGTCCCCCTTATTGTTATTTAGGGCCCCCACCCACCGCTCAGGGGTGGGTGCCGGGGGGGGCAATAGGTCCCCGCCCCTTATTGGTATTTAGGGCCCCCACCCGCTGCTCAGGGGTGGGGACCAGGGGGGCAATAGGTCCCCCCATTAGTTTAAAAGCCCCCACTCGCGCATCGCGGGTGGGGGCTTAGGAGCCACAGGCTGCCCACTGTTTAATAGACATGCCTCTACTAGCTGGGTCACATGCTGCACTGGCCAATCTCAGCTATGCAATTAGTAGGCATGGCTGTGATGGCTTCTCAGGGCACACGAGTCAAACGCTTGTTGATTGGCTGCCCTGCAACCTTTCAAAACGCGTCATTAAATCGCCGAACACCGTACTCCAACCAAAACATACAGTGATATGTCCGTGTTCGGGTCCAGAGTCCAAAAAACTTAATGTTCGGTAAGAATCCGAACTTTTCAGTTCGGGTCTGCTCAACTCTAATTATGATCTAGATGGTGCTTGTGATGTCTTTTATAAATAATGCATGGAACATTACAATATTGGGGGTTTCATATCCAGCACCTTAGCTGGAGGCAGGGCTAGATTAAGAGCCCAGTGGGCCTGGTGCTGACAATTATGATGGGCCTAATTACAGAATCTTATCGATCAAAGACACTAAAACAATCATACCTCTCAAGCGTCATGTATCTGATAGAGTTGGTGTTGGAGGAAAACTCAAAGGATGCAGCTATAAGAAAACATATACTCTATGCTAATCTTTTCATCTAATTAATGCTTTCATCTTTCAAGTAAATCTATACCCCCTAACAGCAGTGTCTAGTGAAGCAGGAAGTCAATGGGGAACTGCCAAAAGGGGCGAACATGCCCAAAAAGGGGTTATGTCTGTCCAAAGAATTGGAAGGCCAGCCTGGTTTCAGTGTCCCTTTGTATCACAGTGTCAGTGTCCACATGTCACCCAGTGTCCCCATGTCTCAGTGTGTCCCATGTCACTAGGATGGGGGAGACATGGGGACACTGAGAGACCCAGGGACACTGAGACACATGGGGGCACTGAGACACTTGTAGACATGGGGGGCACCTTTGGATACAGACATGGGGACACTGAGAGATATGGGGACACTGGGAGAAATGGGGTTACAGACACTAGGGACACAGAGACATGGGGACACAGACACTGGGAGACATGGGGACACTGAGACATTTGGAGACTAGGGGACACTGACACTAGGGACACAGGCTGGGAGGCATGGGGACACAGACACTTGGGGGCACTTGTGGACATAGACATGGGGACACAGACATTTGAGGACACTAGGAGACATGGGGACACAGACACTGGGAGACATGGGAACACTGAGACTCTAAGGACGCTGGCAGGGAGACATGTGGAACACCGAGACACTGGTTGGGAGACGTGGACACTGGAAGACATGGGGACACATACATTTGGGGACACTCAGAGACATTGGGACACTGAGACATGGGGAACAGGGAGACTAGGGGACACTGGGAGACATGGAGACACTATGTCCCTAGTGTCTCCATGTGTCTCCCTATGTCTCACAGCGTCCCCATGTGTCTTAGTGTCCCCATGTCTCACAGTGTCCCCTAGTGTCTGTGTCCCCATGTTTCCCAGTGTCCCCAAGTGTCTGTGTCCCCATGTGTCCCCTAGTGTCTCAGTGTCCCCATGTCTTCCTGCTGCCTTTCCCCCCATCCCTCACATATCTGAGCTGTAGTCTGTCCCTGCAGGCTGGGAGCTGCTATCTGGACTCTCTGTGCTTTGTAGCTGCTCCCCCGTGGATCAGTGAGTAGAGAGAGGCAGGGAGATGCTGTAACTTCCTATCCCTGCCTCTCTCCATACACAGTGACCCCTTCTGGCTGGTGCAGGTATTGCAGAGTAATCTCTGTTTATACTGAGAAAAATATTTGCATTTGTATTGCCAGTATTACTGCAATACCGTCATGGCCAGGCAACCTTAAATACCGGCTGTGGCTTAAAATACCAGTCAGGTGGCAAACCTAAGAGTAGTGTGTGTAAAAAAAAATGTTTTTTTTTTTTTTTTTTTAAATGGGCCTGGGCCTGGGCCTGGAGATGCAGCTCCATCAGCCCCTGTGTTAATCCGGCCCTGGCTGGAGGGAATGCTTCCTATCCATCCTTGGGAGGTCTAAAAAGGGGGAGACAGCATCTTATCCTAGTGGTACAGATCTGTTTTCACTCCAAAGGACAGAATTTTTTGGAATACAATGTCATATGCGATCCAATTCTCTCTTACCCCCGGTACGGGGCTATGAGTGGAGACTTTTGCCCTGACCCCTTACTTCCCCATACTAGATCACTAGATCACTATATATATATATATATATATATATATATATATATGTGCAAATGGAAAGTTTATAACACTCTGTAACTTCATGGTTTTTACTGCCATTGAGGAAGACATTTTGCCTAGGGTTCAATTAATATTGAAGATGTCCCCTCAGCCTCAATAGATGAAGATCAGAGGTAATTTAGGGACTTTAAGCGGCTGGAGTACCTCTTGGAAATCCGAGCAGTATATTCACTGCAAATTTTTGCAAGCAAAGCAATAATGTGAAAGGTTTGTGTGCTGTAGAGTTTCTGAGGTTGAAGAGTGCCCTATGCCAGCTTTTCTGGAATTAAGAGCCACAAGGCGTTAACTTTCAACCCACATCCGTAAAATCCCACCAGTCTATGCCACCACCTCCCAAACCTCGCGGCTGAGTACAATAATTTGCTAGTGCTGCTAACCAGAGCAATATTAGAATGTTTTCTTAGGACTCTGAACTTCTGGTATTTCCTGCTTGTAAAATGTTAACATTCTCCGACATTCAGTTAAATTAGGGGGAGTTGAAGGTCCAAGGAGTTGCCATCTGCTGATCTAAAGTTTTTATCATACACTGCCAGGCATTGAGGATTATGGGACTTGGAGTCCCACAATGGCTGAGCAAGCATGAAGTTCAAACTGATGGAATTTGCAAAAAAACAGTATAGAGCTCAGAAATGTTAGTGCTACAGGACTAAGTTTGCATCTAAAATAGCAATATGAATTAAGAGTGGGAATGTGCTATTAAAAAAAATAATAATAAAATAAGAGTAGTAGATACCCAGAATTGCCTAACCGTGGAAGTAATAAATACTAACACAATAAAGAAATTTAAGTACCACTCTTAGCACCATAACCACTACAGCCAATGGTACCCTGGCTGACAGCGTCATCTGACCGCTCTCAGCTGAGTGCTTAGCCAAGATTCACCCTGCAGAGACACCCAGGTTCTCCTGCACAACTGGATAAGGTGGAGGCACCTGGGGGACCTGGGTAAGTTGTCCAAAAATACTAAAACGGTTTGACTCCTGAGGGTTAGCGCCTGGACTCTCCTGGCAGCATCGCCACTACAGTGCATACGCTAAAGTACAATTAGATATGAAGATATTGCAAAAGTTATCCTTGTCTCCTCACAATCTGTTTTTCTAAAAGATAAGTATTAATACGGGGTCTGTCACTTTCATACCACTTTGGTGTATGAACTGTATGTGAAAAGCCAAACATATTAGCCTAAAAAAATTAACTGTAATACTCTTTCTGAAGAACGCTAGATAAAAGTGCCATCTATGACTTAAGTAAATGTACTTGTTTGTAAGATATTCTATATGTTTCTGTAATATAAAAATCTAGCAAAATTTTCCCATTTATGTTCACATTATGGAATCTCTGTCTGATTCAATACTTATTCTGTATAATGATATACCCATTTCTGTAATTTTGGTCTCTTTATTACTTCCTCCGAAAGGCGACTCCATATATCTACTACTCTTTATTGAGAAGACTAATTTCTCATCCTTCAAAGTTAAATCATGTCCTCCTTCTTCTAGTGCGTTTATCTTAGAAATCATTTCTTGAATGTTCTTTAACTACTTAATGCATTTCAAAGTTGTATTTTTCCCCCATCTAGTATGTACATAGGACTATTTTAGTAATGTGATGCCAAGTTAAAGAACCACTGAAGGCACCCAGACCACTTCATTTAAGTGGTCTGGGTGTAGTGGTCCTTTATTTTTCACCCTGCAATGTAAAACATACAATTTCAGCGTCAAACATACATCTAGTGGGTGTCTTTCTGATGACCACTAGAGGCGCATCCCTGTGAGGAAAAAAGACATTCTAGGTTCTCCAAGAGCAGCATTTGATTGGCACAGTGTGCGCACTAGCCTCCCAATGCATTTCTTTGGAGAAGCATTGGATTGGCTGAGATCATCAATGTTGAGCTCAGCCAGGGAGGTGGATTGGCTGCGGCGAGACCAGCACAGTGAGCGAGTTAAGGTAAGTACCCTAACCTCTTAAACCTTAACACAAATATAGGTAGAGTAAAACTATAGTGTTTGTTTATATTTCTAAATATAGTGTTCCTTAAATTCAGAATCATCAATATTTACATGACCTACTTTACACATGTGTTTTACCACTCTGATGTACTAGGCTATTTTATTTATATATATATATATATATGTGTGTAGACAGTCTTTAGATGTTGAATAAATAATACAATTTGTATAATCTGAAGGACCTAACTTTAAATTTTAAACTTGATATTTATTTGTTTTATTTATTTTTTAAATAAAAGAATATTTTAATATTGTACCCAGAATATGGGGGGGGGAACAGAGGCAAGACTTCAGCCAACCATTCGAGACAGAGCTGTGTGGGTGTTTCTCTTTTTTACATTTTACCATTTTAGTAATCTATTAGAACACAATAACGTTTCATAGAGAATAACATTCCTTTTAAAGAGAATGTTCTCCCAGCATTTAAGAATGTATAGGTATTAAGTAAACTGTTATTTATAGATGTAATTTCCATTAGTTTCCATCTTGTATAAATATGCCTGATGCTTTGAATTGTGGGATCCGTCACTTAGCATTATGGAATTATCTAGATGGAAATGTATTTGCTCACATTTAACTGTGGAGACCATATTGATTTTTTTGCCACGCCATACTTAAATGAATACTTCAAGCACCATAACCATTACATTGCGCTGTAGTGGTTGTGGTGCCAAGAGTGCCCTGCCCGCCATTTTAAGTAAAGTGGTTTAGAGCACGGTTCCACTTGGTGTTTCCTGCCTCCTCACTTTAGCCAGGAGAGATGCAAACTCTTGCGATAAACCTTGCAATGCAGATCTATCTCATAGGCTGGAAACGTCAGCTGGTCGCTGTCAGCCAATGAACTAAGCCCGGCAATAGCTTCTGTTTAGTGAGGAGGCTGTAGTGGAGGCAGGGAGCAGCTCCCAGCAGACCCCATTTAAGAAGTCAAACAGTTTTAAAATGGTTTGACTACACGCGTGGGGGGCACCATGGCATTGCTGGTACCTTAAACAGTACAACTCTCTGTAGAGGTTTGGAGTGTTCCTTTAAGTAACATTTTATAATGTATCTATAGCTAATCTTCTAAGCAACAAACATGCCAGGTCCAACTTTAAGGACTCTGATAAAATCTCTGATAAAATTTAGAGTTACTTTTAATTCACTTATTTACAAATTAATTTAGAGTTAGTTACTGTTCAACTTCCTGTAAATAAAGAACATGTCACAGTTTGATTAAGGTGATAATTATATGTTTAGTTGTTGTGTGCATCTGTGGTTGAATTCTGAACACTTTGGAACCATGTAGATTAGGTATGTGCATGGGGAAAATTTTCGGTTCGGTTCGGCATTCCGAAATTCGACACTTCGGAACCTCGGAATTTCGGGACTTCTCTTGCAGCCGCTTAGTAGATAACTCCCTAATTCCCACGGTATTAGGGAGTTATCTACCAAAAGGCTGAAAGACCTAAATTGGTCTTTCAGACAAATTTACTAATACTAAGTAAGAATTATCGCGAGTAGGGACATGTCTAGTAAACAGTGATTAAAAAAAAAAAAAAAGGGTCCCCCCCTCCCGAGCCCCCACCAGCGACACCCTGCAATTAGCACTCTGATTGGTGGGTTTAAGCCATCCAATCAGAGTGCTCTGACAGGTAAATGAAGAGACTGACAGGTAAGCCTCTACATTTACCTGTCACAGCACTCTGATTGGTTAGCTTGAAATCCACCAATCCGAGTGCTCTGTGTCACAGCGTGGGAAAGTTATTGTGGATTTTTTGTTTGGCTTTTTTGGGGCTGAAAAAAGAAGATTTTAGAAGAAAGAAAACATCAAATGGTAAGTTTTATTTTATTTTTACAGGTACTTAGTTAATGCCCCCCCCCCTCATTATTTTTAGGGTGAGGGGGTAGGTAGGGGTTAGATTTTTTTTTTTGGGAGGGGGCTGACTAGGGGGTTAATTTTTTATTTATGGCCCCCTTATTCTAATGTAGGGCCCCACCCGCCGCTCAGGGTGAGGCTGGGGGGAGAACAATAGGTCCCCACCATTATTTTACTTTAGGGCTCCCACCCGCCGCTCAGGGGTGGGGGCCAGGCATGAGGACAATAGATCACTCCCCTTATTCTAATTTAGGCCCCCACCCACCACTTATGGGTGGGGGCCGAGAGGACAATAGGTCCCCCCTTATTTTACTATAGGGCCCCCACCTGCCCTTCAGGGGTGGGTGCTGGGGGCAATAGGTCCCCCCTTCAGGTTAGAAGCCCCCACTCACGCGACACGGGAGGGGGCTCGGGAGGGGGGGGCACTTTTTTTTTTTTTTTACAGTGAGCAGCCACTGACTGCTCACTGTTTACTAGATATGCCCCTACTCACTGTATAGCGAGTAGGGGCATAATTTACTAATAATAAGTCATCTTTACTTAGTATTAGTAAATTTAGCTGAAAGACCAATTTAGGTCTTTCAGCCTTTTAGTAGATAGCTCCCTAATACCGTGGGAATTAGGGCGTTATCTACTTATTCATTTCTGTCATTCCATTGACTGGCCAAGTAACTTACATTTTATATGACTGTGTGTTACTTGAAGTGTTGCAAATGGTTACAGCTGAATCCTGGCTATGTTGTATACTTTTTATTTAAAATTGTATACAGTGTAACATTCTTCATTATTCCACTGGGTAAGTATATTAGTTCTCTCAAAATACTTTACACTCCCTCCTCTAAACAGCCACAAACTAACCAAATGTCATGTGGAACGTAACGAGAAAAGTTAGGTTGTTATTCCGTTCAGGGCGAACATATACTTTGGCTACACAAGTGGCTTCGAGCCAGGGTGTAAAATCTGGTTGGGATCGATCGTCACTGTTAAATCTTCTTAATTTCTTCTTTTCTTCAGTTGATTGATATATATATATATATATGTCTTTTGTATATATAGTCTTGGGCCAAATGCTCGCCACAATAATGTATGTCTATATTATTGCAAAGTACTAATACGCAATCTGACTTACGGTTTCTTCAGGTTTATTCTTAGTTACGGATACATAATAAAACAACAAATGATGTTATAGGATAATGGACATTCAACAGCAGATGTTAATTGCTGGACTTCTTTACATCCTTACATCTTTACATCGAGAGAGAACCAAGAGCCAAGAGAGAGAGAGCGACCTCATGCCCCTCTGTTACTATATAGATGTGCTATAATGACGTCAGACTATAACTCTAGCCATTTAAGGACAAAACCCCCAAATCCACATTCCAGAGCTCTCGAACAAAGAAAGCCTTGTGACTTATTGATACCATCTGTTACTTATGTCAATCCACACATCCATATATATAATCAATAGAAACATAGAATATGCAATATTCTACACCCTTACACATAACAAATGGGGAACCAGACTTGGAGGGACGGTATATAGTCGTTTCGTCCCAGATACTCATTGATCGCGTTGAACAATGAACTGTCAGAATACGGGACCCTTTCAGGGTACAAAGTGAACCTATCTAAATCTAGTGCACTTCCAATAGCCATGTCGGTGGCGGACACGGCATTCATACTGGACGAGCACTGCATACCCATAGCACAAGGGTCTATAAAATACCTGGGAGTCCAACTAACAGCAGACCCAACAAACACAATTGTACCCCTCCAATTACGTACCCCTATTCCAAACCCTGATAGGTGACTTAGACAAATGGAATGACAAACCGGTGTCCTGGATAGGAAGGGTCCATTCAATAAAAATGAATCACCAAAACTGACTTGGCTCCCCTTCAAAAAGCAATAGGAGACTTCATATGGCAAAAAAAGAGACATAGAGTATCCAGAAACGTTTTATACAGACCTAAAACAGAAGGTGGACTGGGCCTGCCAAACCTATACTATTACTATTTAGCGGCACAATTAGCACAGACCACTATGTGGAACTCTACACCTGACGAACGCAGGTGGGCAGATCTCGAATCTAACATGATAGGAGAAGACCTCCCTCAATTTTTCATATGGCAACCTAGAGAGCACAGAGCTATCCTCCGCACACAGTGCCCCGAGATCTTGAACTCCTTCCGGGTCTGGGACAGCACTGCCCTGAAATATAAACTAACCATATCCTCTCACCAATGATGCCGATACTGAGAAACAGAGCATTCCCCCGTGAATGAAAGCACATGATCACAAGGACTATAGAGGGCGTTGCACCTATAAGAAGTGAACCAAATCGTATCATTCAAAGCACTGAAGGAAAGGGCCTCTCTAAAAGCAGCTGACTTTTTCAGATACCTCCAGAAAAGAGACTTTGCCCAACACAACTTAATCAAAGAAGCAGCACATAACACCCTCACTGGCTTTGAAAAGCTGTGCCTCAAGGAAAACCCTCTGAAAAGGTTCATCACCTCCCTATACGCTCACCTTAGCTCAAACAATACTGACTGGGTAGAATTACACGACACAACTCAATGGAAATCTGATCTCGGGGAGGTCCTAGAGGGTACGGACTGGAGAGAGATTTGTGACGCAAATAGGGCTACATCTGTATGTATCACACAACAGAAACAGGCATACAAAACCATGCTCTGGTGGTACACTACCCCAGTAAAGTTACACCATATGTGCCAAACCCCGGATGACCTATGTTGGAGGGAATGTGGACACAGGGGGACATATAAGCACATGTGATGGGACTGCCTCAAGGCACAGGCCTTCTGGGAGGACGTGGGAGGCTTACTAGACCAGGTGTTCCAGAGATGGGTAAAATGAGACCCATGGGTATTCCTACTCTCCAGACCGTTAGACAACTGGATGACAAAGGAACAAAAATTACTACATAAACTCACATTAGCAACCAGGAGAGCCATGGTGCAGGTATGACTCAAACCTGACACCCCCCAAATAGAAGCTGTCATACATAAAATTAAAGACACACGCATAATGGACCGCCTAACAGCGCAAGTCAGAGGCACAGTTAAATCGTATGAAAGGATCTGGGAGTTGTGGATGGCTGAATACTGGGGGGGTATTATGGGTGCGGGAACTGGGAGGGGAGACCATAATCCCCCACACCCAGTAATAAGATTCCCAACCTTGGCCTCCCAGCACAGAGAGACACAAACCCAAGAAAAATATGAAGCCCTTGCTGGGCCCACTGGTATGTATGTTACACGCTACCTACAATAAAAACCTAACGATGACAACCGTAAATGCACAAACCATTGCAAGGGTAGTCAACAGATAAATGCCACGTGTAACACATACTATGTCTAACGCATACCAAAAATATATATATACTGTTGAACGTGTGATGTACTACGACATACCAAAAATAAAGAATTTATAAGGAAAAATAAACTGGGTGTTTATGCTCAGTAGCAGAGGTGTAGTAAAATGGTTAAAATTTATCTGAAGATTGTAGCTGAAAAGGCAAAAATTTTATGATTTTCAGAAGAAAAATAAAATAAAAAAATTTTCAAGATAATTGAGCATGACTTCCTTGTTGTGTAAAATTTTCTTTTAAACACCAACCACATATAGAGATGTTGTATTGTGGCAACTAGATACAAATGAGTATTTCCTATTGTGCATGTCTTTGATGTCCTAGTCCACATGTTTGTAACATATGAAAATTGACTGAGTGGGGTAGGTGTAACGGAGCTCCCTGTACTCCGACCGAGTACCCTCCGTTGACGGACTCCAAGCGCTGCAGCAGACACCGCAACCACCGCAGACTCCGCAACCGCCGTATCTTGACTGGAGTCTCGCCGTTTTCCTTCCACCCTGGATCAGCTTCTGTCCTCCAGGACTGTGTGGGAAAGAACCCTTCCTTCCACCCTGTACAAACCTCTAGCATCCAGGACTGTGTGGTGAAGATCCCTCCTCCAAGGAGAGCGTGTCAGGAACAAGCTCTTAAAAGAGCTAAGTGACTCAAGCTCAGGGGAGCATGCAGAGCATAGCAATCCCCAGTGTGATTATAACAGCTCCCTCCAATAACGAGACAAAGCTACATTTAGAGGGATCAAGAAGAACTGTCAAAACCTTTATTCCCTTGGGACCAGCCAATACAGTCACCACAATAACATTGTTGTGAAACCTCAATAAAATCACAAACAGTCAAACCATATCAAGAAACACACAGTGACTTATCACAACACAATGGCACATTTTTAAAGGGGTGGGGGGAAACAATATTTAACAGTAAATATCTCACCTGCCTGCAGAATTAGCAATATGCAAATCTACCCGAATATGCAAATGAACCAGTCTTGCAATTCAGGTAGTGCATATTGCTGTTGCTACCAACAGAGGGCACTAGACAAGCTCCATAGCCAAACCCACCTAGTTGGTAGCAAACCTCAGCAGTACAGGAGAGAAGGCAATACATTTCACAGTACACACACACACACTATAAACAATTACATTACACACACCCTGCACCTATAATGGGTACAGGGTGACTAAAACATAAGATAAATAAAGCAGCCTACATAAATAGTCTGTCTGAAGGTAGAATAGGGGCTTTAAAGGCAAATACATCAAAGAGTCATAGTCACAGGGGAGGAGGCTGGCAAGCAGGCCTCTCCAGTACCAAGTGGCGAAGGGCACTTCGTCACAGTAGGTATCTTAGTATACCCAGGTGGGCTTGTAGTGATTGGCAGCTGGACAGGTAACTAGGAATGGGCATTTATGGCCTATACCTCCCAAATGAACAAAATTTGGAACACAGTACCATTGTCCCTTGTTAGTAATTTGGTGTCCACATGGACAATTCAGCTAGATACAGGGTTTTCTCCAGAAGGTTTGGTTTTTAACTTTTACTTATAAAATCAATTAACTAATTTCAGTTCTGCCGCAGTTTGGATAACTGGGCATGGCAGTTTGCCTGCTTTATAAAGTATATATGCTACATGGGAATAATATCAGAAATGCAACATTATATATGACAGGAGGGGAAAAAAAACTTTGTAGTTTATGCAAACCTTTGAAAATTGTTTTTCTTTTTAATCAAGATATTTTTACTGTCACAGTTGGTTTCATTTCCCTGTTGTAATGGTTTCCGATTATGCAGCTAACCTCTATCTTTGGATTAGCTGATCAAATTCTTTCTATAAATACTACTTTTAAACTACTGCTGGCAAAATGAAAGATGCTAGGATTATCGTGATAAGTGCAGAGGCAGGTAAGTCGGGTTCTGTTGCTAAAATATATCTTGGAAGTAAAATATTAACACAAAAAGATGGGGGCAATCACCTAATTTAAAAAAAAAATGAATATTACTATTAGAAGACAACTTATAAGAGATTAATATAACAGAATGCTGTTTCAGAAATTGTATATTCCAAAACTTTTCCTGTTTTTTTTTTTTTTTTATATTTCCTGTGTTGTACAGCAAAGTTTTCTGTTTGTTTTGCATTCGTATGGAAATTACTGGCGATGTTGTCAGCAAAATTGTATTTCTAATCTTTTTAATCAATCTGGGCAAAATTTAATACAAGTAACACAGACGTACAATACTCACTTCAGGCAGGCCCCAAACAATTCTGACATTTTCAACACCTCCTTTCGATCAGACCTAGCCTTCATTCAGGAGAAATGAAAATATAAATAATGCTTTGTTTATACATAAAACAAAAAAAAAACAGAAAAAAAACCCAAACACTGTTAAACTCCTTATTGAAAAATAAATTTAAAAAGTTTCAGCGCTTTTTCAAAGTTAAAGGGAACCAATTAACATTTTAATATGGGAATACCTAGACAAGGGCGCAGGTTGGTATTGTTCAACTTTCTAACTTTGAAACAGACTGCAAAGGATTTGCTACTGCCAGCATATTATCTCTTTAAAAGTAAATCTAAAAAAATAATCACAATAGTAAGAACCGATATTCCCTTTAACTTGGCTGCTATGGAATATGACATCTATAGGGCTCCTTTAAAATCAATGCTAACATGGGTTTTGACGTTCTTGTAATTTTCTTCTTTTTTTTTTTTGCACAGCTCTCATTTAAAGGGGAAGTAGATCTTCCTACACTTAGATTTACCAGAAAGATGAATAAGTGACTAGTCATAAGCATTTACTAGATTCAAAAAGTTTATGCTGAGCTTACAGATATCCAATCAAGTGGTATTCCATCCCCTAGCAATAACGGCACTACAGCAGTACCTAGAGTTGAGAGTTCCAGAAAAGTAAATATGGCTTCCACCAGGAGACCCTCTGGGGTCAGTTGCGGAAATTACCCTCTACGCACAAATAATACAGTTCACTATAGGCGTATTATGCAATTGCAAAAATACATATTCAGTAGTTTAAATGACTGCAGTAATAACCCAAATATGCACAAATCAAAGTGGTTCTGTGTAAGATGCAGAGTATTAAGTACCTTATTTCATGCACAAAAATGAAAATATTGAGAATATTACATCATAACATGCATATTTTAAGCAATCTGTTACCAGACGTTTGGTAGACAAGAACAAAAATGTGAGCAGTACATTTTCTTTTATATATTAACATGTGTTAATTAAAAAAAGTCAAATTTCAACGTATCTCTATCCACTAACTAGTTAAAGGGACACTATAGTCACCAGAAAAACTACAGCTTATTGAATTTGTTCTGGTGAGTAGAATCATTACCTTCAGGCTTTTTGCTGTAAACACTGTCTTTTCAGAGAAAATGCAGTGTTTACATTACAGCCTAGTGATAACTTCACTGGCCACTCCTCAGATAGCTGTTAGAGATCCTTCCTGGGTCATGGCTGCCTAAAATGCATCCAAACATTCAATATCTCCTCCCTCTGCATGCAGACACTGAACGTTCCTCATAGAGATACATTGATTCAATTCATCTCTGTGAGGAAATGCTGATTGGCCAGGGCTGTGTTCGAATCATGCTGGCTCTGCCCCTGATCTACCTCTTTGTGAGTCTCAGCCAATCCTATGGGGAAGCACTGTGATTGGATCAGGCTACCACTTCTGATGATGTCAGCAGACTGCTTGTTTTTTTTAGGCAAACAGCATGCAGAGTTACAGCTTCTGGCTTGAATACAGTAAGATTTTGCTATATTTATGGAGGCATGAGGGCCCAGGGGGGCTAGATGGTGGTTTTAACACGATAGGGTCAGGAATACATGTTTGTGTTCCTGACCCTATAGTGATCCTTTAACCACACAAGTTGGTAATGTCCATATTACCTAAAAGTCATGTGCCATTTATTAAGGTATTAGATACCTACAGGTCACCCGTTTCCACTCAAAGTGCTCAAATCTTTTGCCCCCAAGCCTTCAGTGACTTTTTAGTAAAATGACACTTGAACTTTTATTCTTGAGATATTTCTCAGACATATTCTGCATGTATGCAAGTTACTGAACACAGAATCACGGAGAGTAAGTGGCTCTTAGCAAGCTGTAATTCTGAGTTATCCTGAGCCAAGGCCTGTCAATGCCAAAGCAAAACCAATAGGTTGCCCACCCAAGACTTTCCATGCCAAAACCTTTCTTTTGCACCTGTCCATCCACTGCCAAGAGCTGTAGTTGTAAGTGGGAAAGTTGCAACATAGGAAGTCAGAGTTCCTAACACTTACGCTCCCAGTAGATAAGGTGGGCTCTATTGGACTGAAGAGTAGGACAGTAATAAAAAAGGGTCATTGCTTGAATATGAGTCATGGGGGTTAGAACTGCTCGGGTTAGTTGAACCTACATACCATATCTCACATCTGACAAACATGTCTTAAACTGAGGGTCCAGTAAAACACATACCACTGGCATGGAAGTCTTCTGCTGAGATTTAAGCTACAAATGACCAAATGTGTGTCACATGATACTTCTGTAAGTGCGTCAATGATGTGGTTGTCCGAGGTCTGTCTTTCGAGTGGGTGCTGTTTGGTCTGGGACAATTCCTGACTTGAGTGCTGTGATTGCTAATCATAAATAAAAGTAGTAGTCTTTCTAAGAGAACATTGCTTAGAATTTGTTGAATGGACAGGATTCTTAATGATTTTAATGGTTTTTCTGTTTCTATATCACTTTACATGTGATATTGAGAGCATTGTCAGGGCGCACTAAGCACATAAAACACATTTAAATGTGTATTCTCAGCAACAGTACGTCTTCCATTAAGGGTTAAGCAGTCTGTGTTCATTTCCAGCCTGCTGGGGAGATAGGGTTAAATGGCCTATACTGAACATATCTGAGCAATTAAACAGAAAGCTTCAAGAGTAACAGGAAATCCATAGGCCATAGACAAACAAATTGTCTTGTAGCACTCTGCTCTGTATGGATTAGCTGAGGGTTTTTTTGTGACAGAGTACATCCATTCAAAGAAATGATGTTTATTCATAATTAGCCATGTATATGACTGGTGCCATTCTCCATCCTGGAAAGATTGAATTGAATGCATTTATACCATTTAACATTGTTTTTTTTTTTCTTTCTCAAAGTTTATTGTTTTATCAAAGTCCAATTCCAATAATCTTGTGAACTTTTGTTTGTTATGTTAACTACGTAGGAAGTACTTGTGTATATTTGTATCATACGGAAGCTGTTTTGAGCAAGAATTAGAATATGAGCAGTTTTTCAGAGTGTCTTTCAAATGTATAAATTCTATTAAAAAAAAAAACAAATATGTTAAATGTTCTTAATCATTATTGTACTAATGCTGCTAGAAGGAAGATGAAGAGAGACAGGTGTTAATAGCAATATATTCACTCATATATTCCTAATGCTTTGAAGGCCAAACTGGTTCCAGCTGTCAAACCTGCAAGAGTGATCTGAACTGCCATTATGATTGCAATCAGTGCGATATGCAAATAGTGCGAGCAAAAACTTGTTTTTAAGATCCGAGCAGGGACCAACTTAAAGGTATATGACATATTCTGTTTGGATTGGTTTTATTACCACTAAAGAGTTTTTAAGAAAAAAAAATAGTTGTGTTATATGTTTTTAGTTCTGTTTTGTTTAAATGTTATACTTAACCCCTTAAGGACACATTACATGTGTGACATGTCATGATTCCCTTTTATTCCAGACGTTTGGTCCTTAAGGGGTTAAAGATACACTTTTGCCTCCCCCCCAGGATATCAGGCTTGATAAAGGCACTGGGATGAGGACAAAACATTGTTTGTTATGGGACCAATGTGTTGGACCATTCTGGACTGAGAGCCTCTGTTTGCTCCCTGACAATCATTGTTGTAGGCACTAGCCTTTACACATATCTATGAACAGAGAGAGAGAATGAGATTTAGAAACCCTGTGTGCCTTGGTTGTGCCTTGACTGAACTGGATTGCAGTATCTCTTGCTAATTCTTTAAAATATATTTAAAAGAAAACAAATCTTCATCAAAATAAAATACCCTAGTCCTATGCTTAAGTCGGTCACTCTATGCTGTTATTACATTGTATGTAGGTAAAATGCAAGTGGATATACATATAAGAGACTACATGCATAGATTTGTACAAACCTGGCAGTTATAGGGTACAATTTGAGTTCCATTCATTAATGTTTTTAAACTTAATCTTTTCACTGTTTTTGTATTGCCCTTCCCACGAACACCTTTGTGGTTTCCCGGCAAACAGGGACTCAAAGGTATGTTTTGTGAATGGCGACGCTCAGGGTGTTCACGGGCAGTGCATTTTTCGTCCCCCTCCCAACCCCCCACATTATATGACCCTGTGTTGACGAAGGTTTAATGGGAGTATCAAGAGTTTAGCCATTTCCTGGTTTCAACAGATGTTACAGCAAAATCAGCAGTTTTGTTGCACACAAGGGACATTTGTAGCTGACTGTATTTAACATTTTATACAATATTTAATGTATTTTAATGAGTTATTTTTGAAATCTTTTAATGAAATGGGTCATTCCCCCACGAGACAGTTCTTATTGTCTTCTTACATTCTGTATATGTATTTCCTTGCTGTTCTGGCAACAGTGTATACATTCATTGTGTTATAAGTTGTTAGACTATGCAATGATATAACATAATGGTAAATATGGAGTAAAATACTTGGGGCCCCATGTATGCAGTTTGTGTTTTGGTGAGTGGCATTAAGGGTTTGTTCAAAAAGTTGACCCCCGCTGTTGTATGACTTTATTTTGGCAAAGCATCATGGGAAGTGTAATTTTAGATAATACTCTGGTAAAGAGCAGTGGTTGTCAATCCTTTTTTTTTTTTTTTAGATTAAAAGGACACCTCAATAAAAGTAACATTTCTAAAACACCAATAAGGTTTAAAAACAAAATCTTCGTCAGCAGTAAAAGTTGCAATATTTACTTACAGGCTTACTAATAAGCTACGTGTGTGTCATGCTAAATTAATAATATTTTTATTTATTAATTACAATATTTGAATTCCACTTTGAAATTACCTGCCAAGTGGCCCTATTTAGGATTTGGACCAGATCCCTCTGTATCCAAATGTCCCTCTATTCCAGGAGTGTATAACTGAGCCCCAAACCAACACTACTGTGTTCTTGTTAAAATTACATTTTAGTTGTATAAATTATCAGTAGGTCACCTAGAATTTCTCAGAACAGGCTTGCCCATTGGTCACCCCGTAAAAGGAAAGTAACTCTCTCTGACCCTTTGAAATGTTGGAAGGTATGCTATTAATGATGACCCGTATCAAAATACAAATTTAATGCACTATGTATCCTGTTCCATCTCTGAAATCAATGTCTTTATGGAAAACGTTCGGCATCTTGCCTCTCTCGTCTTGCTATGGCACACTGATTAAATCCCACCTGTATAAACTGACATTCTAAAATAAAATATGTTCTATACATTTGACACCATTTTGTCTAGTACAATACGTAGTTGAAATATTATGTACAAAGTGAGATCCTGTTATAAGTACATGATATGTGCATCTACAATATGATAATTTTCAGTAATGAAACTACTTTAGTGTTAAACTTATTGGACATGTCGAATGCATCATGAAGGAAAGGATAATAAAAGGAAGTTATTTTTAGCTATGTTTTGTTATTATCTAATGATTCTAGTAGAAAATGATAATTGCCTTAAACCATAAGTAAGAGCCATTATGTTGTATAAACAGTGAATGTATTTGCTGGATAATAAACGTGCAGAACACTCAGATTGAGGTTTTTAGGTTAATAGTGTGGTTTTGTGAACGGAGAGATTCATTTGCAATAATTTATTAGGCCTGCGGAAAAAAAATTAATCTGATTTAAGCGCTTGGACACAATGTCTAGATCAAAATATTGCTCTCCTGCTGGTAGTGTGATATTCAAACGATCACATGTTGTACTCAAGTTATCAGTGTCTTAGTATTTTTTATGACAAAGTAAATGTGTTTCTATATAATGATCCTGGCCAAGAATATTGCAGTGATTTAAAAATAAATGGTACATGCTAACCTTTCTACATAAAGCTACTAGTGAAATTGTGAATATTAAAAAAACGCTCTATATAAAAGAAATTCTTTTAAGGTAGAATATATATATTTAATATTTACAATTTCACGAATAGCTTTATGTAGAAATGTTAGCATGTTGTATTAATAATAAATGCAAACTCAGGAAGTATTGCCCCATTGCATCAGTTCATAGTCAGACTTCGTATCATAGAAACATAGAATGTGACGGCAGATAAGAACCATTCGGCCCATCTAGTCTGCCCAATTTTCTAAAAGCTTTCATTAGTCCCTAGCCTTATCTTATAGTTAGGATAGCCTTATGCCTATCCCATGCATGCTTAAACTCCTTTACTGTGTTAACCTCTACCACTTCAGCTGGAAGGCTATTCCATGCATCCACTACCCTCTCAGTAAAGTAATACTTCCTGATATTATTTTTAAACCTTTGTCCCTCTAATTTAAGACTATGTCCTCTTGTTGTGGTAGTTTTTCTTCTTTTAAATATAGTCTCCTCCTTTACTGTGTTGATTCCCTTTATATATTTAAATGTTTCTATCATATCCCCCCTGTCTCGTCTTTCCTCCAAGCTATACATGTTAAGATCCTTTAACCTTTCCTGGTAAGTTTTATCCCGCAATCCATGAACCAGTTTAGTAGCCCTTCTCTGAACCCTCTCTAAGGTATCAATATCCTTCTGAAGATACGGTCTCCAGTACTGTGTACAATACTCCAAGTGAGGTCTCACCAGTGTTCTGTACAATGGCATGAGCACTTCCCTCTTTCTACTGCTAATACCTCTCCCTATACAACCAAGCATTCTGCTAGCATTTCCTGCTGCTCTATTACATTGTCTGCCTACCTTTAAGTCATCAGAAATAATCACCCCTAAATCCCTTTCCTCATATGTTGAGGTTAGGACTCTATCAAATATTCTGTACTCTGCCCTTGGGTTTTTACGTCCAAGATGCATTATCTTGCACTTATCCACATTAAATGTCAGTTGCCACAATTCTGACCATTTTTCTAGTTTACCTAAATCATTTGTCCATTTGGCTTATCCCTCCTGGAACATCAACCCTGTTACATATCTTAGTATCATCAGCAAAAAGACATACCTTACCATCAAGACCTTCTGCAATATCACTAATAAAAATATTAAAGAGAATGGGTCCATGTACAGATCCCTGAGGTACCCCACTGGTGACAAGTCCAAGCTTTGAATATATTCCATTAACTACAACCCTCTGTTGCCTGTTACTCAGCCACTGCCTTACCCATTCAACAATATTTGAATCCAAACTTAAAGATTGCAGTTTATTGATAAGCCTTCTATGTGCAACAGTGTCAAAAGCCTTACTGAAATCTAGGTAAGCAATGTCTAATGTATCCTATTCTCCAGCAGCGCAGAAATTATTAAAAAAAAATTCTTCATGCAGGGAATTGTACCTGTAAATTCATTTCACTCACACACTTCTGCATACTACTACTTTTCGCTATGGGACAGACACTTTAATTATGGATTGATGGGAGGCAGATGCCTAAATTGATTTTAAGCATTAGGATTGGCAGAGAGGCCTCCACTGTTTTCCTGTTTCTGCAGATGTCATCGCAAGGAAATCAGATCCTGTTGTGTATTTTATTTAATGTTTGAAATACATAGCTAACACATTATCTCTACAAGACGCTTAAAAACTATGGTAAGTCTAGCATACCTATAAAACCCTATTCTTTTTGCCAATATACTTGCTTGTAATTCTGCTATTACCATATTTAGATTACTTATCTGTATTTCACAGCATGTCGTTATATGCATATTATTGTTACACTATATCCAAAATATAATGGATTGAGTGCCTACAATCCTTGCAGTATTCAGTAATATTGCTAAAGCAGAAGTTCCTATTTCACTTAAACAATATCAGTTTCCGAGAGTGTCAGCTGATGCTCTGTAGTGATTATGGTGCTTTCATTGCCGCTTTAAGATTCGGTTTTAAAAATTCTATGATGTTTTCCAAGTTAGCTATTTTGGCATACGCTTTGTATAACTTCTCAAGTTACCATTTAGTGGTTATATCCCTGCGAGTAAAAATTTATTTAATCTGAGGTTTTAAGATAATATTGATGATCACAATGGTGAATAATATGTTTTAGAGAATAATTCAATTTGAACTTAATTGCGTTTCAAGTTTTCATTTGAGGTAGGTAACATTAGTTTGGGTATTACTTTGACAAGTCATTGGGTCCAGACCTTCTCATGTAAATGTAGACCTTACACATGCGTTGTGCCGGTCCAATTTTTTTAAGAGGTGGTTATATTGGAAGAGGGGCTCTATATCACGTTTTAGGTTTTCGGCGCCATCTCCCTCATTAGGAGAAAAAAAAAAACCTGCACAAGTGTATGTAAAATAACACTTACTTTGTTACCAAACCAGAGACTTCACACTTCCATATAAACTATGCATGTGATCAATCTTATTGATTTTTTTTTTTTTTTTTGCGCCTTCTGTCAGAATGAACACAAAGTATAAGGTTGACTTGAAAACGAGCACCAATTCTACTGAACAACATGCCCAGAATGGTTCCATTGCTACACTATGATTGTCTCTCTCTTTTTTTTTTTTTCTGGAAAAAAATGCCTGATTATGGATAAAATTAAGGAGACTTGCGGTTTCCCTTAGAGCGTGTGGTTATAAAGAAAAATAATCTACCATGTAACATGGAGGCTCAAACACAGCAATTGATTGCCATGCTAAATTAGTAATGATAGATGATATATTGCTATGCTTTTAGTACTTTAGCAAAGTAATATCTCCTTTCAGTTGTTGAGATAGGTTTGCATTCATGAAACTTTTTTTATTTATTTTTCTCACTCTGGTGCCTTATTTTGTTTTCTCAAGATTATTCTGAAGTTGCTTAACTCTTCCATTACTAATAAATACCATATGCATGTATGTTTGTGTGTATCTATATATGTAAAATACCCAAAACATTAAACACTACATATTGTTGTTACCCATGTATATAGTGTTGTTGCACAAAACTGCTCACATAGGCCTTGATGTAATATTGTTGGACAAACCCTCCAAAGGATTTGATATTTTTGGGAAAAAAAAACTTTTAAAACGATTTAATATTGATTTTATATGATTTAATGATTTAATATTTTTTTTATATACTTTTTATTTTATTTAATTTTTTTTAAATTTTTATTCTGATATTTTTTTGTATTTTGATATACATTTTTATATATGATCTATTTTTGATATTTTAAAATGTTGAAGAAATCATTTTAAATGTTTATCCAAAAATAATTAAATCATTTGGAAAGCTTATCAAGCAACATTAAAACAAGGAGACCATAGTATTTTTTAGAATGAAATGTTCACAAACAAAGTTGTAAAAGACAAAAAATATCACCGAGGTTTCCAAGCACCTCCTGTGCTCATTTTCCAATTTTAAATCGTAACTAGGAGCGTTATATTCATCAAGTATTTTTGTAAATCAAGACTGCCTGACTACATTTTGATACTTGATTTTCATTTCCGCAACATACACTGGTTAGTGAATTAACACTAGAGATGTCGCGAACTGTCCGCCGAACTGTTCGCGAACTGTCCGCTGGCGAAAAATAGCGTGTTCGCGTTGGGCGAACATATCCAATTTCCGGTCCACCCCCTATACGTCATCATTGAGTAAACTTTGACCCGGAACCTCACAGTCAGCAGACACTTCCTGGGAGGGAGGGTCTGCTGCTGATTGGGTGGAATGTGTCTGCTGGCTGTGAGGTTCCGGGTCAAAGTTTACTCAATGATGACGTATAGGGGGCGGACCGGAAATCGGATATGTTCGCCCAACGCGAACACGCTATTGTTCGCCGGCGGACAGTTTGCGAACAGTTCGGCGGACAGTTCGCGACATCTCTAATTAACACTAAGAAATGGAAAATCAGAAATTTAGGGCATGATAAGAGTTAAGTGCTGACTGAAGTCTTATTATTCCATTTATAAAAATGAAAAATACACAGTTGAGGATTCAACATTTTATAATTAAAAGTATGGATGAGATCTGCAGGAATAAGCAATTGAAATAAATACCTGTGAATTTAAATGGTATTGTTTATGAAATGCCATTTTTGCTGTTGAAAGTAGAAGCTAAATTATGTAGGTGTCTTGACGTTGGCAGGTGAACTAACGTGTGCTAATAAAAAGTACATTGTTGAGCTCCGATATTTATTTTAGTTGTTTGTGAGCAAAGCTAATTTTTCATCTTTGCCGAGCCCTGTGTCTGACATCAGTTTGCACCCCTGGTCACTCGACCCCTGCTTGCGTGTGTTTATATTGAACTCCACGTCAAGCAATTGGCCTCAGTGTGGCTTGGCAGCTCATTTGCATGCTATGCCAAAAGGAAACTGGTCACGGAGGTGAGCAGGAGATTAACTAAAAATCCAATTATCTCAGAATCTATACATTTTCCTGCAAATCTACCATTGTAATGTATAGATCAATTTTTCTAATCAAGGAGCTGTATCAGGTAAATTTGGGCTGACAGTTTGAATTTAAGCTAATTATTATTGGGATTTCATAGGTGACAAATGTATTGATAGCTATTTTAAAACGGTTTACAGACACATAAGTTGCTAGTCTTAATATTGAACAGAAGTATATATGCATACATGTGTTTTGGAGTAACCATATTAGTCCAGTCATATTCGTATATGTATGACAGAACAATGTATATGACATATGTGGCACCCACCCATGAATGAATGTTACCAGCATTAACTCTGCTCACTGTTCGTTCTTAAACCTGTTTTTCTCTGTCTTTCGGACTCTAAGTCTAAATATTTTTATTTCTAATTAATGTAGCATATACAGACCATTTCTTTACCCAAGGTCCACGGGTTTTGCTAATTTTAAGAAACACCTAACAGCACTTAACTAGGGTTTTTTTTGTTGTTTTTTTTTAAGAGGCTGCTTTGACCATCATATGTCTTTTGTGTCTTTCTGGCTCTCCACTACCTGTAGTGATCTGTGGCTAAAGAAAACACAGCTGGGACTTAGCACCCAAAGCTCCACCCCCAGTAATACTTCTGCAAATGTCCACCAAGAGGTAGTACAGCCAGGACTCGGAAAAGGCGCCCACCAAGCACGAAGGTCAAATTAGGACATTGTAATGCTATGCTATTAGCTGACACTAAGCCAGCTATTAACTGACACTAAGCCAATGAATGATGTCTAAAGTTAGACCAAATGGATTTTCAGTATAGTGGGACAATGACTTTTATTTTAGGAATATCACAGAGGACTGGAAGGACAGTGGGCACCCAAATGATCTAGGGTGGTGCCAAACCATTAAACTATTTGATAGCTTACAATGGGTCAGTGCTAAGGGACTCTTGGTACCATAATCACTACAACACGCTTTGGTGATTATGGTGCTAAGAGTGCCCCTTTAAATAGTCATAAAGACTTGACACTGTTTTCTAGCTGCTTGACTGATTGCAGGTTTGTACTGTCATACTTAATTTACAGGAGTTTTACATTTATTCTCAAAATTGCACATTATGCTAATTGTGTACAACTACACACAAACCACATGATTTGTTTTATTACAAACCTAAGCATGGCCAAGCTTTGGATCACATTTTGTTCCTGTATGTCCAAGTACAGGACATGCTGATGAAAGTAGCATGTCCTGTGTAAGGGATGTAGTGTGTGTGTATAGGGGATGCAGTGTGTGTTTGTGTGTAAGGAATACATTGTATGTTTCTGGGTGTGTTGTTTCTACCTATTGTACAGTGCTGTAGAAAACGTTGGCGCTTTAATAGTGAGATGTCCCAGTGCCTAACAAAGTTCTAGTCATGTGGAACGCTTTGGAAGAGCCTAGGTCTATCAAAATTCTCCTTAACGCTCCTAATTTCAGTAAAAAAAAAAAAAAAAAGAAAGAAAAACAGGAAAGCAAAACAAAATGATTGCTTTGTGGGTTAAAGTAGGCTGAAGGTATCAAGCTCAGATCCCAGCTGGTCCACTTAGCCTTACATCCTACCTAGGTTGATAAATCAAGTATCAAAAATACTATTATGTAACTTACTGTACTATGCTAAGCAGAGGGTCAAGTCCTGGGGGAAAAAGTGTGGGAACTCACCCAAGATCCACCCCCTGCCTCCCCCCCAAAAAATTATATGCACGTATGCATATATATATAGCTGGGTGAAGGGGTGACAGTGTGTGGAGGCTGAAAGTAATTGGGGATGGTAATATTGTCTGGAGGGGGGGTGTCAGTGTGTGCATGGGGATGATAGAGTGTGTGTGTGTGTGTGTGTGTGTGTGTGTGTGAGGGTGACAGGGTGCGTGTATGGGGGAAGTGACAGGGTGTGTGTGGAGAGGGGACAGGGTATGTGAAGGGGCTGTGATGGTGTGTGGGGACACAGGGTGAGGATGGCTGTGAGAAGGTGTGGGTAATAAGCCTGTGAGGGTAGGGGGGCTGTGAGAGGGTGAGGTGCTGTGAGAGTGTAGGGGGCTGTGAGTGGGTAGGGGGTCTGTATGGTGGGCAGGAGGGCTTGTAAAGTTGGTAGGGGGGCTGTGAGTGGGTAGGTGGACTGTGAGGTGGGTAGGTGGAGTGTGAGGTGGGTAGGGAGGTCTGTAAGTGGGTAGGGGGTCCGTATCTTGGGTAGGGGGTTGTAAGGTGGGTAGGGGGGGGCTATAAGTTGAGCAGGGGGACTGTTAGTGGGTAGGGGGACTGTGAGGTGGGTATGGGAGGCTGTGGGTGGGTAGGGGGCTGTAAGCTGGGTAGGGGGACTGTGAAGTGGGACTGTGGGGTGGGTAGGGGGACTGTGAGGTAGATAGGGGGGTCTGTAAGTGGGTAGGGGGGATGTAAGGTGGGTAGGGGGATTGTAAGGTGGGTGTGGGGACTGAGTGGTTAGGTGTTCTGTAAGGTGGGTAGGGTACTGAGCAGGGCCGGACTGGGGATACAAAGCAGCCATGGAAAACAAAAATCTATGCCAGCCCCATAAGTCATTGCCCCATATATTGTCGCATGTAATATGTAAGGCTATGTCTTGCCACCACAGATGATTGAGTAATATATATATATATATATATATATATATATATATATATATATATATATATATATATATATATCAAATATATATTGTTTTTTCTAATATAAAATATTGGTCCTTTCAGAGTAAAATGTTTAATTATACAGTAAGCATACTCACATGCAGACACAGACAATCTCACTGACACACACAAGCTTATTGATACACAGCCTCATAGACAAACAATCTCACTGATATACATAAGCTCATTGACATAAAAAAAACAAGCTCACTCACTAGCAGGCACACACACACACACACATGCAAGCAAGCTCTCACTAGAAAAGGCAGTGTTTACATTGCTTCCTAGTGACACCTCTAGTGAAAGACACTCAGACGGTCACTAGAGGAGCTTCCTGTGTCAGTGCGGCTTGGCTGAGATCATCAAGCTTGATGATCTCAGTCATAGAGGCAGGGCCAGTCGAGGGGAGACCAGCACGACGTTGGGAAAAAAAAAAAGGTGCGTAAAAGCACTATTTTTATAAACATACACCCCATGACACAAACCCCATGACACACACACACATATACCATGACACAGACAGACACACACACCATGACAGTCAAGCACCCACCATGACACAGACAGACACACACACACACACCATGATACAGACACACCGTGACACGGACACACACACACACACCATGACACACACAGAAACACACACAATGATAGACACATGCACCATGACACAGACACACACACACACACACCATGACACAGACACACACCATGACACAGACACACACCATGACACAGACACACACCATGACACAGACACACACACACACACCATGACAGACAGACATACACCATGACACAGACAGACACACACACACACACAATGACACAGACAGACACACACACACAGCATGACAGACACACACACACACATACACTCCCACTGACAGACTGACATACATAATTGTTGCTACCTGTGGGCAGACATTTGGGTGTGCTAGCGGCCGCAGGGAGAGCTCTTCTGGTGGCCGCAGGGAAGTTGTGTGTTCTGTCTCTGCTCCCCAGCACGCAGCATAATGAAACCGGGGCCGGAATATGACATCATCTTCCGGCCCCGGTCTTATTAAGTAGCGTGCAAGGGTGGGGAGGCAGAGGCAGAACAGCCAGCTCCCCCTGCAGCCGCCAGAAGAGCTCCCCCTGCGCCTGACAGCACACCCAAATGTCTCCCCGGCCCCAGGTACCGACGGCCCTAGGTACCGACGGCCCTACTAAGTACTAAGTGGGTAGGAGGCTGTAAGGTGGTTAGGAGGGTAGTGAAGTGGGTAGGAGGACTGTGGTGTGGGTAGGGGCACTGTGAGGTGACACACTAACTATTTTTGTAAAATCCACCCAGCCTCCCTACATTTGCGAGTACTGGGTGGATAATCTTTACCTGGGGTCCAGTGGGGCTGCTGGCCGGTGTGTGTGCAGTGAAGGTCTTTATGGGCAGTGATGGAGCGTTGATCTGTGAGCTCTCCTTGCTCAGCTTCCTTGCACGCTGCAGAGTGATGCAGGGAGCCGAAATATGACGTCATATTCCGGCTCCTGGCATCACTCTGCGGTGCTCGAGGGAGCCAAGCAGGGAGAGCTCACAGATCAACGCTCCCTCTCCGACCGCCGACCGCCTGCCCGCGAGGCTAACAAGTCCTGCAGGAGCAGCAGGACTACTAACGGGAACGGCATTCCTGCTATGGAAATTGTGCAGGTACGCCGTTCCCATGCATTCCTGCAGGACTCGAGCCCTGATGCTAAGCATCCATATGAAGGTGTGAAGTGCACTGCAAAAGCACACATTATTTTTATTAATAAAATGTCTGTTTAAGCTACATTTGTGCAATACAGATGCTGAATACTTTCAGAGGACAGTTGTGGTGGTGTACATTGAGTTATTACTGGCTCCTGCCTACAGACCATTCTGGTAAAAGATTTTTGAACCCCAGTTAAAAGCCTCTACATTTGACTTGGGTCGGATCTTTGCAGTGTTATCTGTAAGTTCTTATCGATACCAGCTAAAATCTCAAAATAAAAATGGGGAGAGTTTACAAAATAATTTGACAAGTGTCTTGTTGTTAAGGATACAATATTTACTTTTCATTTATAAATTGAGCTGGTCCCAGACTACCTCTTTGTGATGATTCCTTTGAGTGCCAGGGATATCAAGGCGAAGAATTTGCCTTGGCATGCCAAGTCCTCAACTCCTGCATTAAACCATTCATCCTTCTACGTGGAAAACCATTCTGAACCAACAAGGATATTTGCTATGCTTGCAAAGTCCGTAAATTAGAAGCTTTTAAACTGTCAGCTTGGCATGTTCGTGCCACAAGTGGGAAACCCAAGCGACTGAGTAATCAATACATGGGATTCTGCTTGTGCGAAGTTTGAAATATTCAGACGGCAATGTGTAAATCCCACTAATGAACAGCCTGGTATATATAATAATGTGTCATGCTGGGAGTCCAGCAATGTAGCATGGGCTGTTTTCATTATTGAGCTAAACCAGCAGGCAATTCCGACAATATTGTTTACAAATCCCTGATTATTCATTGGCATCAGTAAAGGAGTTTATTTAGCGACAGGGATGTTACGGTTGAGCAGTGAACCAGTTAAACCTCACGTGTAAATAACGGTGTGTGAGTTTTTAAATAGTTAATCTAACCACTGTAACTACCTCCGCTGGCTGTAGTGTAAGTGGTGCCAGCATGCCCCAGTTTTGTGTCAAGACATTTTTGAGCAGTATGATACCAGCTTCGGCTCCATTCGGTGCCCATAACCCAGCCCTTTGCTCTGTATATTGCTATTGCACAGGTAACATGTTCACATAAGTGATTGTCGGCATTGTGGGGATTGTACCATGTACGCTGTCAAAATAGATCCTTTTTACTGTTCCAAAAATGTAAGTATGTTTTCATCCATCTTCCAATGTACTTTGATAAAGAGAGACAAATACCATTTCTATTTTCTTTATATGTAAACCATGTTGAAGCTATAAACCAGCTGTATCACTACGTGGGGAGGGTATTACCTCATGCCTGCAAATTTGAGCTTTAATATAAGCACTATACTTGTAAGCACATTTCCTATTTTTTTGACACTTTGTTTTTGTAATATTACATTATTGGATATTATTTTGTCTTTATATATTTCACTATGACTCACAGGAGAAACCCTAACTACATCCAAATCCACTAGTGGGGATTGTACCATTACAGGCTGCCACTACCAGAGCTTGAATGATTGCTCTGTAACATGTGATTGGGAACTTAAAGGGATACTATAAGTGCCAGGAATACAAAGCTGTATTCCTGGCACTACAGCTCCCCCTGTCATCCGAAGTCAGATACCGGACCAAAGGTCCGTTTCAATTAAGTATGGCCTCTAGTGGCTGTCTGGTACACAGCCACTGGAGCAGACTTAGTGCTACAATGTAAACATTGCAGTTTCTCTGCAAAAGGCACACTACACCCAGACCACGTCAATGAGCTGCAGTAGTCTTGGTGCCTACATTGTCCCTTTAAGCACTTTTATTGTTTGTTATCCACTCACTATGTTACACATTACACACATACAACATATGAGGACAGATACATAAGAACTCGTGTGTTTCATGTTATTAGAAAACATTTGCCCTACATATTTTGTCTTGATTTGATTTTGCACTAACTATTTCTTGTCTTTTGTGTTAGTACAGAGCAGAGGTGTTACTAGAAACCACCAGTTCCTGGTGCAAAAATTGCCCTGGGGCACCCCATGTGTCTCATTCCCCCAATGCCCTACATGTGTCTCATTATTCCCCACAGTACCTCCATGTGTCTCATTCCCCCCTCGCGTCTCATTCCCCCCTCAACCCCTCCATGCATCATCTCCTCCAGTTTCTCCATGTGTCACATTCTTCCCTCAGCTCCTCCATGTGTCACATTCTCCCCTCAGCTCCTCCATGTGTCTCACTCCCGCCTAGTTCCTCCATGTGCTTCACCCCCCAGCTCCTCCATGTGTCTCACTCCCCCCAGCTCCTCCATGTGTCTCATTCTCCCCCAGCTCCTCCGTGTGTCTCACTACCCCCCAGCTACTCCATGTGTCTCACTCTCAGCTCTCCATGTGTCTCACTCCCCAGCTCCTCTATGTGTCCTCACTCCAGCTCTCCATGTGTCTCACTTCCAGCTCCCTCCATGTGTCTCACTCTCAGCTCTCCATGTGTTTCATCCTTCCAGCTCAACCATGTGTCTCACTACCCCCAAGCTCCTCCATGTATCTCACTCCCCCAGCTACCCATGTGTCTCACCTCCAGCTCTGCCATGTGTCTCACTCCCTCAGCTCCTCCATGTGTTTCAATCCCCCAGCTACTCCATGTGTCTGACTCTGTGTCTCACTCCTTCCAGCTCAACCATGTGTCTCACTACCCCCCAAGCTCCTCCATGTATCTCACTCCCCCCAGCTACTCCATGTGTCTCACTCCCTCCAGCTCTGCCATGTGTCTCACTCCCTCAGCTCCTCCATGTGTTTCAATCCCCCCAGCTACTCCATGTGTCTGACTCCTTCCAGCTCAACCATGTGTCTCACTACCCCCAGCTACTCCATGTGTCTCACTCCCTCCAGCTCTGCCATGTGTCTCACTATCCCTCCAGCTCTGCCATGTGTCTCACTATCCCTCCAGCTCCGCCATGTGTCTCACCCCACCAGCTCTGCCATGTGTCTCACCCCACCAGCTCCTCCAAGTTGCTCATCCCCTTGTGTCTCCTTTACTTCCCCAGACCTTCCATGTGTCTCCTCCCCCTGCCCCTCCATGTGTCTTATTTCTTCCACCCACCCCCTCCTTGTATCTCCTTTTCTCCCCTATCCACTCATTATGTGTATCATTTCCTCTCTCCAGGCCATCCATGTGTCTACATTTCTCCCACCAGCCCTTCCATGTGTCTCCTGAAAGAGCTAAAAGAGCTTACTGACCAATAAACACTTGAACATATTAAGAGTTTGTGGGATAGCCTGAAAGCAGGTGTACGACTCTCAACTATGATTAGAATACCATATGACTGGTATAGTTATTTCAGAACCTCATACTGGCATATTTCTGGTAACTGTGGTTATAGTGCCGACATCTCTTCTCTCTCAGAAATGTGAGTGGTGTTTATTGTACTTCATAGATCTTGTGTAGAAATTTGTAAAGCAATACCCAGTGTTTGGACAATGAGTGTGGATGTAGACACACACATGGAGATTGAGGATGCAGGCACACACTTTGGGGTAATGCTTGATATTTGTGAGTAAGAATTGTAGTATGTTTCTCTGCAGTTACAATAGATTCTCACATCAGGGATCCATATACCATTGCAACGGCTTTCAATCCAGTCATTGTGGTACCATTCCTGGTATTTCAGTTGGACAAAGTGGGAGATTTGAATTTTAGGTGTGTTCCCAGGCATGGGGGGGAGGAGGACCCTGACCTAGACAGACCTGGAAGCCCAGGCTCCCACCCCCTGCACCCCACAGCACAAAACTAGCAGCATTGCTACACTCCCATGGTCTACATGACACATGGCACTCTATAATAATAGAGCCCTTGTTCCTTATCTACCCCAGTGCCCCTGTTCCCTGTCTTCCATAGTGCCCCTACTCGCCTATCTACCCCAGTGCCTCTACTCCGTGTTTATCACAGTTCCCGTGCTGCTTATCTACTCAGTGCCCGTGCTCCTTATCTACCCCAAGCAACTGCTCACCTATCTACCCCAGTGCCCCTACTCCTTATCTACCCCAGTGCCCCTACTACCCAATATATCCCCCCTCTCTTCTTACCTTCAGCCTGGGAGGGGGGACCGTGCTGCTATCCCTGGTAGTGCTAGTGGTGAGGGAACTCTAGCCTATGGGGCTAGAGTTCACTCTCGCAAGATCGGGTTCGTTGCCATAGCAATGCTCTGGATCTCGCAAGAGTAACCCGGTGGAGCTGCACCGGATCCTCAACTCCATCCTTCCCCAGCCACATGTCTGTGCAAGTGGGCCGATGAGGGACATCTTTGATCTCCCCACTGGCCGGTCATGGAATACTGCAGGGCCAGCGCTTGGATAGCACGGGCCCTGCATGGACCAGCTGGGGAAGTCATGTGACCTCCCCAGCCAGCATCGGTCTACGGTCCATGGCATTTGCCTGGTGTGCCCGATGGCCAGTCCAGGCTTGTCTCCAGCAGTCAGTCGACAGAACTAGACAGACCAGTTACTAAGGACGAAGTTTCTTAAGTATTAAAAGCAACTCTTGACCCTACTTAACAACTATGGACAAATATCCTACTATAAAAACAACGTAGCTAAAATGCAAGTACTCCCTGTCAATCTACCACACTCTCACCTTAATGACCTTCAGGCACTCTACCCATTTGAGTGGAGGAAAAGACACCCTTACTTATCTAGGAACACAGCGCTCTCAAAACATGTTATATTATTACATAACCATGACAGGCTACTGACAAAACTTACAGTGGTGATCGAGCGCTGGGGGGACAAAAACTCCTCATGGCTAGGCCGAAAGAACGCCATATTCACCCACAGATACTATTCATCTTCAGAGCTTTACCAATTGAAGTCCCCAAAATCAATCCTAACGCAATACCAACGTCTGCTGAATCGCCACGGAATCCTTTGTGGCATAAGTTAGAAAATGCAATCAGTGCACCACATCCACTAATAGACCTGATCTGGGTCCCTGCCCAGGTTCATTCCTGACAACTGACCCTATTATCACCCACAAGGGTATCTCTCCATACCCGGATAAAAAATGGGCCCCACAAATGGTAATACCCATGGGCATATATGCTTCTTTAGATAGCATAAAATACCAAACACACGACCTATCAGTGGACATAGAGAGGAATTATCAAAGTGGCGCAATTAATAACAGATGGTAGGTTATGACATTTCCCTGACCTACAACAAACCTACCTCCTGCCCAGCAGACAGCTATTTACATACGTCTGAATAAAACAGATCTTGGGAAGTACCGCACTGACCATGATAGATACCAAAAACCTATGCGCATTTTGTACAATGTGTCTAGGACACCCGACTCTTATTGAGCCACTGTCATTATGCTACCAACGTATAGCAGAGATGGACAGACCTCCCAAACTGGGCTATATGATCCAATGGGAAAATGAGCTTTGGTGTACTATAGAGCTGAGTAGATGGCTTACAGCCATGACGCAAGTGAAAAAAAGCTACAGACTGTCTGGACCATATAGAGGTAGCCTATAAAATGTGGATATGATGGTACCTCCCCAACCAGCGATTAACTCACATATGCACGGGCGCCCACCAAATGTGCTAGTGATGCTGCAAACACATAGGCACCTTAAGCCATATCTTCTGGCACTGCCCGGAACTCACAACCTTCTGGCGAAAAATCCAACAGTTAGTAAAAAAAGAGTACGGGGAAGCTCCTACCCCTAACACCGAAGTGGTATTTGCTTCATATGCTGCCCAAAACATCTACAAACAGTGAAATGGCATCGGCCATCCATATCACACTAGCAGCAAAACTCTTTGTTGCCACCCTATGAAAATCAACTAATAGGCCTGAGCCCACACTGGGTATCGATAAGGTGAACCGCACACCGCAATATGAAGAAATGTCACATACCATTGTGGGTACAATAGAGAAGTATGAACAAATCTGGTCCAGATGGACATAGAGGTTTCGCTGTCACCCTGAACACTACCTGTGGGAGGTGAGGGGGGCTGCTCCACTACCCTCCCCCCTAACTTTACAAGTGACCACACATCTAACCTGCTCCTTGAGTGGGCACAAAACATAAGTGACAAAACCTGCGCTCTGCACTATTACTCCAAAATGATATGGTAGAGCATGCATCTCAACCTTTTAGTTTCTTTGTTAGCTTTTGAGTTATCTTAGGTATTCATAAGTTTCGTATGGTATTACAGCTACTATAATACCCAAACACCATGGGGCCACAGACATTCTGGTTCTAATTGACATATATGTAGGCTTAACTATGTCCCTCTACTTTCACAGAATGCTATGTAGCAATACCTGCCTAATTGTTATCTGTTATGATTTATTGGAACTTTGTATGTTTCCATGTACACCAACATAATGCTTATCTGTGTAAATATCACTTGTGCACCTTGCAATAAAAATGTAATATATAAAAAAAAAAAAAAAACACACACACATTACGGCTGCTGTGATCGATATTGGTACCAATGACAAAGTCAGAGGAAAATGGAGGGTCCTAAAGAATGAGTTCAGGGAATTCGGAAGGAAACTGAAAAGGACCTCCAAGGTAGTGTTTTCAGAAATATTACCTGTGCCACGCACCTATAGTAGAAAGGCAGCGAGAGATTAGGGAGTTCAATGCATGGATAAAGTCATGGTGTAGGAAGGAGGGTTTTGGCTTTTTAAAAAACTGAGCTGATTTTGCACTTGGGTACAATCTTTATAGCCGTGATGGATTGCACCGAAATGGAAGATGGTATGCTGTGTTTGGGACAGGGTGGCTGGAAAGTTGGAGGAGATTTAAAGGAACACTTTAATCACCAGATCCACTATAGCTTAATGTAGTGATTTTGGTGCCTATTGAATGTCTGTGCAGTGTTAGAACTGTACATTGCTGGCTAGTAACACCTCTAGTGGCTGTCACTCAGACAGCCACTAGAGTTGCTTCTTACTCAAGTGTTGCATAGTGTGCAGCACGGGCATTCAGCATCTCCACACTCTGCATGTTCCCTATAAAGATCCAATGATTCAATGCATCTCTCTGAGAAGATGCTGATTGGCGCAGTGCAGCGTTTTGCTGCACATGCCCAATAGCCTCCTAATGCTTTCCAATAACTCTTCCTGCATCTCATAGGAGGTTGAATTCTGTGCCGACAGACACCTGGCATATAAATCAGGCCCTGGGCTTGACCTGCTAACCTTTGAGGACTAAAAACATATAATATGAGATAAAGAAAGACTTGTACAAAGAAAATGTAGTTAATTTGAGAATATATAGTGAGTGAGACACTGTTCAAGGCTTCTGGTACTTATCTCTGCTGATCTGCCCACGTTAGCTCCAAAAAGGCACATTAAGTGCTGAAAACAGGGGCGTCCTACGGGGCCGGTGCCTGCTTTGCCTAACGGGAAATGTGACCCTGGTCACAACCTGCTGTTGGGGTTTTGGTGCCAGGATTGCTCTCCCAGAGTAAGTGGTCAAACGGTTTAAAAACCCTAGTGCTACAAGGAGCCTTCTTTGGCTCACTGGCTGAGTGTCAACTGAGCATTTTCAGCCAATGAGTGCAGAGCTTTGTTTAGTGGCTGGGGCATCTGACATGATAAAACTTTGACTGCAGTCATTTGTATGTGTCATACTAAAGCAGTATGTACCTTCCGAATTTTTATTTTTTATTTTTTTATGGTGCTCTTTCTATATAGAATAAATTCTCCTGAAATCTGCAACTCTCGCTGGAAAACGAGTTTCCGAGTGCACTATATACAGCACACCAAGGTTAATAACCTTAGCACTTTTTCATGACTGCCAGGGGATATTTAATGTTCCGATGAGTGTAAGACCTCGCTTTAATGGGAGACATGAAGTACGGCTTGCCTTTGAGCCAATTGCCTGTGTTACAATGCTGTAATATTGCTAAGCTTCAAAAGTATCTCCACTTCATACGTGTAAGTTCTAATTCTTTGATCATGTTTCTACGTTTCTATTTTGTACTGGTGTACATTTATTCCTTTTTTGCGTTTTTTTTTAAGGAGTGGTTTTAATTTCAGCAAAGATACATGAGAAATAATAATAATAATAACACGAGAAATAATTAGCGATTAATAAGAACTTGGCCACAGTGTGTTTAAATGGTCACATGCAAATAATGGGGAAACGATTGCTCACAACACGTTTACACCTTTCGGCAAACATGCATACAATGTTCCAGGTCAAATTTGCATAAAGAAACTGTGTTTAGCAGCATGTCTGATGAAAAAAAAAAAAAAAAGATAAAAAACCCTTTTGTTCTGAACTTATAGGTTCTCTTAAAGAGCGCATCAGCATGCAACGAAGCAAACATTAGTCACTTAAAAAAAGGTCAATTGTACTTTCTAAGGTAATAGACACAGATATCCAGGATGACTGTGAGACCCAAACTTGTATAGCTTTCATTTCATAATATGACAATGTGCAGATCGTTTGGAAGGACACAGAGCAGCTATTTTAAGGTATTCAATAGGTTCGATATGACACAATTTTTAATGCATTTTATACGCACTATATTACTATTTTTTTTAATGTACAAAGTGTATACTATTGCAGTAAATCTGCAAACTTTGTATTTTCTGCACTGAAATATTCAGACCAAGAAGTCGATTAGCCAATCAGGATGCTGGAATGAAATTCAAAGGGAGAACTGTTGTATCACTTGTGTTATTAGCAAATTTCTGCCTAGAAGCTGAGGACCTCCTCACACCAACTTAACCAAGAAAAGAAAACAAAATGGAAAAAAAAAAAGGTGTGCGGTTCCTTTCCTCAACAAAACGGTGCCTTCACTCAATTTTTCTTTCTTTAGGAACCCAATACATTAATTACATACACGAGATACTTTTTTACTCCATTACCACAAATGCAAGGTGCAACTCAATTTCTTTAGATAATATAATGAAAGTCAAGGGTTAAATTTTGTTCTCCACATTTGACATTTTTTAGTGGCAATACGTATAGTTCGAGTTAAGTCGATTATTTCCATGAATAATGATTAAGTTTAAAGCACACATGTACTGTATAAATAATTACGTAAACCAAACCTCAATTTGCAGCAGAATCGATGATATACTTTAACTTATGAATATAAAGTGCTGTAGCCCCTTTTATAAATTATCTCATTTTTTTTTTTTCCTGAAGTATAAACCCATTGAATGTCCCACGTAGAACTTTATAATGAATTTAGTATAAGGCCTTTTTTGATTATGTGTAGTGCTATGTAAACTGAGATGATTTGAGAGCTCTCAGTCCTAGTGGAGGTATTAAAGAATAATTCGAACTCTGCTTCCTTTTAATGTTGCAATTGCTATTTGGTCAGAACATCACGGTATCCACTGGACAATACTTCAAGATGCTCAGTTCAGCATATAGTGGAAACTTAATATATTTAGTCCAATATATACAACACTCAGCAGAGAATGTAGAGTCTCTTCTGTTCTCCTGCTTTCTGATCGCTCTTCTGGCTTCACCCCGAGAGGCCTTATATAACCTATAGCAGTTTTTTTGTGTGGCTTCTGTGCTGACAAACCAGAGGAACTTGGCCAGCTTGGTGTATCTTTTTTTTTTTTGCACAATAAAGGACGAAGGTCTTGGCAACAACAGAATGTGTTTCAGAGGTCCATACATACTGCACTATTTATTCATGCTGTTTTTTTTAATTTTATTTTTTATAAATGTATTTAAATAAATAACTATACTTGCACTCGAGCGCACAACTGGTATTGCCAACCTAATCCTGCTGGCTGATCTACTGATGCTAGCAAGAACATGGGTATCTGATCACATCCCTTTAGCTGCTGTTATACTACAACTCTCCCAAATCCCAAATTGGCTACAGAGTTTTAGTTTAACATCTGGGACCCTCTTAGGACCTAATTTGCATCAACGTACTTGTAACACAGATGTACGTTTAATTCACCATTACTGCTAATGTAAAAAAAAATCAAAAAAAAAAATCACATTCCTAATTCTGTTATTTAAACCGGGTTCGATTAATATATATCCACATTTTTTATTTGCATACTTTATGCATGCATGTGTTATTTTGTTGTTTGGATGTGCTAAGTCTACAGCCAAATCGAAAGTACACCTTTTAAATGTGCATTACTATTAGTATCTTTTTTTCAGTTTTATTTTTTTACAAAACATTTTATTCTTTTAAATGAAACAGACGGGCGTTGGCGTTACATTACCACCCCGAGAAACAAACAAAATATGAATTAAAAGTTATATAGTCCGTTCCAAATCGCTAAGAGAAAAACATTTCCATACATCAGATAATTTAAAGGGGACGTCTGGCACAAAAGGTTTGTAAAAAAATAAATAAACGTTTTGTTATTTGGAATTATAAAGTTTCTGGTAGTCTACTATAATGTGGTGATAATAAAATATCTTCTTTTGTAATTTACATGATATGTCAGTACTTTGTTTGGGTGAAAACATACAGGAGAAACAGCATTGGTGTCTGCTAAGAAAGTCATTTTTTCCCAAATATGTGTTAATTCCTTGGCTGACTGATGACACTCAGAGCTGCATAACTCTTTTCTGAAATTGGAGGATCGTTTGAGATGATTCTTACTATATCACAAGAATGACAATAATATCAAATTATTATTTTAAGGAAGGAACTCATTAAATCTGTAACAAAGCCAGGTCCTATAACTTTATAACACATATTTGATCTTTTCAAACTGATATTTAAACTCATGGAATATTGAACACTGAAGTTGCAAATTTGGAGGTTTTCTGCTCATCTACTACATAGGTTTGCTAGCATTCCTTAAAGGGACTCTCCAGTGGCAGGAAAACAAACCGTTTTCCTGGCACTGCAGGTCCCCTCTTCCTCCCACCTCCCATCCCAACCCCTTCAGTGACATACCTGTAGCCAGCGCCGATGTCCCTCGGCGCTGGGTCATGCTCCGCCTACGCTCCTCCCCCACCGTCAGCCGCCGGGGGAGACCTATTGAGCATGCACGGCCGGGGGGACCTATTACGCATGCGTGGATTAATGCACGGGCATTAGACCTCCCCATAGGAAAGCATTGAATAATGCTTTCAATGATTTCCTATGGGGATTTTGCGACGCTGGAGGTCCTCACGCGTCCAGCATTGTTATAACACACTTTTCATGTTCTATGAACACGGAAGTGTCCTCTAGTGGCTGTCTAGTAGACAGCCACTAGAGGAGGACTTAACCCTGCAAGGTAAATATTGCAGTTTATGAAAACTGCTATAATTACACTTGTAGGGTTAAGGGTAGTGGGAGTTTTCATCCAGACCACTCCAATGGGCAGAAGTGGTCTGGATGTCTGGAGTGTCCCTTTAAGGGTCCCAGCTCTGTACTATTGTAGAAAGAAACCTAGAGTGTGAATAGTGGTCTATAAACGTGTATATTTTTAGTGAGATGGTTCCTGAGATTGATTAAAACTTCAATGAACTCAACCCAAATGATCACTGATTAAACACTTGGTGTCCTCCTAAGACCACCCTGAAATTTGGGGAACCACTACAGTAAGGTGATGGATTTAAAACTTATCTCAAACTGTTTTTTTCCTTGTTGTGAAGTTTTTTTTGACACTGACACCAGTTATTTATGACTCAAGCTCTCTGTAGATTATGGTAGAAAATCACACCACCCACACACCAAGTGACTGCAAACATGCACCCAGATTAGGAGACATTAACAGAACCACAATCAGAAAACATCAGAGGAAAAATGAACGAGTGCAATTTTCTGAGAGTACGCTCGTTTTTAGGATTACTGCCCTTCAATGTTCCTCTTTTGTTGTTTTTTGGAATTAAATTAAAATGAATACCTGCATTTATTAAAACTCAAATCTGAGTACAAAACCAAAAACAGCCAACATCGACAAATTTACTTTTCATTTAAAAAAAATTTTTGTATAGTTTTTTTGCTGTATCAAAATGATATCCTTGCTCTTGTCACTTGTTCCCTTTGTGTATGGCCCATGTAGGTATTTTATGTAGTTTTTTTTACTTCACATATCAAGTACAGAAGCCAAAATCTGACTCGAGGATTATATCATCTGCACCAGGTCATCAGAGTAGATAATAGGTGCTTGACCCCCTACAAATAGTATTTAAATGTCTACCTCCTCAAAAAAACAAAACATGTGATACTACACATTGAGGGGGTCCTAGATAATGTTTAAATATATTAGCAGATTACAATAGAGGTATTGCCCATTTTTATTTATTTATTTTTAACAAATGGTGGAGAAAATTGTTCCCATTTATTGAAGAAAGGCAAATGGCACAGTTATATGAGCACAGACTGTAGTGTATTAATGTGTGATTGTGAGGACCTCCCTTTTTTTTATTTTCCCATCAATAACAGTGCCTTCTTGCAGGTGGATTTAACAAGAGAAAACATCAGTGGTGATACATTAAGTTTGCCTGACCCTGTTAAAGATCAATAGAAAAGACAAAGGGAGGTAGACGAAATTCCTGATATTCCGTATAAGGATGAGTAAAACCCTTCCTGGTATCTTCCATATAGAAAGCAATCACATGCTGGTGGCTAATTGTGGGGGGGATTTCTCTAGACTGCATATAATTGTTTCCGAACAAAGCCTGCTACAAGCTCACTCTCTAGCCGTCTGCTTGCATCTCTTTGATATTCTGAATGGGTGCCTGTGAAATTCTTGAGATCTTCAACATAATCTCCAGTCTACTTTATCATCCATTTGTGCTGCTCTTATCTAATTTGATGTGGAACTATAAGTATTAACTCATTTTCTGCCAGCATTCGTAAAAGTGAATTTGACAAAGACGAATGTGCGGCTTTTTCAACATCAACGGCAGTCAAACAAGTTTAATACACTTCATCTGGAATTGGCGTCTTTATTATATTGAGTGTCTTGACATCTTTCCCTGTTTTGTTTAGTGTCATCTATAAAGTATGGCGAAGTCCTGAATTAACCTCGTAAATACCAGAGTGCCAAGGAATCTAAACTCAATTGGATTACTTCATTCTGCTGGTGCCAAGAGCAAGGGTCATAAAAAACACAAAAATAAAAATCCCCCTCAAGTCATTGGTGGGCTATAGGACAAAGATGACACCTGGTTCGAACCCTTTCTTGGTATCAAGTTATAACAGTTATGTACACATAGACCTCTGCAGCCAGCGTACTTGGCTGCTATCGCTATAACATTAAATATTAGATACATTAAAGGAGATCTGTGACTTTCCAGGATTTTTATTATTACGTATAATTATCTATTACTATTACATTGAACAAATAACCTCCAGGGTAATAGGAGAGACGTCTTGGCCTTCCTTGTTTTCCAGCTTCTGAACTCCTAGCTAGCTTCATCCTTTCATGACTAGGCACCATAACCGCTCCATCTCATTGAAGGGGTTATAGTGTCTGGAGTCCACTGGCACTGTGTTTATATTCAGCGTTAAGTCATTTTTAATGTTTTAATGCTAAACAAGAGTGCCCAGTAATTCATCCTCTCTGTGCTGCTTGGGCTTCCTACATTAGTCTGAGCACAACTTGGTGGTTGTTATTGGCTGAGAGTGTCAGCTGACCACATTCAGCCTATCCCAGTACCATGGCATGTATGATTCGGTATAGCTATAAGGAAGTGTGTAATCTCTGCCAGAGCCACACCTCCAGTGGGGGCAGGGCTTTGAAAAGCCAGAGACCCTCATTAATTGTTAAACTATCTGAAAATTGTTTTCAACAGCACTATATAACCAAACTAATAAGATGAAATAGTGTATACAGTGTCACTTTAAATTGTTCTGTAGCTTTAGAACTTTTTCTCACTTTGCAGTCAAAGATGTTGTGATTTTTGTGTAAAAAAAATAGTTTTTATTTTGCTTATCAAGACAAAAGTTAACCAGAAGATGTACTTCTCAGTTAACTGAAAGAAATGACTAACTTAGGTTGGCTAAGGGTGTTACACCTACTCAGTGTTCAGTATCAGCCACATTTCCAAAGCAACACTCATTTCATTCTCATAGGAAGTCAATTCTCAGGGTTGCATCATTGCTGACTGACGATGAGTCTTGTGTTGTTCTTTCTCAGAACTTGGGCTAGCTACTCTGAGCTTCAACATACATTGGTGCTTAGTATCACATATTAATAGTTAGAAGTAGGTATTCACGTTCAAGAACACTAGAGTTACAGCTGAGCAAAAAAAATTTTTCTCAGCGGTGGATTAATGGTCCATCAGCATGACAGTCCTATCCTTGGGTCTTTCATTGGATTCTGGGAAAAGCCTGCAGGACACATTTGTTCCATCCTGAATAAACGGCTAGATTTTTTTATTTTATTGATTTAATACATGTATGGTATGCGTGCACTTTTCACATAGTCATAATTAATTGAGAACAAAGGGTGGTAAAATTTGCCAATGTATCCTTGTACAAGTTATGGCGCAAGGAGGTCCTTGCAAAATTCCAGTTTCCCACCAACTCGTTGAGATATATCACTGTATTCCTAAGTCCTTGTGACCATTGAGTAGAAGAGCTACCACTGGTATGGGCTAAGCTATGTATCCCATAAACCCATAATAAGGAAGATTTTATGGGGTACGTTTAGCACACACAAAGAACATAATGAAATGACTAGGAAAGGCTGACACTTATTAGATAGTTACTCGTCTGTCCAGGGCTTATTGCAGGAAGCTACAAATCCTGGGAAGCATCAGAATGCAGGAACTTCAAAGTTTTATTTATTTTTGTATATTTTTAATGCATTGTCATTTTAATGCACTCAAAGTAAGGGTCTGATGTATTCCTTTCTGAGTGAACAATGAAATAAACGATAGTCAAGACAATATATTAAAAGAATGGTGTTGAATTCCTCCCTGGAGTTCCCCTCTCAGCTCATGTATGTTCTAGATAATCTTAATGAGTTATGCAAAAAAATAGACCAAAATAATTTTAAAATTAAAAAGAAATCCTCACTTCCTAAAGTTCCTTTTTTTGTGCAAATTCCCAGACATTCTATCATCAACCTTGAGCTTTGCCCACTTCGGGAAGGGGGATTTTTTGACCTGGGGCCAAGTACAAACAAAGTAAAACCCACAATCTATGGGTTTTACAGATGAAAGCTGTTGGACTCACTAAGTGACATATGTACCTTCAACTTCCATCAATAGGACCTGCACAGCATGAAGGAACATTCCCATAAATTAGTGCAAGCATAAGAAATTCCATTGTCCCATATCTCATCTCTCCTGCAGCCACTTGAAAACAATTTCACACAATGTATACTTATTTTAATTTGGTAGACTGATCAGGCCAAGATACCACAGTCGCCCGGGAAACATTCAGTCTAGGCCTGGAAAGCACTGAGATAGGCCTTCAGCCTAAACACTAGCCTTCAAAGTGCTGATTTAGCAAAGCCTCAGGCTGCTTCTAACCAGAAAATGAAGAGGGCTCTGAGGCTGCAATCCAGACCTAGTATCCTAGTAAACTACTAGTTTAAAGAACAGTAGCTCCCCTTCCCCCTTTGCTAGCCTTGTCTAGGATCTATTGGGGAATGGGACACAATGGCACTCTGGGGACAGTGGTAATGCTATTGTGGGTGAGAAACAGATTATGGTAAAGGAGCAATATTATTAGATTGCAGCGATGGGGTAATTGCATTTAGGACTGAGATTCTGAGGATGAGGAAATATGGACTGTAATCATGGTGATGGGATAATGTGTTTGGGGCTCAATGTAATATGAGATTTATAGTATTAGAGTTAATATAGTGATTGGGGGGATGCTTTTAGGCTGTGTTGAGGAGATCTGGGATAGTGTAATATAATTTGGGTTGGGTGCAATGAAATGTTCATTGATATTGAATAATATGATAGGGAATTAGGGGACTACGGATGTGGGCTGATGTGATTGGTGGGAATAGGGTGATGTATTGTGGCTAAGACTGATGAGATTTCAAACAGGTGGTTAATTTATTTTGCGTGATGGGATTAGGGCTGGAATTATGAGGATGATGTAATGTGATTGAAGCTTGGATTTTGGGGTCAATTGGGCTTGGAGTGATGAGGATTAAGGTGATTTGGGTGTTAAGGGGATTATGGTGATTGGACTAAGAATTTTGGTCTGGAGTAAGAAGATTATATGAGCAGTTTAATATAATTGGGACTGCTGCTAACAAGGGAGTTATGGGGATTGGGTAATTTGACTGGGTTTTATGGGATTAAGGTGGTTATACATTTTGGGTAATTTGAGCATTTATGGGACTATGGAGATAGAGTTAATTTGGTTGTGAAAGGAATGATGTGGTGGCCTACGGGTCTGCGTGGATAGGCTTTACAAGTGGATTGTGGGGATGGGTGCTAATTTGACTGCAGACATGTAATTTGCACAGTCAGGTAAGGAGGTGAATGTGTTTTGGTGCTTGGGTATGTGATTGATTGAATCTATGGAGCAATGGGTGATAGAGGCCTTCGCCACGTCTTGTTTCTGTACGTCAAACTTGTGTTGTATTAATTCCAAGCATGTTAAGCTCACTTGTCGCACAGCACTAAATAATATGCTGACAGCTTTTTTTAAGCATAAATCTAATCAGAATAATTTCGTTTTCTTTACTTGTCCTTTAATACGGAGGGTCTTCGGGCTGTTTTAAATAATCTTAAATGCATTGCCATTTGATTCCTGAAGATAAAGTAACACCCTCGGATAAGTAAAGATCTTAAGATCTGACACTGAAGAGTCATTTGTAAAAACGTGTGTCTTCACGACAGACGCACTTGCCATCAACCCTGCTTTGCATGTTGTCAGAGGGTGACATGGAGCTATAGCTCAGCATGTTATTAAGAATCTGAAATACATATGTTCTCAAAATGTCTAAATATTACACTGTCTTTAATTTGTCTTTGACACTTGTTTATTAGTAGCAGTGTCAGTAGACTAATGTACACCAACCAGATACTATTTACATTACAAATTTTTCTACGAAGCCTCCTTCCAGTGTTTGGCATGCAAAACTCATTAAATATTTTTGGAGCCTGTTAACAGACTAAAGGGAATCGCAATATAAAAAATCTATTGTTTTTATAATATTGTGCACTGTGTTGTGTTTCAAAAAGCCTTTTAATATGTTCTGTAATCAAAGTCCCCTCCATGACTTCATGCTAAACTCCCTCAATGCCTTTTGTGTCCTGCAATAGGTACAATACTAGCGCAAACACACATGCACGCATAAATGGTGATGGTGGTAGTGCTTAAAGGGACTCTCCAGTGCCAGGAAAACAAACTGTTTTCCTGGCACTGCAGGTCCCCTCTCCCTCCCAGCCCCTATCCCAAGTTGCTGAAGGGGTTAAAGCCCCTTCAGTGACTTACCTGTATCCAGCGCCGGACGAAGTCGGCGGTGGAGACCTATTGCGCATGCGCGGCAAGGCGCATTAGACCTCCCCATAGGAAAGCATTGAATAATGCTTTCAATGCTTTCCTATGGGGATTTCGGCGATACTGGAGGTCCTCGCATAGCGCGAGGACGTCCAGCGACGTTATAACACACTTTTCGTGTTCTATGAACATGGAATTCCCTCTAGTGGCTGTCTAGTAGAGGAGTTAACCCTGCAAGGTAAATATTGCAGTTTATGAAAGCTGCAATAATTACAGTTGCAGGGTTAAGGGTAGTGGGAGTTGGCACCCAGACCACTCCAATGGGCAGAAGTGGTCTGGGTGCCTGGAGTGTCTCTTTAATGCGACAATATATTCAGATTGAAATTTCAAATGGATTCCACTGTTTTAACACAAATGTTGAACTTTAAACTGGCCAGATAGTTACACTTGTCAACCAATCAAAAAAAAAAAAAGTAAATAAAAGATATTTTTCTTAAGATAAAACCCAAAATGATCCATCAAAGCTTCCTTTTAACATTATACTCTCTCTATTGAATATTTTACTATATAGCACTTTAGTTTTTTTTTTATTATTTATATGGGACACAGTACCAGAAAACAATGTAATCACTAAGCAGTGAATTGACAGCTGCAGTTAAAAAAAAAAAAATGCTACACTGACTCTTCTAGTTCTAGCATTGCTTGGTTTTTTTTTTGTTTTTTATGTTGATTTGGATTTTACATTGTTTTTGTTAATTCACAGTTTATTGAATACACAAGGGCAACAAAAAGAGAATTTGGTGAGGCCAAATTTTTCCTCTGAGAGCTAAGTAGAGACTGGTTCTTCTGACTATGGAATCCACACTCACCTGTGAGTCAAGCAGATTTATCACTTTATGCACCTATTTGGCATTACCTACCTAATTTAACAGAGTTCAGAAAGCATTGCCTAGCTCTTTATACAAGCTCATCAGGTTACAGCACCAGTGCAGCTCTATTCTCTGCGCCCCCTCCAAGTGACTCTGAAAGGGTTAAATAACCCTTTCTTTCACTTATTTGATTACAGCACCAAGGTCCCTCGGAGCTGGCTCCATCCCGCCTCCTCCGACGTTCGTGCCGAGGGGGAACATAATGCACATGCCGGCAAGGGCATCAATGCTTTCCTGTGGGGATTTTTAAGGCACTGGATGTCCTTATGCACATTGGGATGAAATCCAGCATCATTTCACAGTCAAACTCATATAAACATGTCTATTTGACTTCTATCCTTGCACTATTCTGCACCTTCCCCAACAATATATTGTTGTAAATATGGACTTATGCAACTAGGCCCTAGTTTGTTTTGTATATAAATGGCATCATGTGTGATATATATATATATATATATATATATATGTCTTGTTTTAATTAACATATCTGTGCTTAATCTCAATACATTTTCTCTCTTATTACATTATATATTCCTATTTGCAATATGAACTTTGGGCATATTTGCTCTCTTTCAAAACGGACGATTGGGAAGCGACTCCCACCAAATGACTATGAGGCAAACCACTCCCCACTGGAAACGCGACGTCACAAAATATGTCACAGGAAGTGATGTATCGGCAACATGCCGACAGGAAGAACTGAACACCCAGCCGTTATAGCATGTGATAGAAGAAACAAGGAAAAGGAATAAGAAAAGGAGGCTATATGCACACTGCGGACATCTTGGGGTGGGAAAGGGCATTATGCCCGAGACTCAGTGTACCGCCATTTTGGGGTTGGCAGTATACATCGGTCTTGACCATATTTGGTTGTGGGTGGTTTTTTATATACATATGTTCTAAATTGTAAAATTACCTGATCTATTCTTTGGTATATATAAAGCCAAACATGCTCAGTCTGAGAGATATATGCACCTGAGGAAGACCTTTTGTAATGGTTTAAATGCGTTGTGCTACTTTGTTTTGCTTTTAATAATCTGGAGTTTCTGTGCTGTAACAGTGCCGAGTTCCTGAGGGCGACTTCTGGAAATTTTACCATATATCTCCTTGATGAGATGAAAAGCACCATCAGTACCGAGCCAACTTTTAATGGGCTCTGAAAATTGTGAGTTTGAAGAAATATTTTTACGTATATATAATCTCACATATACAGATTACACTATGTGTCTTTTTAAACTCATTTTAATATAGGTTAAAAGAATTGTATGTGTGTTGGTTACCAAAGAGATATTAAGTGTAAGGTAAACCAAAATATTTCTTTCTGTGTGGGCAAATCACCTTTTCTGCTTTTTATATCACATTGTTGAAGTGTAAACGGTGACATTACACGTGGGTAATTTTTAGCTGCACCCGATTGCTTATTGTAATAAGCCCCACTTTGTCCCCCCTTTTATCTTTTATTTTTAGTATACTGTATATGCCTAAACATTTACACTGTAGGAGGGGTTCCTCAAAGAAAGATTCCCAGATATTTTAGAACTACAATTACTATAATGCTTTGTCAAGCTGTAGTCCTGTAAGCTGAGGTCTACCTTTTACAAACAGGTAACCGTAATTACACTCAACCCAAAAGCCAATAAGGTGCTTAGCCGGATCATGGGCCAGCAGTAGCCTAACAAAATATAAAGACCAATTGAAGAATGTAGTTTCAGGCACTCATAGGCTTAAAGGCACATTTATTTAAAAAAAAAACAAAAAAAAAAACAGAGAAACACAGCAATATTTTGACCCAAAATTGTGTCTGTCAAGCTTGGCAAAGACCCAATTTTGAGGTCTACCGTTTAGGCAGCCCTTCTGTAAAGAAAATGGCTGATTAACTTAAGGAACAAAAGTACCATTTCTAGTCCACCCTAGACTAATAATCATTACTGATATATTTCCAGTTCCAATCGGTGTTCTCCAACTTTCAAAGATAACTACAGGTCTTCTAAGGTCGCAAACTAATCTCTACATGGGTGAGAGGTTGGTTGGCTCTGTCAACTCAATGACTGGTATCACTACCAAACTGGCGTCTGTTTCAGATGCTATGTTAATGCTGTGCCCATTGCTGATTCAGCACATAAAGAATGTTATGCATTCACTTAATAGTATTGATACTTACTATGCTAAATAGAACAAATCATGCTATATTATATATTGTAGGTTGCCATATTATATTTCATGTTTTTTGTTTTTTTAATTATTTGTAGACATTTGACAAGCTATACTACAACAGGTTAAATGTGTAAAATTAACACTGATTTTTATTTTATTTTTATAATATACTTTTTTCATTCTTATTATTTTAATCTGCCTATTTTTAATTTATGACCAAATCAAAGCAGCCTTTGATCTTGCCAGAGAAACCTAAGTGGGAAAATTGTAGAGACATAAAAGAAACACGAAGGACCAAAAGCCAAATTATTCGTATGTAAAATGTTACATGTTTAATTATACCAATGACTGAGCTGTGCACCTGTTTTCGATTTCAGTTCTGAGAAGAGCTCGGTTTCCCCTGCTAGCCACCAGACGAAAAAAAAAAAAAGTCATTATTAAGATAATGTGTGGAGGTAAAAAGAGGTCACTCTTACCCAGAGAAGGAATCTGACCTTCAATTAAATAAAAGAACATACAAATGTCACATTCACTGTCAGATAGCTAAAATGGGTCAGCAGCGCAAAGTCTATGGGACAGAAAAACAAATCTCTTTAACACATAAATTCCACTATCTTTATTTCCCTGACATTAAAACTATTTGAACTAATACTGTGACCCACTTTTGTCAAAAGGTGAAAAGTGGGCAGGACTGGAAAAACGCTGGGAGGGGGTGGTAATGCAAAGCAGGGGCACACATTAATATGTTCACAAAAAGTGTAAGGCAAGTGCATCATTACACATGCTCGCACTACACTCAGGGCTCTAGGACTTAGTGGGCTACCATGGATGATTGACAGGCAGTCTGACATGTATTCACATCCCCTGACTTGCCAATCCTTTCTTTGGATGGCACCAGAGATGTGATCGTGTTACTGGCTCATCCCCTTTTCCCCCCCTCCCACCGGTGTCCTGATTCACGTATGCATTTCCCAAATAAACCTCCGTATTGTGGCTTGGTTTAGTGGGTAGATACCTGTGATGTGTTTCCTGTAAATGATTTATTATGCTTGTTTGAGTCGGGCCCTCATCAGCTCTCGTTCCTTGAAGTCAAACTTGGTGTCTTCAATTTACTCATGTGTCTACGCATTATACAACACTACAGAACATATTGGGACTTACTAAATACTAATTGTAAACATAATGTAATAATAACGTGGTGGCTTCATACAAGCACAATCACATTTTACCAGAGCTCCTTTAATGAGATTTGCCCAGAGCCCAAATACACTTAAAGATAGCTCTGGTGCAGTGAGCTTATCAACTTTCTGCGTGGCAGTGGCTCAAGGAACATACTTGCCTATCACAGAGCGGTTTAAAAAACACACATAACCTGAGCAGATGAGGAGAGAGAGATGATGCATCTCATAGCTTAGCCTTTGACACAAGGAACAAATTAAAATAATTAAATATTAATGGACAGCAGGACATAAAACCATATCAAAACATTTCACCTGACACAGTGGTTGAGTCAGCAGTGGGAGATGCTTTGATGCTTAGTTGTGTGCGAAGCAAAAAAAAAAAGGATAAAGGAAAATATCTCTCCGAGCCAACAGCGCACCTTCATTTATCAAGTTTAAAAATGGATTTACAACTGAAAGCAGCTGATTCCGTTTAGCACACATGGTGCTGGGTTGCTTAAGCTGTCACCAGAGAGATGGTGTTGTCGGATTCTAGAACCCTTTGCTGTTGGAGACGCCTGCCTACAATATGCACGTTGCGTATCGGTGCTGGGTAGTGAACATGCAACAGCAAGTTGGCAGTTCGTGGAAGGTATACCCCAAAGGGCATTCTCCATATGGTTGTATTATCCTTGTTTCTGAAGTCAGAGCCAAACTTGGCTGGTAATGTTCCTAGATACAAAATGTAAGTCTCACCATAGTCAGAGAATTTTAATCATTGGGAATATCAACGTTTTCCAGTCATCATTTTCTGGGATAATAACTTTATTTGATGCATTATTTAAAGTTAAAGAAATACATTTTAATTTTCTCCTTTATAAAGAAAAAGAAAAATAGGAGACTATTTTATAAGAGCTGAGTTTGTTGTATATTAGCTAGTACTATAACCTGTACTGGACATCTGTTTTTTTTTTTATACAACGTGGAAAGTTGTAGTGTCCCCTAGTGGGTGGGGTCATATTAAAAACACCAAACTGAAATCATAGAGAGGAGCTCACTGAAGAATGGGACATCCCTGCCTGGAGGCTGAGTGCGCCCAACCACATCTTCCCATTTGTAGGAAATCTGTTAGACTGCAGAGCTAAACATAAACAAAAAAGATCTAGGTAGATCTCTCTCAAGTTATTACATTATTTTTAGAATTAGTATTTAGTAAGTCCCAATATGTTCTGTAGTGTTGTATAATGCGTAGACACATGAGTAAATTGAAGACACCAATATTGACTTCAAGGAACGAGAGCTGATGAGGGCCCGACTCAAACAAGCATAATAAATCATTTACAGGAAACACATCACAGGTATCTATGTACAATACCAAGCCACAATACGAAGGTAAATTTGAGAAATGCATACGTGAATCGGGACACCGGTGGGAGGGGGGGAAAAGGGGATGAGCCAGTAACATTTTCACAACTCTGGTGCCATCCAAAGAAAGGATTGACAAGAGAGAGAGTTATCTCTCTCTCTCTCTCTCTCTCTCTCTCTCTCTCTCTCTCTCTATATATATATATATATATATATCTCCTGAACAGCTTTGTTAAAAAAAATAAAATATAGGCTTTCTTTATTTTTAATTTAAAAAAAACTATCCATCCATTTATTTTTCTGTCAATATTTCAGTTTATTACATCAAACTCTGCTCCCAATGAACATTTGATGCTGGTCCTGATGAAAGTTGATGTAATGGTTTGTTTTTTAATTTTATACATTTGCTGAACATTACACAGGCCATTATTGTGTATTTTACAGTCCTCAAGGGCGTGATCTTTGGGTTCTACAGATTATATAATATATCATAATCAGAGCAGCGTTTTCTTTTTTTTTTATACATTAAAATGTAAACGAGCGATATTCTGGATATTTTTTGCTTTTTTTGTTTTTATCATACGGTCTTAATGCATTTATGCAGTGGCGTACTAAGGGGGGGGGCAGGGCCGTCTTTAATAACGAATGGACCCTGGGCAAGTGTTTGCTTGGGCCCCCTGTGCCCTGCCGCTCTCGCCTCTCACTCCCTGGTATGCAATCACGGCATCCATCCCAACGCAGTGGCGGTACTAAAGTAGAATGAATTTTATTGGGACCCCCAATTGCAAGGTTGGACTAAAGGTAGAACCCCATCTGTCGTGCAACTCCAACAATGCTTTGACAGCTGGGACTCTACCAATTTCCCATGCTTGCAGGGTTGTATTTAGCACTGAGCCATGTTAGTATGTTTGAATGTAAGCATGTGTTTGTATGGAGTATGTTTGTGTGAATGTGTTTGTATGTGGTACTGGAGTTTGAATGCAAGTGTGCATTTATGTGTAGTGTTTGTTTTTGAATGTAGGAGTGTGCTTGTATGTAGTGTTGACGTTTCAATGCAGGAGTGTGTTTTATATGTAGTGTTGAAGTTTGAATGGAGGGGTGTATTTGTATTTAAAGTTGCGGCTCAGATGCACAGGTACACACTCTGACGCACAAGCAGATACACAGATACATACACTGACTACATACAGATAAACAGGCACATACACTGACAGACACACTGACACAGGTACATATATTGACACACACACAGACACATACACTGGTAGACGTACTGACAGACATACTGACACAGGCACATATACAGACATACTGACACACAGACACATATACCGACATACTGACACACACACACAGACACATACACTGATCAACATACTGACACACATACACTGACAGAAATACTGACACCCACACACTGACAGATATACTGACACCCACATACACTGAGAAATACTGACACACACACACAGGCACATACACTGACACACACAGACTGATATACTGACACACACACACACAGACATACTGGCACACAGACAGATATACTGACACATGCATACACATGCACTAACAGACATACTGACGCACTGACAGACATACTGACACATACACATACCGACACACACAGATATACACACACATATATACTGACACACAGACAGACAGACATACTGACACACACACACAGACATGCTGACACACATACACTAACACACACATACACTAACACACACATACACACACACACACACACTACACACAACACACACATACACCAACACACACACACACACACCAACACACACACACACAAACACACACACTAACACACATAAACACACACATACATACACTAACACACACATACACTAACACACAAACACACACACTAACACACACAAACACACACACTAACACACATACACTACACACACACACATACACTAACACACACATACACTAACACACAAACACACACATACACAAACACACACACATACACTAACACACACACACACACACTAACACACACATACACTAACACACAAACACATACACTAACACACACATACACACAAACACACATTTTTTTAAAATGTAATCCCCCCAGCCTCCTTACCTTTTGGAGTGCTGGGGGGATTCCCTGGGGTCCAGTGGTGCTGCTGGGCTCCTGGGCGGGTGGCCGGTCGGGCAGGGGCACGAGGGAGCACTCACTGCTTCCTCTTCAGCTCCCTCGCGCGCCGCGTAGGGATGCCGGCGCCGGAAGTTGACGTCATCTTCCGGCTCTGGCATCAGTGCGGTGCGCGAGGGAGCTGAAGAGGAAGCAGTGAGTGCTCCCTCGCGCGCCCGCCTTCCTGCCCTACCGGCCACCCGCCCGCCGGGGTCAGCGGGGCCCACGGGGCAGGTGCCTCGGGCCCCCCAAGAGAAACTGGGCCCGGGGCAGCTGCCCCGTTTGCCCCGCGTTAAAGACGGCCCGGGGGGGGGGGGCGGCGGGGGCGAACTTTCCCAGGGGCGGCATTCCAATCCAGCAGCAGTAGGTCCCCTGTTCTCGCGATCCGCCAGAGTGTTGCCGCGGGTTGCTCTCGCGGATCGCAAGAACAGAGGACCCTGCTGCTGCTGCTGCTGGATGGGAAACGAGGATGCAGAGTTCTGGGCCCCTGTTCACTGCCCATCCATGCTGTGCCACCAGTCGAGGAGGATGAGACGGGCAGGTAAGAGGCAGCACTTATTCCACACAACATACACACTGCATCTGTATACACTATACACACACTGCACACACTATACACACTGCATACACTATACACACACTGCACACACTGCATACACACACACTGCATACACTATACACACACTGCATTCACACACTGTATAAACTTTACACACACTGCATACATTATACACACACACTACATACCCTATTCATACACTATACACACACTGCATACACTACACACACACTGCATACATACACACACTGCATACACTATACACACACTGCACAGTGCATACACTATACATACACTGCACAGTGCATACACTATACATACACTGCACAGTGCATACACTATACACACACTGCATACACTATACAAGCGCACACACTGCATCCACTACGCAAACACACACTTATATATGTGTATCTGTTTGTGTGTCTGTGTTTGTTTCGGTGTGTCTGTGTATCTGTATGTATGTGTCTATTTGTATGTGTGCCTATGTCTCTCTCTGTATGTGTGTTTGTATCTGTATGTGTGTCTGTATCTGTGTATGACTGTGTTTCTATATAACTGCATGTGTGTACCTCTGTGTCTGTGTATCTGTATGTGTGCCAGTGTGTATATGTGTATATGTACATACATCTCAGCATTTCGTCTACACTACATACAAATACAACACTGCATCCACATGTCAACACTACATAAAAAGACACCACCATATTCAAAAACCACAGTATAGAAAAATGCACGCCTGCATTCAAATGCCAATACGTGAAAACACACCCGTACATTCACTCACACAAACTCCATACAAAAACATGCTTACATTAAAAATATATAAACACTGCTCAGTGCCAAATACATTAAAAAAAATGTGCAGTTGTTTTTTACATTTCAAAGTTGGGAGAGGGGTGGGGGTGCCAAATAAAGGATCCGCCCCGGGTGCCAAATGCTCCAGGTACACCCCTGCATTTATGCATAACGGTATATGTCAATAAAAAAAATGATATGCCAATTTGGTACAGTTCTACAACATTTGTCTTTCTCTGAGGAACCGATATGTAGCACACTCTGGCTAAATGTGGTAGACTGAGTCAACCCAACAAGTCAAGTAACATATTTTGTTCTTATCTAACCAATAAGTCAGACATTGGTTTTCTATAAGTATCTTTGTATAATGGCAACAGAGCAGTCATAATGCCCCCTTAGGGTGTCAAAGAGGGGCAACGTTGAGTTATCCACTCTTCCTAAATGCCATTTAAATAGCTCAGAATGTGGAAGATGTATCCCAGCCGATGTGATGTGCTAAACTTTTAAATCAATTGGACTACTTAACACACTATTTTCCGTATCATTAATAATGTTCCACAGGTATTTGGAAAAACATAAACAAGCGCTACAGTGCAGACAATCCGTGCCAAACAAAGAAAACAAAAATCCCTTCAAAATAGCACTCACATATACCAGAGCCCCTTCTGGCCATACCCTCGATATTCCAGCACTTAAGGGAGAGAGACAGGAACATATTGAATAATAAAGAAAACACTGTGTTAAGGATTATAACTGATTGGAAAGTTTAGCTCATTACAGCGGCTGGGATACGATTTTTAAGGTTTTGTGAACACTGTAATGTGTAGTGATAGCTGCTATTTACTACTCAATAGCACAATTCGAATAAGCACTGCACTTTGATTGTTTTTTTTTTTCTTGTTGGATGCATTGTACTTAGTAGACTTTAGAATTCTATTTAAGCGCTTTACACATATTTTCTGGTTTTATTTTTATTGAAGAAAATTCTAAATGCCAGTTCATCAAGAGTTTAAAAGTGTTCCATTGTTAATTAAAACCATAGTTTAGCTGGATTTTTACTGTTCGATGAATAGAAATTAACCATAGAGGGGTGAGGTGTAAAAAAAAAAAAAACTAAAATCCCCAGGTACACTCCCCAATAGATCACATACTAATGATAGTTCTGCTGTAAGAACCAGTGATAATGCTGCATAAATGGGTGGAGTGATATCAGTAGGTGTCCCAATGGTTAATGCCCCTCTAAGTCCTTTGCACCTCTGCCAAACTCTGTAAAGGTTTTAAATCCTGTTAACAGTGCATTAAAATTAACACCATTTAATTTACTTCAGTTTGCGGCCATGAAATGGCGTTGCCAGATGTTCACTTATTAAATTATATACAACCCAAGGCTGAATTGTACCCATCACAGCCCCACAGGTGTGACCAATCCCAACACAAAAGCCTTTCATACATAATTATTCTTGACATTTCTGCTGAATTGGGTGGATAAGGGCTATGACTGCAAAAAAACAAATAATAATCAAATTAGTATAGAATATACATTAGCCACAACATTAACACTACCTGCCTAATATCGTGTAGTTCCCCCCCATGCTGCCAAAAAAGCTGTGTATGTATCAATGCATAGGCTTCACAAGACCTGAACGTGTCCTGTGGTATCTGGCACCAAGACATTAGCAGCAGATCCTTTAAGTCCTACATGTTGCGAGCTGGATTTGATGTTGCAGCACATCCCACAGATGCTCAATCAGATTGATATCTAGGGAATCTGGAGGCCAAGGCAACACCTTAAATGCTTTGTCATGTTCCTGAAAACCTTTCCTGAACACTTTTTGCAGCGTGGCAGGGTGCCGTATCCTGCTGAGAGAGGCCACTACCATCAGGGAACACCAATGCCATTAAAGGACCACTCTAGGCACCCAGACCACTTCAGCTTAATGAAGTGGTCTGGGTGCAATGTCCCTCTAGGATTAACCCTTTTTTTATATAAACATAGCAGTTTCAGAGAAACTGCTATGTTTATAAATGGGTTAATCCAGCCTCCAAATCCTCTTGTGGCTGTCTCATTCACAGCCGCTAGAGGCGCTTGCGTGATTCTCACTGTGAAAATCACAGTGAGAACACGCAAGCATCCATAGGAAAGCATTGTAAATACTTTCCTATGAGACCGGCTGAATGCGCGTGCAGCCGAAAGGGAGGATCGGAGGAGGAGAAGAGCTCCCTGCCCGGTGCTGGAAAAAAGGTAAGTTTTAACCCCTTCCTCTCCCCAGAGCTGGGCGGGAGGGGGACCCTGTTGGTGGGGACACCCTCAGGGCACTAAAGGAAAACTATAGTGGTCATTTAAGGGGTGTATGTGCTCTGCAACAATCTCTAGGTAGGTGGTATGTGTCAAAGTAACATCCGTATGAATGCCAAGACTCAAAGTTTCTGAGCAGAACATTGCTCAGAGCATAACACTGTTTCCACAGGCCTGCCTTCGTCCCATAGTGTATCCTGCTGCCATCTCTTCCCCCGGAACATGACACACATGCACCCGGCCATCCACCTGATAGAAAAGAAAACATGCTTCATGAGACTGGGCTACTCTCTTCCATTGCTCCATGGTCCAGTTCCGACACCTTTCTACAATGGGAGGAATTAGGTTTTGCAGCAATTTAAGCTACGTTAGCTCTTCTGTGTGGTCAAACCAGATGGGCTAGCCTTCGCTCCCCATGTGAATCAGTGAGCCTTGGGCGCTCATGACCCTGACACCAGTTCACTGGTTGTCCTTCCTTGCACCACTTTAGGTAGGTACTAACTTCTGCATACTGGGAACACCCCACAAGACTTGCCATTTTGGAGATACTCTGACCCAGTCGTCTAGCTATCACTATCTTTTCGCTTGCCCATTTTTCCTGCTTTGAAAACATGAAATTCAAGGACTGATAGGTAGGGTACCATTGTTATTATATAATCATTACTATACACTTTATCTGTCAGTGGTTTTAATGTTGTGGCTGATCAATGTATGTTTGTTACACAAGAGAAACCTTTATATCCCATGAGTTTAAATAATCTGTTTACTTATCCCCACATTGAGTGGTTTGCCTTATCTTGGAACTGAAAGCCTCCATCTCGACTCCCTGTCAATCACTGTTATAAGGTCCTGGCAGGAGATACAAAAACAATGTTACATTTTCTTCTCTTGCGATGCGTGATAAAAATAACTGTATTCTGATACCATTTCCTAAATCTTTAAAATACATTTAAAATAAAAATGAGCATCGCTTGAAGAAGATGGTTAATGCAAGATATCAGTGGTTTTCAGGGTTTTATTTTTTTATTTAATTTTCGGTTCTCTTTAATTTGGTACCAAGCAAGGCATTTCTGAGAGGATATAGCTTAGAAAAGCTGCCATCAGGGGTCTGTAGTCAGCATTAGGCCTACTTAGACAGGATTGGGTTCGTAGTACTATGTTTCCGTTGTGATACAATCCTCCGACTGGCAGCACTCACAAGAATACAGTTTCATGTATCTATTAATATTTTAACATGCTTTTAAGAAAAATTGGCCTTTTTCTTGCTCTGGTCTCTGCGCAGACATTTATTACAATTAATGACAGACATTACACTTAGTACATTCATTCCGAAGTCCCCCCGACACCTCCATCACCACATCCCTATCCATTTTTTTGTTTACATCTATTATTTACCAACAAATAATAATAATAGAGAAAATTTATGACAAACTTACCGTAATTTTCTTTTCCTGGCTATTTCTCATGGCAGCATCACTTATGGGTAGCTCCTCCCTTAGCAGTCACAGGACAGGAATTAATTAGATTAATTAATCAGACTGATAGGTATAAGGAGTCCCTCCTCCCCTACACCTCAGTCCAATTATAAAGCTGAAATAAAGAATGGGCGGGAACCCTGATGCTGCCATGAGAAATAGCCAGGAAAAGAAAATTACGGTAAGTTTGTCATAAATTTTCTCTATTCCTGGCTAATCATGGCAGCATCACTTATGGGTAATACCCAAGCTTCACAGAAAAATAGGGTGGGAATAATAATCCAAGAAATTACACAAAACTGAAACTCATGCAGCAAAGAAAAGTTTAATATCAACTGGATAAAGAGACCGTAGACAGGACACTCTTTCCAAAGGAGGTGGAAGGAGACTCCACATCAAGTTTGTAGTGCTTCATGAATGTCATCGGAGAAGACCAGGTGGCTGCTCCGCAAATATCATCGTATGGAACCTCTGCCCAGCTAGCCCATGAAGTTTCATCGTATGGAACCTCTGCCCAGCTAGCCCATGAAGTTGATAATGCTCTAGTTGAATGAGTTCTTATCTCCCGAGGTGGTGATATACCTTTAGAGATATACGCCTTCTTAATTATCAGAGAAATCCAACGTTTCAACGTAGATAAAGAAGCCGCCTTCACCTCTCCTTGCTCCCAACGGCAAAACGAAGAGTTGGTCCGTTTTACGGAAAGACTCAGAACGTTTAAGATATGCAGACAAGCAGTTCATGACATCCAAACGTTGCCATCTAACCTCCTCCCGAGAAGAGGGGTTGGGGTAAAATGATGGAAGAACCACTTCTTGAGAGAGGTGAAACTGAGAAACTACCTTAGGAAGAAACTCTGGTTTTGGATTCAGACACACCCTATCTTGGTAGAATCGTAAACAAGAAGAAGATGTAGAAAATGCCTTAATTTCTGAAATCCTTCTTGCGGAAGTAATTGCCACCAAAAACAAAGTTTTATACGTCAAGAGAGTAGCATCCAAACTTTCAAGAGGAACAAACAGATCCTCAGTGAGATAATTGAGCACCATAGGAAGGTCCCAAGGAGGGGTAGTAGATATAGAAAGAGGCCTCAACCTGAAGGCCGCTTTGAAGAACTTGGAAATCAAAGGATCCGAAGCCCATGAGATGTTGCACAAAGCTGAAAGTGCCGAAGACTGAACCTTCAAGGTGCTGAGGCTAAGGCCCTTGTCCAGGCCCTCCTGCAGAAACTCCAAAACTTCAGTATTGCTAGGATGCCGAAAGTCCACATTATGAGACGATGCCCAAGTTTGGAACACCTCCCAGATCCTATGGTAGCATGAAGAAATGGAAGCCTTCCTGGAGAGCAGAAGGGTATTGATCACCACCTCCGAGAGACCTAGTAATTGGAGTCTTTCTTTCTCAAGACCCATACCCCCAGTTTGAGGCATTCCAGATGAGGATGGAATACAGGGCCCTGCGATAGCAGATCCTCCATCACTGGAAGAGGCCAAGGTTGTTCCTGGCTCATCATGGCCAATAGGGGAAACCACAGCCTCCGATGCCAAATTGGAATTACGGCAATGACTTTCTTGCCTTCCAACCAAACCTTCCGCAGGAACCTGGGTATCATGGGTAGGGGAGGGAAAGCATACCCCAGATCGAACGACCAAGGCAGAGAGAGAGCATCCTGGCCCAGTGCCTGACAGTCCGGATGGAGAGAGAAGTAATTCTCCACCTGGTGATTCTGAGATGAAGCCATCAGGTCGATCTGGGGCATGCCCCACCGATGAGCAATTTCTGCAAAGATCGCCGGGTGAAGTTGCGATTCTCCCGGAAGAATTTCCTTTCTGCTGAGGAAGTCTGCCGTTACGTTCTCCAAACCTGGGAGATAAATCGCCTTCAGGCCTTGAAGATAGGTCATGGCTATAGCCATTAAGGGAGCCAGCTCTTCCAGGAGCAACCTGCTCCTCGTGCCACCTTGGTTGTTCACATATGAGGCCACCGCTCGGTTGTCTGTTTAGATTAGAACCCAATAATTCCTTGGCCTCGGCAGGAATCTCAAAATGGCCTCAGTTCCCTTAAGTTTGAGTGTAGGCGACTCTCTTCTCGGGTCCACTTCCCTTGAGTCCATACAGGACTGAAGTGGGCACCCCATCCAAAAGAACTGGCATCTGTTGTAATAACCTTCCAAGGGGGGTCTTCCAACGGGAAGCCTGTTGTCAAATTCCTCTCGCTCTTCCACCAGTTTAAGCCTTTCCTTACGGGAAGGGGAAGAGATATCATCTGTTCCCAATCCGCTTCCACTCTGTTGAACTGGAGAAGGAAGCAGTTCTGGGCCGGACGGAACTTCCACTGGGCCCACTTCACCAAGCCTATTGTTGAAGTCAAGGAACCCAGGAGACTCATGACTTCTCTTGCAGGTGCAGTTTCGAGAACTTGCAGCTTCCTTACTTTGTCTCTGATCTTCGTGACCCTTTCTGGAGACAGGAACACATGTGCAGACACGGTATTCACTACCGTACCCAGGAAAACGATAGTTTGTGCAGGAACGAGGGAGCTCTTTCCCACGTTCAGGAGCCAACCATGGTCTTGAAGAATGGACATTGCCACCGACGTATGTTGAGCTACAATTCCTTGAGATGGACCCAAGATTGATAGTAGGCGTCCCTTAAGTCTATTGAGGTCATCCAGACTCCTTTTTTGACACACTTCAAGATGGTCCTTTTTGGGGCCAAGAAGACCGTGGAGTAAATTCTCTGGAACCATTCCTGTATTGGAACTTCTTCCACCACTTTTTGTTCCAGGAGTACAGAAATGCAGGACCTCATGGCCCTTTGTTTGATGCCTTTGATCTTCTGAAGAACGCAGTTTTCGGGTAAGATGAGAATTCTATTCTGTAACCTTCTTTTACGATGGAAGTGACCCATAGGTCTGAAATATTGCTGGCCCATATGGGGTAGAAGAACTTCAGTCTACCTCCCACCGTCTCCGAACGGGCCTGGGGACCTTCAGAAGTTCTTCCCTGAGGTTCTAACACCCCTTCCTCTGGAAGCCTTATTGGAAGATGAGTGCGAATAGGATTTCCATGAAGAATTCCTGGAAAACTCCCTTCCTGGTTTATAGCTCCTGCTGTCCCGAAAGGACCGATCCTTGAAGCGCTTGGTCTTCTAGGAGGAGGGAAAAACTCTTCCTGCCAGCTTGAGGTAAACACCTTTTTCCCCCATCAGCACCTTTTTGAATAGCATCTTCCAGAATCTTCCCAAAAAGGAGATCCCCTCGGAACGGAAGTGCACACAGGGAAGCCTTAGAAGCATAGTCAGCACCCCACGAATTAAGCCACAAGGCCCTTCTAGAAGCCACAGACAGGGCCATGCTTTTGGCAATCATGCGAGTGATGTCCAGGGAGGCCTCAGAACAGAATTCCGTGGCTAGACTAAAGTCCTCAAAGCTTTCCAACAGATGTTCCCTACGGACACCCTGATGTCGTCCTTCAGATTAGCGAGCCACACTTTCAAGGCTCTGGAGAGAGTCGTCAGTGCCACTGCCGGATGAAGGGCGGACCCTAGGGCCAAGTAGGCTTTAATCAGGTCTCCATCCATACGCTTCTCCATAGGCTCCCTGAGATATGCCATGGGGTCAATAGGCAGTGTAGTTTTCTTAGCCATATGGATCACTGCAGCGTCAATTTTAGGAACTGAGTTCCACAGGCAGCAATCCACTGTAGAGTACGGATAAACCCTTGCAAACTTATTTTTTAAGGTGGACTTCTTTTCAGGCTTATTCCATTCCTGAAGGATCATATCCCTGTTGGCGCATGCACCGGGAAAGTAGGTCTGTTAGGCTTTAGGTCCTCAAAAAACCTGTCAGCCTCCTTCAATTCAGATCTTTCTTCAGTGAGACTAAGCGTGTCTCTGAGAAGGGTAATAGGTCTATCAAAAGACCTGGAGACAAGAGACGTGGAGGCATATTCAGCTTCCTCCTCATCTTCATCTGATACCTCCCAGACATCAGGGTTCTCATCAGAGCTGGAAGACTGAGGTTCCGCTCTGCGTCTCTTACTTGGACCACTAGATCCCGTGGTAGCCATAAAGCCCTCAGCAATAGCCTGAGAAATCCAGAGCTTAAGGTCGTCTTGTGGAGAGCTCCTACTGGGGGCATCAGCGACTTCCAACAAGCATTCCTTGCAAAGGTTCCTTCTATTCGGAGCAGGCGAAGAACAATTAATGCATTTATTTGACTTTTCCCGTGATTTTCTCGCTGGAGAATCCAAATGAACGCTGGGGCTGGAATGAAGCCATATATGACATATATTACAGGCTCAGTATGGCACTCTTTTAACAACCCCCCCCCAATAAAACTAATAAATGGCTCACCTATGTTTTCTAGAGAGGGATCTTGCAGAGGCAGAGGGAGAATCCATACTATAAAGAAGAACCAAAGGAAAATCCAAGACCTAATTCCCCAAAGGGATAAATAAACAAACTGACAAAGCAATACTTCCAATAAGTAGTAAAAACAGCAATCCTACCTTAAAGAGCAGAACATCCACTATGCAGCCAGGCAGCAGATAGGAGTAGCTGGGCACAAACTGGACACCAATGCTTTCCCAGGGGTAAACCAACATAAGGCTAGCAGATATAGCACCAAGGCAGCTGTATTAGATGCTTTAAAAAAGGTCCGGGCAGCGAACAGCTGATTGCCCGGTTAGCGCATGTGCAGAGCGCTGGAACGCACGCTATGCGTTCCAAACGCTCGCGACCGGCATGCAAATTACTTCCGGTTTCGCCGGAACCGGCTGCGAGCAGCCCCAGGGAGCAGGGAAGCCTGCACAGCCCCACATTTAACCCATCAGAGGCTGGAACAGAGCCAGGGAGCAGGGAAGCCTGCACAGCCCCACATTAACCCATCAGAGGCTGGAACAGAGCCAGGGAGCAGGGAAGCCTGCACAGCCTCACATTAACCCATCAGAGGCTGGAACAGAGCCAGGGAGCAGGGAAGGCACCAAACAAGAGGCAAGAAACAGATCCTAAAGGACAAGACCCCTAAGCATGGATTCAAATACTGCCAACAAGGTATGGGGGGGGGATATATAACCCCAATTAGTAGGGGCAGGCTGAAAACAGGGGGAATTTTTAAGGCTAACCAACCCCACAATTAAACAGAAAATAGTGTCTCCCTTAAACACTTACTTCCCACGCTGCAGTTCAGTACTTACACTGAACCTGACCCAGTTAGTCCTGCTCATGCAGGCTGTTTACTGGGTCCTTCAAATGAAGAGAGGCTGAACTTCATTTGGAACAAACCCACGACAAACGCAGGAAGGTGGCCATAAAACAAAATGTAAAAAGTCCTGTAGAACTTGCCAAGGACAGGAAAAAAGACTGAGGTGTAGGGGGAGGAGGGACTCCTTATACCTATCAGTCTGATTAATTAATCTAATTAATTCCTGTCCTGTGACTGCTAAGGGAGGAGCTACCCATAAGTGATGCTGCCATGATTAGCCAGGAATAATACTTTTCATTCAAGTTAATTGTTAATTAATGCATTTTATGCCTCAATTTACACCCATGTTTTCTTTAAGAGAGCCTGAAACTCTTTAGAATGCTTAAGATCAGGGCTACTAACCCTACCTACATAGGTAGGTAGTCTCCTAATTTTTTTGGTTTTCAATTTCAGAGCGCTAGGGCAAGAAGATGGTTAATGAGCTGTATATCCTTTCCTCTATATGGTGTATGTACATGTCTCTGGTCCGTGTGTCACTACATGCCTATTTGTATAATGCAGACTTAACTCAGAGCTTACTTCTCTTTTTATGTTAAAGGGATGCTATAGATGCCAGGAATACAAAACTGTCCTTCGGCGCTGGCTGGCGGCTCCGCCTCCTTACCTGGCAAATTCTGCACACGCATTAGACCTCCCCATAGGAAAGCATTGAAGCAATGCTTTCCTATGGTGAAAAATCTGATGCTGGATGTCCTCATGCTGAGCGTGAGAACGTCCAGCGTCAGATACCAGACCAAAGATTTGTTTCGATCCACAAGTCAATCAGTTGTCTCATAAATCTCTGTGCTGGCAGCGTAGAGGCCTATGCAAGAAATTGAACGGCAGACAAGAGCAGGAGAACCTTCCTACAGGCAGTTTTCCTGCTCTCTATTACTGAGCCTTTTCTCAACAACCAATTCTTAAGCTTGCTGGGAGATCCCATTTGTGTCCCCAAGAAGGTCAATTTGTGTCCCAGACCTCTGAGAATGGAGGAGCAAAACTATTCAAATATCCTTAGCCTTAGGAGCCATTATATGATGAGGTGAATGCGTCAGGACTTTAAGAGGGTAACGGGATATTGTGATTTCATTGGCTATGAAAGTTTCAGTCAGTCTCCATTTAAAAAATTATTGGGCAACACCTAGTTTACAAAACACCGCTTACCTAATGAAAAAGAATGGGTCATTCATTAACACTTAATGACAGATGCCATAATTGTCATGACACCATAGGCCTTGCCTATCTCCTAGCCCATAAGCGGTTAAAGACTGAACCATAAATTAGTGATTTATTAGAATATTCTCTGTATTGGCTGCAGGCTTAACTCACATACAAACTAGCTGGGTCTAGGTTTATGAAGGAAGGACCCTAGTTAAAAGGGACACTCTAGTAACCAAAACAACTTTAGCTAAATTAAGCTGTTTTGGTGTATAGATCATGCCCCTGCAGTCTCATTGCTCAATTTTCTGACATTTAGGAGTTAAATCACTTTCTTTATACAGCCCTAGTCACACCTCCCTGCATGTGACTTACACAGTCCTCCTAAAAATTACATGTGAAAAGTCATCTAATGTTTATACTTCCTTATTTGCAAATTCTGTTTCATTTAGCATTTCTTATCTCCTGCTCTGTTAATAGCTTGCTAGACCCTGCTCGGGCTTCCTGTATGTAATTAAAGTTCAATTTACAGAGCAGGAGATAAAAACTTTTAAATTAAGTTACATTTGATTAAAAGTGAAACCATATTTTTTCATGCAGGCTGTGTCAATCACAGCCAGTGGAGGTCTTGCTAGGGCTGCATAAACAGAAACAAAAGTGGTTTTCCACTTAAATGGCAGTGAATTAAGCAGTGAAACTTCAGAGGCATGCTCTATACACAAAAACTGCTTCATTAGGCCATAATTGTTCTGGTGACTGTAGGGTCCCTTTAATGTTTTACATTTTTATTTCTGCAGAAGGACCCAGTGTGTCTTCCCACTGATATCACTAGGTCTACATTGTACTGGAATTTAAATCAGGATGTGAGAAGTGCAATTCACAATACGTTGCCCCAACCTTTAAACCCATTCAATGGGCTTTCAAACACCTTAGATTCCAATGAAGTATAAAAACTTTACCAATCTCTCCGTCTATAATTCAGATGAAGGTGATGTTTGTGCGTTTGAGGATGGAAGGCGGTTGATTGTCTAATAGCGAGGTCCCTCCATGGGCCCCAGCAATCAAAGTTTGAAATATCCTGCTACTAAGTGTGAATCTTAAAATGCAGTTTGACGGCAGACTTTCTCTGTCACCGTAATGTTATGACCAGTGGGTGTCACTAATGAAACTGATAAAAAAAGGACAGGCTGTAGTCTCTGTATAAAGAAAATTCTCATTCACTGGTGGCCTTAGGTTCGATTGTTTGTATAGTTGTTTTTAACTGTTTAAGGCCAGTTTCAACAGGATTGGTTCAAATATCGTTCTACATGAGAAGGCAAACTTTTTTAGATCACTATTTCCTAAGGGATTATTTTCCAGTAGTTTTGTTTCAGGTAACATTGAGACTAAATTGGTGGGATAACATAAATTGTAGCTCTTTAAGGACTGTTGACATTTTATATTTTCATCACAGTCTGCAAAGATATTTGTTACCTCTATAGAATGTTCTGTTTGCACTGCAATTGCAGTTCTGTACAGTCCTGCCACAGCTTGGTTAAATATGTTGTGGGTTTTTAAATTAGTTTTTTGTCTGTTTAGTGTTTCCTTTACTGAAGTGTTCGAAAACAAGAAATACCTCACACGACTTGAAATGCACTTTTCTTAGTGTATAGCCGATGGTCATGTCCTCTAAAATTCTGAGTGCCAGGAAAGTGAGCATAATGTTCTGGGACTCTGTGGGTTAAAAGGACAATTGTCACCTCCAAAGTATTTTTAGTATAATAATCTTTTTGAATAATTATTTTTGGGTTTTTTGTAATGAAGTAAAAAAATAACAAAAGAAAAACTCACCCCTACGTTTTTTTTGACAGGATCCTTCAGCCATATACATACACCTTGGGTCAGACAGTGTTTAAAAGCCGATGGTTAGTCTCTATGGTCTTCACTGTTTCTGTGCAGGTAGTGAAGCAAAGAAGACCATAGAGACTGTCAGGTTTCAAACACTGTCTGACCCAAGGTGCATGTATATGCCTGAAGGAACCTGTCATGTACTAAAGGTAGGGATGAGGGTTTTTTTTTTGTTTTTTTAACATATACTTTATTTAAATAAACATATAAAAATCGATTTCCTTTCGAAACATGATGAAAAACGTATAACATACAAAAAAAAAAATAGTTGGTGACAGTTGTCCTTTAAATAAGTCCTGTATGGAGAACATACGTTCTCCTGTGCCTTCTCCTTGACCGGCTATTGTAGTGAGACCCCGGCAGAACACTTTATAATTGGGCTGATTACTGCTGATGCGTTTCCTCATTACCCATCTCAACAAAGACCAGTTTTCTGTTAAATCCACATTTCAGAGCGTATTGCTGCTAATTAACAGCCTCACACACTTTCCTCCAAACAGAAATGATCATTCATTGTTATGTAATTCACAATAAAGCGTTAGGAGACTCTTTAAATCCTTTGTGGAGCAACCAGCTGATCCTACCTAAGTGGGAGAAAATACAAAAGAGTACGTGCTTTATTGAGATAGCTGCTACATTACATTGCGCACTTTTATGCCGTGGCTAATTAATACTTCTAATAGGCCTCTAAGCATCATGTTCTTTCTTCCCATTGTAGGGAAATATTGCAAGTACTTCTTCTTAACCAAAGTTAATCACATAATCTGGCTATTTAATTAGAGATATTTGGAGAGCCAAGCTCTGTCTGGTATAAGGGCATCCTCTTTTCTCAAAACTGAGCATTTCCTTTAATACTTTAATTTATATTTTCAAGTCAGCAGCAGAGGATCGCTAGAGGTAGATGAGCCCCGATGTAAAATATTTTAGATAGCCTTCCTAAAGCTAAAGGCAATTAAGTGTGAGAAAAAAGGAGAAAATAGTGAGTTTTGGGCAAAATCGGGGCCTGTGTATCTACTTTATCAAAGGAACCACTAAAGCTTTTGTAATACAAAAGTTAACTTTTCAAGGAGGAAATGGTTGATATCTAACAAATGTGTTAAGTCTGTTTGATAATTGGCCCTATTTTAACCAGTTTTTCTTGAAAAATGTGGTATTAAAGCTGATGCTGTATAGTGATGCGACCCGGTATGTACCCACTGTGGCCAGCCTCTTCTGGGGGGGGCCCAGGAGCCGGCCACCTCAGTGCCCCCCGAGGCTGGCCCTGGTGTCACCGGGCGGGCTGGCTGGCTCGCGAGGGAGCACTCTCCCGCTTCAGCTCCCTCATGTCATATTCCGGCTTCTGCATCAGTAAGTGGCGTGCGAGGGAGCTGAAGATGGAGCACTCAGGGAAGAGTGCTCCCTCGCGCGCCCGCCAGCCAGCCCGCAGGACCGGCCGCCCAGGAGCACCACTGGACCCTAGGGAATCCCCTCAGCTCTCCCAAAGGTAGGGAGGCTGGGGGATGAAATTAAAAAAAAAAAACGTGTGTGTGTGTTAGTGTTAGTTTTTGTGTCAGTGTGTGTGTTTGTGTGCATCAGTTAGTGAGTCTGTTTGGTGTCTGTTAGTGAGTGTGTGTTTTGTAAGTGAGTTGGTATGTGTCTGTCCCTGATTGTGTGTCTGTCAGTAAATGTGTGTCAGCTAGTGTGTATGCGTCTGTTCGTGAGAGTGTGTGTGTCTTCAGCACTTACCTTTCTCCAGCGATGGACTCCCTTGGCGCTGGGGATCCCTCTGCCCCAATCCGCCTCTCAACTCTGAATGCGCATGTGTGGCAAGAGCCGCGCACGCATTCAAACCGCCCATAGGAAAGCATTACTGAATGAGACAGCCACTAGAGGCTGGATTAACCCTCAGTGAAACATAGCAGTTTCTCTGAAACTGCTGTGTTTTCAGCTACAGGGTTAAAAATAGAGGGACCTGGCACCCAGACAACTTCATTGAGCTGATGTGATCTGGGTGTCTGTAGTGGTCCTTTAAGTGTATGTGTATCTGCATGCACTTGCGTACATACCGCGGCCACAGGGTTTGCAGCCCTGCGACCCCTGCGACCAGGTGCCCACCGCCATGTGTTGCGGCCCCGGATCAGTTTGGCACCGGGGCCCCATGGGTTGTGTGTACGCCACTGACTTTGTCTGCCGATTATTCCAAACTCTCACCTCACCATTGGCTCGTAAGGGAAATTTTTTATTTTTTGAGAACTTCAAAGGGCATACATCAGAAAAAATACGTGATATAGAGAGAATTCAGAAATTATTTTTTTTTTGCAAATCTGTTTTATTTGGTGGAGCAGAAACCCTTGCCAATTGAATTATATACTTCTTCTTTTCACAACTCTTCAATGCTTCTACACGAAGATGCCTTGTGATGTATAGTAATAGGAGCAACATTCTTGCATCTAACCCGCATAAGCAATACATGCATATTCCTCCAGTCACGGGGCACAGAAACTTTCCCTTCGTTGTTGATTAAAGGTATCATGTGTGGATTGTACAAGGAATGTATTTCCTTATTAAAGATCACATTCCAGAAGGGTGATGGAAAAATATCTTCAGAATCACATAGGCTCCTTTTCTCTTGAAACCAGTGAACACAGAATATATTAAAAAGTGAAAGAGTAAAGCTACGTAAAACGTAATCTTTTGATTGATGCTGTTATCCCACCATAGAATACAAATTTATGTGCACTTTGCCGAGAAGGTGTCCTAGAAAATTGCTACTGACAAACTATACAGGTCAATCCAGGATAAGTATAAACGCGTATTGGTTTTGTAAAATATGGCACATAGAACTGTAACAAATAAGTAAACGTGTGTTGTATACATGGCATTGATGCTAAGTAACAAAATATTCTTGATATATCCTGTACGGTCATTGTTTAAATACTTCCTAGCTTTGGGAGCAATGTGATCGCAAACAGTGGCTGGGTGACGTGGGGGGTCCACATCTAATGATGCACTCGCACAGTGCTGGCTGGGATTGGTGCGACACGACCCTGAAATAGGGACAGTTTTGCTGCAATTGCTACAGTTTGGAGGTCTGCATTTAAAAAGGTCCAATGGTTTTGAGATCCACCTAGCTCAATGTTGGTTCAGATTTGGTAGTGGCTATATGCTGTGGAAGCTCTTCATTTGATGTCAATTATTTATTTAAAAAAATAATAATAATGTTTTAATCCACAATGTAACAAAAGTCATATCAGAATAAATCACAAGATGATGACAAATATATTTTTCTTTGACTGACGATAGTCACCCAATTTTTTTAGCATTGTAATTGTAAACAGTTATACTAATTTATGGTTGGTTAAAATTTGGCATATGGAATTTAAAAAAGGAATTATCAATTTTCCAAAACTAGATTTTATATTCCCTGAAGTAGTGAAATCCGTACCAGTTTAGAACTTGCGAAAAACTCATCTAATCGTTCCCCGACAGATGTTTTTGTTGCAAGTAGCAGGATGTTTCCTTCTTCATATCCAATGTTGTTTTCTGGTGCAGTTTTGCATACGGACGTTTTTGATAGATGAGCCCCTTTGTGCGAAAACTCAAACAGATTGACAGGTCCTGCCAAGGTGTAACGTTTCCCATCCCTCACTTAGCAGCTCCTGCAAGATAACGATCAGTAATTTGAACAAAGAAAAAAATGGGAGCGGGGAATATTAGAGGTTAAGTTTGTATAATCAGACTTCGACACCTTACCTTTTGCATTATCGGACCTCTGTATTGAAAGAGTGAATTATTAAAAAGCTTCCCATAGTGGTTTACATTGCTTACCTCTCTTGGGTTTTGGACTAACGAATTGCTGGCAGCTCCCCTAATACATAATGAGATCAATTGCCTCTGAACAAGCCATGTCTTCCAATCTGCACCTTTTCTGAGGCTCTGCTAATTTAAGGTTAAGCTGGTTTTGAATGTACAGTATGCTGACCTAATAAGAACTTAACCAAGCGTAAAAACGATCAGTTGTATGAGCTGTTCTGACTCCTACGGAATATCAGACGAATAAGAGCACAGTAATATTTCAGCGACTTTAGCATGAGGGTTGCTTTCTAAGGTGCTGGATAGAATGTCAGAAGACACAACTTACACTTGAATTTCTTGCTAACATTTTATAGACCGCATTTGGATTTTTTAGGAAAGATTTTTACCTTTAGAATCGTAATAGATTCTCAGTTGATACTTCACCTATCTCCTGATGTGGAACCATTGTTAGGGGTGTGTTCCTGGGCTGTTAAGAAACTAAGTAATATAGATATGGTGATATAGGGATGGAGAAAATATACCAGTGCTTTATCCCTAGGGCGAACTTAATTGCACATTTAAATGGGAGAGTGGCATGTGGTGTAGACCCTGATAAAGTAGATTTGCAGTGTGTGCAGTATAGGATTCTTGAACTTAAAGTAATATTATGTATCGAACATAACCGATACAGGTCTACTGGTTTTGGACATAATATGAATACGGATCATTTTTGAGTTCGTGGATCATTAAATAGTAAAAATTGCCTGATACTAGAATCCTTATTATATCCTCACTTTAACATCTAGCTATACCCTAAATAAAGCACACTCCACAATATCTAGGAATTTCACTAAATGCCCACCATACCTTTTGGATAATCTCCAGTATAACCTCAAAGCACTAATCAATGGCCCTCTAGCTAGAGCATACTCACACATACTCCTCATAAAATAAATGGTACTCATCCATAACTCACACTGTATCTTCTAAACTGTACATCAACGCCAGAATTCTGGTGAAACAGGAATTTGGCACTGTGCCCTCAATCCAAAACCCTCAATGTATCTTCTGTACTGCCCAATGGAACTGGAATACATTGCCATCTACCCAGAACCCTCACTGAATGTCAGTGATTCCAGAATGCAGTACATGACTATATTGAATCTTCAACACTATTCCATGACCCCGAATACAGAATACTGCACCTGATCCAAAACCATCACTTTATCTTCTCTGCACTATTCAATAAGCTATCAATCATGCTGACTCAAGTAGACACACACTGACCATGCAAACTGACACACGCACTAACCCATGTAGACTGACACACAAAGACTCAAATACACACTGATCCACGCTGACACACACACATACAGACAGACACACTGACCCATGCAGACACACACATATAGATACACTGACCCATGCAGGCATACACATGGACCCATGCAAACACACCCACATACAGACAGACACATATAGATACACTGACCCATGCAGACATACACATGGACCCATGCAAACACACCCACATACAGACAGACACACTGACCCATGCAGACACACACATATAGATACACTGACCCATGCAGGCATACACATGGACCCATGCAAACACACCCACATACAGACACACACATATAGATACACTGACCCATGCAGACATACACATGGACCCATGCAAACACACCCACATACAGACAGACACACTGACCCATGCAGACACACACATATAGATACACTGACCCATGCAGGCATACACATGGACCCATGCAAACACACCCACATACAGACACACACATATAGATACACTGACCCATGCAGGCATACACATGGACCCATGCAAACACACCCACATACAGACAGACACACTGACCCATGCAGACACACACATATAGATACACTGACCCATGCAGGCATACACATGGACCCATGCAAACACACCCACATACAGACACACACATATAGATACACTGACCCATGCAGGCATACACATGGACCCATGCAAACACACCCACATACAGACAGACACACTGACCCATGCAGACACACACATATAGATACACATTGACCCATGCAGACACACACAGTGGCCCATGCAAACAGTGACCCTTACAGACACACACAATGACCCATATAGACAGAGGCACTGACCCATACAGACTGACACTGGCCCATACAGACTGAAGCAGACTAACACACATTCTCTGACATACCTTACCTTCATTGCTGTTCTTTGCCTGTGCCTGGCTGCCCATTATGTCCATTCTCTGCACATTTCCTGTTATGCTCCCGCCCACTTCTTCCCACATACAAGGGAAGGGGCAGGAGCGAAGAATTGAAGTGCCCGTGCGCTGCCGCAATGCATGTCTGGGATAGGGGGTCTGGCTGAGCGTGCTGTGGTGGATGCTGCTGGACTTGTGTTCTACCGGGCAATAGTAAGCAACAATGTAAGTGCTTCCGAGCACCCGTTAAAATGGCTGGCGGCACACTCAAAATAATCTCATTTGATGAAGGGATGGCCGTGGCACAAACATAAAGCTGCACAGCCAGGTATTCAATGTTCCCCATCACCCCTCCCTGAGGGCCAACTAGGAGGTCACTCTTTTTCCTACCTAGCCTGGCAGAGCACTTTGCTAATATCTACTTTTATATTTTTGAGAAGCAGCTGCTTGATGTAAAATAAAAAATAAAAAAGGACCAATGATCCCCAGCCCCCTCCATCAATTATAGAGATTCAGGACTTAAGTGCCCCATGTCCAGTGCTTCAGCCCCCAAAGCTTCCCCCATCAATGGCTTTGGCCCTCAATATCGAGAACACTCACTATATACAGTCTGGTGCGTTAGTAGTACCTGTCCCTTTTTTTTTTTTTTTAAGAAAGATAATGCAAGCAAATACTAGAAATATCTATTAAGAAATACATTAATCTTTCACTAAACACAATCAGACATGACTATGATGTATGAAGTTGGAGTTAGAAGATAATATTAGGCTGATTTGTGAATAAACAAGAAGACTTGAACATAGCAGCAAACAAGCTGTCTAAAATATGAAGAAGTATGAGATTTAAAAGAAATAGCAGCTTTGGCACTGGTATAATGTATATCAATTGTTTAATTATATGTGCCAAAGCAAGGGGAACATCCATATAATAAGTTGCCTTGGAGTGAACTGACAAATGGGTAAGCAAGGGGGCCCCCCTTCGCCCACCTAGAAAATTGGTTATTGCACAGAGTTTTAAACTATTGAAGCCTGCTGTCGTGATTGTGTTGCCTTTGCCAAACCATTCCATATCTGTTTAATATTAAACCAGGGGACAGTGCCAAGGCATCTGGCAACATAATTATTACGGAGTGGTTATTTTGCTTAAATGCTCTAAAACACTGTTGAGTTGAATGGTGATGAATTTGCTAATAAAAGCATTGAGTCTGAAGAGTAAACAAAATGTAAATTGTCTTTAACAGCGTTTTTACTATTTGTCATCTATGGGAAATATGGGTAAGCTCAGGACATACAGTAAGTAATAAATACACTCTGTATCTATTTAATTCCCAGTGGAATATAAAAGCCTCCTCCATTTTAAGCAGCATATTTGAAAAGATCTCTGAATTACTCAAAGCGTCTATCATACGGGAATAATGTAATATAGAAATATGAGAATTCCAAAGGGCAGCAAATAATTATAAATATTTATAACGGAACAAATGATGCTGCTGCTTCTTACATGCTTTCAGGATGGGTAATTATCAAGGGGACTTTGAGTTCTACGTTGTTTTCACTTGTCCAGTCGACCAGAAGAAGAGGATGGTGTCAACATGAAATGGTCAACAAACTGGCAACACTCGAAGTTTCTTGCCACGTTTTCACGGAATGTAGCAGGTGTTCTGAATCTAGTCCAAAAGCGTCCCGCCAGGATCAATCCGCAAAGATATATTTAGGTACAGTTACGTCAAAGCGAGAGATTAAAACGTGTCTGCAGCTTTTTGTTCAGTGCGCCTGCCAAGCAAGAACATGTCTCTTGTATGGTTCTTTGGTGTTTGCTGTTTTCCTGGAGGCAGAGTCTGGGACAGCAATTAATCAGTCTTCTCAAACTATAGTCTCTCACAGCAGGTAGGTGTATTATCCGAGGAGCTTGTGTGAATGAAAGGCAGATTAAGAGGTAGGAATTGTAGGAACTGCTAAACGCTAGCTGCTCGTCCTCATCAGCTGCTCGTATCAAATGATCATAGAACCTATACTTTTTGCTATAAGTTTTCATGTTTCTTACTCTAAAGAAATCTCCCCTCTCCCCTCAGCCTTTCCTTTTCCAATCCAGCTTTGTAACATAATTTTGCTGTTTTTTATTTTAATTCCTCCATTTCCCCAGTTTTATTTCCCGTTGACTTCTCTCCAGCCTTTCCCACTCTCTGCAAAATATATCAGTAATACATTCATTAACCCATTAACCCTAACTTCCATTGTGGACAGGGAACTCTATCTTGGCACTCCTATGGAGTGAGTGGGAGTTTTGCTCCTTAACATACCCTGTTCTCTCATGCAGAATCCTTGAGAAAAACACAAGAGTTCGAAATGTTGGTTCTGGTGTAATTTTTGTTTGCTGAATATCAGTATGGTTAAAAAGACCCTCGAGTGCATTCGGGAGACACCCATATGGTGACATTTTGATTGCCTATATATATATATATATATATATATATTGGCCATAGTGATGTCACACAAGCCAGTGAGATTTCCACTTAATGTCCCGAATCTGCCCACTTTACACATCACCACTAGGTGGCTATTTTTAGTTGGCTTTAAGTGATTGCCTTGTGCAACTGCTTATAAAATTTGCTGAGAAATTCAGGAGAACAATTGAGACTGATAATCACCTGAACATGGATTATTTTTGGTAATAATGACCTTGATTTAATATAGTTGGGTGAGTTTTCAAAATGATTTAATCTGTAATATTTTTATATATTTTTTATATATATATATATATATATATATATATATATATTTTATCTATGATTTTTTTTTTATATTTTAATACTTTGAGATATCATTTTAAAAGTGTATCCAAAAATATGAAATAATTTAGAAAGCTTATCCAACAATATTAAATTCAGGCCTATGTTTGCATCTCTTTGGGAAGGCCATTCCTTAATTACATTTCTAGCACTAAAATTTGAATTGTCTTAAAGTTTCAAATGAATATCAAATTTTAAACTCCACTTTAAACATAGCTTTCCAATTCAGCTATGTTGGCCTAAAACTTGAAATTCACTTGAATTCACTTTAGAATCCTGACAATTTTCTTTAGTGAATTTCCATAATTGTCCTGCCTGTATAAAAAGGTGGCTGCAAGTTTTTTTAAACTTTGGATTTCTTGCATGTTTAAAATGACAGGTATGTGGATGTACTTCATGCTCCATCGTTCATTAACCCCTGAAGGACTTTATGATATTTGATGGCATCAATCCAGTCCTTGAAAGCCAGCGTGGAACATCTTACTTATTGAGCGGCCCTGCGATCACAAAATGTGTTCGAAGTTTGGTTCTGGAATAGGGTCGTACCAAACTGCTATGCCAACAAAGACTGTTATTGGTACTTAAGCGGTTAAATGGGTTTCAGAACTGCATTCTAACCATTTTTTAACAAGGACTGCCGTTTTCAAAATAGCAATAGCGACTGTGTGTGTTTTTGTCTGATCGCTTACACCTCCAACAAAATACGTTTTGTGGAACTCAACTCAGGATGATGACGACACTGGATTAATGCATAACTGTTATATTAAAGCATTTCATAAATAACTTGGTCATCACAAAGGTGCTATTTACAAATGGATTTGCTCGGTATTATATCCCTCTATCTACTTATCAATCTGAAATGAATTAATAACAATTTATTTTTCCCTTGATTCATATTTTTTGGGTGTCTTAAACTCAAGTTAACCCTTCTAGTTTCCGTCTTACCAGCTCTGACCTATTTCAGTGATTTAGAATGGCATCCCATATCCAAGAGATATTGTTACCTCGTGCCATTTTCTAATGTTACATGTCCCCGAAGAGAGACTGTATCTTTAAGGAAGTGGGCCCAGTATCCTGCTTCTCAAGCATTAAATGACGTTAAAGTGACAGCAGACGCAGTAAACCCCTGTCATATGTGCTCTCTCTCTTCATTATCTTGTCCGGTATCTTTCCCCGCTGAGCAAATCTGGTTGTGTGTTTCTCCAAAGTGGTCATAAGGAGAAATTTATTTACTTCTGGTAGCGCTGCAGGAGCATTACTGCGTTTCAAGGCTCTCCGAAGTAATAAAGATTTTGCAGCGTGAGCAGAAGGAGGGAAGATACAGAACTTCTCTCCCCCTCTGAGGTCGTTTGGCCGGCCTAAAGGGGGAACACTTCTCATTTCGTGACAGGGTTTATTTCTCTTCCATTTTCCAATTAGCAGAAAAAAGGTCGCTCTAATGTTAGAACTGTGTAGAAAAGAGAGGATCAGACTATGCAGATAGCGCACCATTCATAGGACAATGGGCTGAGATGGCTGTAATATCCAAGCTATTGTTAGGAGGTTTTCTGACGTTCAGAAGGTCAGAGAACTTTCACACATCTCCTCATTAACCCGTCTGGGCTGCGAGGCCTGTCTGAATCACTAAGAGAGACAAGGGATTGTATAAACCTAGATTTTCTATAGTGAAAGAAGAGAAATCTGATTTAATGTATCTTTTGGCTTTTTGGTATCCCAAACAAATATTATTCACTTTTAATGAAGCAGTGTAAATAAACGATTAATTTTCTTAAAGGCATGTATGCACTATTTGCCAAAGTTTTGTGTATGTCTGCTTAAAATCACCATTTATTATGCTTTTAACCATGTTACTGCGGGCACGGGACATTTGGGGCTGAAGACCACAATCTCTACAGTGAATGTGGTGGGCAGAAAGATATGAGTGTTTTTGTTTTTAAATTTATTTTTTATTTTTTTTATTTTACATCAATCTTCTCAAAGCTTCTGTCTATTAAAAAAAGGAAGATCCATAGTATAGTGCTTCATCAAGCTTATGAGGGATGGGATAGTGAGGTAGAGAAGCGATGTACATAACATCCTCAACTTTCTATTAATGTAGGGTTTTTTGAGTTTTATCTTTGGGCTCAAGCCCCTAGTGTTACTGAAATCTAGCAATGCCACTATGAATTGTCCATTACATTATAGTAACATACCCTGGATGTTGGGCAAAAGTAACATCCCCAAGACCAGGGTGCAATTGACATAGGGGCTGATGGAGCTGCAGCTCCAAACCCATGGAATAAACCGATTGATTAAAAAAAAAAATATATATATATATATATATATATATTTTTTTCTTTTCTTTTTTTCTTTTACACACTACTCTTAGGTTTTCCACCTGGACGGTATTTATTTGAGGCTGCCTGGCCTGTGCCGATATTGAAGTAATACCGGCAGTACATATGCCAGTATTTTTCTCAGTATAGACAGAGATTACTCTGCAATACCAGCACCGGCAAGTAGCTGTAGCTGTTTGAAGAGAGACAGGGATAGGAAGTTACAGCATATACGTGCACCTCTCTACTCATTGATCCGCAGGGGAGCATCTACACAGCACAGAGAGTCCAGACAGCAGCTCCCAGCCTGCAGAGACAGCCTACAGCTCAAGGAAGTGAGGGATGGGGTAAAGGCTGCAGGGAGACATGGGGACAGTGAGACACTAGGGGACACTGTGAGACATGGGGACACACGGAAGACCTCTGGGGATGTTGAGACACGTGGACACAGACACACATAGGGACACTGAGACATGGGGACACAGGCGGACACTGAGACACTAGAGGACACTGAGACCTGGGGTTGTTGGAAGACATGGGGACACAGACACTTGCGGACACATACACACATGGGGACTGTTAGGGACACTGGGAGACATGGGGACACTGGGACACTAGGGACACAATGCCTCAGTATCCCCATGTCTCACAGCCAGTGTCCCTAGTGTCTGTGTCCCAATGTCTCCCAATGTCTCAGTTTCCCTAGTGTCTCAGTGTTTATAGAATATGCAATATTCTACATTATTCAATGAAATACACAGACAGAAAGTATTAGTGTTTCCATGTCTCCCAGTGTCCCTAGTGTCTGTGTGCCCATGTCTCCCAGTGTCTGTGTTCCCAATTCTCTCAGTGTCCCCATGTCTCTGTGTCCCCTAATGACATGGGGACACTGGGTGACATGTGGGCACAGAGACATGGGGCACTGAGACACTGTGATACATATGGACACTGTGATACATAGTCTGTGTCCCCCAGTCTCCCCATGTCTCACAGTGTCCCCTAGTGACATGGGGACAATGGGAGACATGGGGACACTGGGAGAGAGGGAGACACTGGGAGCAATCCATCTATACAGCAGAATCAAACTGTAAGTAGTTTTTTGGTGATTTTACAGAATTTTCTCTTCTGTCACTCCTTGTGATTTACAGCATCTGATGTCACGCATACATAAATACATTAGTTATGCAAATTAGTAAGGCCTGTATTTTTTTCCAAGAAAGGTGGCAATCCTAACTACTCTTCACATACTCTTGCTTAAGTATGGAAACTTAAGAGGGATTTATGGAAACAAAACTTGTGTGGACTAGCTGAAATGAAATTAGTTAAGGTACTACTAACTTTGGTCTCTCTAACACTGTGGCATGTTCCCTCTCTTCTACACTCACTACATCCACCTTTTCTCTGTCTTCTGCCTGCTAGTAAGAAGGTAAAGAGACAAGTGGACATGTAAGGGCTAGGGGTCAGTCCTTCGAATGCATGGAGTGAGCGTATCATTAGATGCATTTATGCCAAGCTCAAAATGCTGTTGGCCTGCATGCATGATTGGCAGGCAGCCTGACATGCATTCATGCCAGGCTAGCCTTACAATTCTTTGGGCAGATACGCCTCCTTTTTGGGCATGCTCGTCCCTTTCGGAAGTTCTGGTTACATGATCCACGTCAGTGACCCACCCTTTTACACCCCCCATTGACTTCCTGCTTCACTAGACACTGCTGTTAGGGGGTATGGATTTACTTGAAAGATGGAAGCATGAATTATAGAGAGATTAGCATATTTTAAGAGAATCTGAGTTTTCTTATAGTTGCATCCTATGAGTTTCCCGTGTATCCCGTGGCGCCCTGGTCTCACCAACACTGGTCTTAATAGTCTCAACCAATCCAATGTTTCCTTGTAGGGAAAAATTAGGAATCCAGGAGGACAGCCACTAGAAGTGTGTTTTAAAGGGGGAAGACCACTTTTACAAAATAGCAATGGTTTACCTTGCAGTGTTAAAACAACAGGGGCACTGCACCCAGATCACTTAATTTAAAATAAGTGGTTTTGTTGCCTTTAGTGTCCCTTTAAGAATAACTCTGCATGATTGACTTGCGTCAAAAAAGGTGTAAATGTTGTAAATGTTTTTTTATTCCCCCCTCCCTGCATCTTACCTGTGGCCAGGGAGGGAGGACCTTAAACTCCCAGGTGGACTGGTGGCATTGTGTAGGCTGCAAGTAGCTGTATAGTGCTGAAGATGCCCAGCAAAAGCCATCTTCAGTTTTCGGCAGGTCCTCTGTCTATCCTGCGGAGAGAGAAGCCGCCTGAAGCTTAATATTGCTTTTGCTGGGCCCCCTCTTCACTATACATGCAGCCGGGGACCCGTACGGGCACATACATATAGTGATAATAGCTATATATATGTGCACATTGGGAATGTGGGCTTGGGCCTCCTACCGTTGTATCACATGTACCCCCTTGATAGCAGCCCTGGACACCATTCCTGTAACCGCAATAGTGCTGTTTGTGTGTGTGTTTTATTAAATGTTAATAATTCAAGAAAATAAATAACGTATTTCAGAATTGTATGAGTAATGATCCTGTGAAATATATACATATCGGTAATGCATTGCACACCCTGCACCAAAGGAGTAAGCAGGGTAAATTGATCAGATTTATTAAAGTTGCTCAGGGATGTTTTTTTAGCACGTCTATAAGCCTATGAAAGCAATTTATAGATGCGTTTAAATATTCACTATACTTAATATATTTCTATTTTTATATTTCTACTTCATTGTTTATATTTAAGCATTTATTTTAATTAAAAGAATGATAGCGAGGATAGTAAGACGAATCTGCTCACAATGTCATTTTATGCCATTTCAAGTAATAGACTTAATCACACCGAGGTTGGGTTGGTATTCATTAAAGCTGTTGCTTAGCCTTCAAGAGCAATGGTAAAGATCACCCTGATTGTTTGGAACAAAGCGTTCGGTGATATTTCAAGAGACAAAAACTGTTAGGGGCTGAGGTCAAAGTCAGGGAAGGGATTGCTCTCTGGAAACAATAGGTCATCTTAGAGTAGATCCTCCAAATGACTGAGTAATCAATGACTTTAATAAAATAAAGCTACAATGTAATCTTCTGTCAGTCAAAATATTCTTCTGGTTACTTGAGTCTAAAGGAGGGTTGTGCAGTGTTGACCCCACCATTTTTGTGCAATCCTAAACTACATAGTGCACTTTGGAAATTACTGCTCTATGTTGAAGAAAAGCTTAAAGGACCACTATAGTGCCAGGAAAACAAACTCGTTTTCCTGGCACTATTAGGGTCATTACGTCCCCCCCCCTCCCGCTGGGCCTTCAGCCTCTTACCTTTCTCTCGCGCCATGCTCACTCGGTGCTGGTGACCTCTCCTCCTCCTGCCGACGTCCGATCTGAATGCGCATTCCATTCAAACCGCCCATAGGAAAGCATCAATGCTTTCGTATGGACGTCCAGCATCTTCTCACTGTGATTCATTGAGCTGAAGTGGTCTGGGTGCCTATAAATTAGTGTTTATACCTGCAAATAATATGTTCATGTAAATTGTGTCACATGTTTACTTTTGGGGGTCTATGAAAACTTGGCTTGCTGTAACTGCAGATGTAATATCTGCAGGTACTGCAAGCCCTTCCCTTCTTACCCTGACACATTGGATGACTGTCCTATCACAGCCTTTGAGAAGTCTTTGAAAAACAGGTTCTCTGGACAATTGCCTGCCTTTTTAATTTAGCTCAGCGAAGCTCAACTACCAGGAAGTAAGAAGACTGGATCACTGAGTGACAGCTGGGGAGGTGTAACAATGTTCCTTTAGAAACATGCTGGTTTCTGCTGAAATCTACACATTTCTAACATGTAAGAAAGAGAGCTGAAGTGCCGTATGTTTTTGGAGTTTTTCTCTAATATTGACGTTCATACTGTTCTCCAATAATAATATTGTAATACATACAGGACTAGAGACTAAAAAAATACTTTTGAAAATAGATAATACAAGCGAATACAATATATAATAAATAAATTAAATAAACACTCCGTTTTAGGGCTGAAAAAGAAATCTATAAAATAAATAAATAAATAAAGAATATTTAGCACGGAACATGAAAAGTTACTGCTTAGGAGATTTTTAAAAAATGATGGAAAAAATAAAAAAACAAAGTTATTGCACTCCCCAATAAGTCAGAACATTGCATTGCTGGATACTCCCCTGGATGTGTAAGGGAGTTTCAAAGTTTATGAAGATATTTTATCAAATATAAAGGGGCAGGCATGAAGGGAGAATGCTGTCTAAGTTACTGGAAACCAGTGACAAATGACAGCTGTTGTGAACTACGTGTCCCATGATGCCCGGCTCAGCCACCTAACTATCTGGAGTTGCTAATGATGTTGAAAGCAACAGTGTTTATATTTGTTGACAAGTGGCAGGGATGTGTTTGTTGCGAATATTCTTTTTTTTTTTCTAAACTATTGCGGAGTCCTGCACAAGTTATTATTAAAAAGACTTTGTAGTTAAAGTTGGGATGGCTTATTTAGAGAAAGTGTTCCAGCAAGCATATCTCACGAATAACATGTAAACATTGTAAATAATTAAGACTTTTATAAAAATCACACATGGGAAGTCCTGTGGTTTTTTCCCCTGATGAATACAACTTCATATTTAATATTTAATTAAAGGGACACTATAATCACTACAGCTGGTTTGAGAGGTTATGGTGGTATAGTTCCTGTGAAATAGTTTTGGACTAGTTTGACGGAATGGGTTATTCTGGCACTCAAAGCGGGCTCCTCTGCAACCAATTAGATAATGCAAAAATTATGCTTCCACTGTACCAGTAAACGTCGGTTTAACCTGGGATGGCAATGATAGGCTGAGAACACTGGGTCATCCCGTCCCTAGTTCTCCAAACCTATTAATGTCCAAGTTTAGAGAAACAATGTAGCATGAAAACTACAGCTGTATGTGTGAGGGTTTATGGGAAATGTACTGCTCTACCTTAGAAAGCCCTTGACACATCAATCCATGTATGTGTTTTCTGTCGCAATGGATCTTTTACTTCTCGATTAACTTTAGGGTTCATTCCCAAGTCATAAATTATGTTCTACCATTTTCATGCTGGTCCCCATGTTATATTTAGGAGATTCCAGTGACTGGTTGGCACCTGTCTCTGGTATGGATAATGCAAACAATCTAATAAAATGGTCACAGTATTATTGATAGTGTTCATTAGCTTGCTTGTGTTAAGTAAACCCCAACAATAATGTTAAATAACATCTCCTCCAACCTCCATTTTCCTACATTGTTCCGTTTTTGCTCTGTTAAAACTGCACCAAGTCTCCAACTTTTATTCAGCCGGAGGGAACGGGACCCTTGGTAATTTTTCTTGTTTTTTTACACAAACATCACCAACAATTATATGATGTTTCTGTCTGGATGTGAGATAATTGTACTCTTTGTAAATGTCTTTAACATATATAATTAGCAAGCATGTAATTAAAATGTCGCTTCTTTGGTCATAAAAATGACCTCATTAGCAACAATTGCCACCGCAGGCGGTAAATGATATTGTGTAAATTCACATTTTTGGGGATTTGGTGGTTGCCATGTCTGTTATGAGTGCTCTGCTACTTCAGCGCTACAGAATATGTTGGAGCTCAAAATCATACGAAAATCAGGGAAAAATACAAACTAACTTTAAAAAGATGCAAATATAGATGACATATCCACTGTCCAAACACTGCTACCCTTAGGGTGTTAGTTCTTATAGAGCCTTTTTGCACACAAACTGTACGAAATAAAGGGGAACGTCAAATATAGAAAATGGTGTAATATAGACATTATACAGCAGACATACCGAAAACATATGTCCTGAGATATTACTTCCGTTTCAAACAAAGAAAAGTTTAAATCATCCTAACAAATATATATTCAAAGTTTAAAAGATTTTAGTTGGAGCCCAATGCATTTAAATAGACACAACAAGCATTAAAATCGCTGAGTCTTAATGAAGTTTTGGTGAATAGATGCTGACCCTTTTCTCAGATAACAACAAAAAGCCCATTGCCGTTTCTGAGAAATGACAATGTTTGCTTTTGGCTTAAAACGTGACTCTAGCAGGGGTAAGCAACCTTCGGCTCTACAGATGTTGTGGACTATATCCCCCATAATGCTCTTACACCCATAATGCTAGCAAAGCATCATGGGAGGTGTAACCCAAAACATCTGGAGTGCCAAAGGTAGCCGACGCCTGGATGAGAAGAAGCCTATGGATAATGCTTCTCATTTGGTTGGCAGACTGTGGAGATTGGTGCACATGTGCCATAGTTATGTATTGCTTTTCTAGGAGTAGCTTTGAATTGGACGAGAGATCTGTTGACATTTAGCAGAGTAATATTAGCACAGCAGTAGCAAAATGGCTGCCTTGCAAGAGAGAGAGAGAGTGCGGAAAGACCAGGAGCCGAGACACTCTCCAGCACCACAGAGATTACATGGAGCACAGTCAACCAAATGTTACCAGTAACAGAAAGTCTGTCAGCCCGGATTAGGCACTAGCGACTATTACAAAAAAAAGGTAAACGAGCATAATGTTCTTGTAATGGACTGATTGAGCTGCTGAGTGGAGGAAATGTAAATTATTTTTTGCAGCTTTAAAAAACAAACAAACAAACAAAAAACTAAAAACAAAAGAAAAAACAAGGGATCCTTAACAACTTAAGACCGAAGGGCGTTCTATGCCATCCTTATTTAGATGGCTCTAAACACCGCAGGGTGGCATAGAACGCCCTGCGATCTTTTGTACTTACCCAGTTGCCGGCGATCCCATGCCGGCGATTGCGGTATGCAGGACCGGATTAACATAGGGGCTGATGGAGCTGCAGCTCCAGGCCCAGGCCCAGGCCCATGGAATAGGCCCATTTAAAAATAAAAAAAAATAAAAAAAATGTACTTTTTAATTTTTTTATTTTTTTTTACACATTACTCTTAGGTTTGCCACCTGACTGGTATTTTACTGGCACAGCCGGTATTTCAGGTTGCCTGACCGTGCCGGTATTGCAGTAATACCGGCAATACAAATGCAGGTATTTTTCTCAGTATAAACGGAGATTACTCTGCAATTCCAGCACCGACCAGTAGGGGTCACTGTGTGTGGAGAGAGGCAGAGATAGGAAGTTACAGTATATCCCTGCCTCTCTCTACTACTCACTGCTCCGTGGGGGAGCAGCTACACAGCACAGAGAGTCCAGACAGCAGCTTTACAGCTCAGGTAAGTGAGGGATGGGGGGGAAAGGCAGCAGGGAGACATGGGGACACTGGAAAGCATGGGGACACTGAGGAACTAGCAGACACACAGACACTAGGGCACTCGGAGACCTGGGGACAATGGAAAACATAGGGACGCTGAGACACATGGGGACATTGGGAGACATTGAGACTTGGAGACACTAAGGACACAGTGTCCCCATGTCTCCCAGGTCCCCGGCCAGTGTCCCTAGTGGCTCAGTGTCCCCATGGCTCCCAGTTTACCCTAGTCTCCGAGTGTCTGTGTCCCCATGTCTCTCAGTGTGTCTAGTGACTCAGTGTCCCCATGTTTCCCAGCCAGTGTCCTGAGTGTCCTCCATGTCTCCCAGTGTCCTGAAGTCTCCCAGTGTCTGTGTGTCCATGTCTCTCAGTGTCCCCATGTCTCCCAGTTTCCCCATGTCTCCCAGTATCCCCTAGTGTCCCAGTGTTTGTGTTCCCATGTCTATCAGTGTCCCCATGTCTGTATCCACAAGTGCCCCCATGTCTCTGTTTCCCAATGTCTCCCAGTGTCCCCATGTCTCCCAGTGTCCCCTAGTGTCTCAGTGTTTGTGTTCTCATGTCTCTCAGTGTCCCTAGTGTCTTAGTGTCCCCAAATGTTTCAGTGTCCCCATGTCTCCTAGTGTTCCCAAGTGTTTGTGTCCCCGGGTCTCTCAGTGTCCCCATGTCTCACTGTGTCGCCTAGTATCCTAGTGACATGGGGACACACTGAGACATGGGTACACTAGGAGAAATGGGGACACTGACACTGTGATACATAGGGACACTGAGACACTGGGTGACTTGCGAGACTGAGACACTGGGAGCAATTCATCTATACAGCAGAATCAAACTGTGAGTAGTTTGTTGGCAATTTTACAGAATTTTCTCTCATGTCACTCCTTGTGATTTACATCATGTGATGTTACACATAACTAATTAATTATACAAATGATTTAGGCTGGTATTTTTTTCCAAGAAAGGTGGCAACCCTAACTACTCTTCACATACTCTTGCTTAAAGGAACACCTTAGGGTCAGGAAAACAATCATGTATTTCTGAAATACATGTATATCATGTATAAACACCATGTACAAACACCATCTAGCCCCCCTGGCCCTCTCTTGCCTCCCTAAATATAGTAAAATCTTACTTGAATTCAAGTCTGCAGCTGCTGGCTCTGCCTCTGAAGTGGTGGTCTGAGCAAATTACAATGCTTCCTCGTAGGATTGGCTGAGACTGTCAACTAGGCAGATCAGGGGTAGAGCCAGCACAAGTCAAACATAGTCCTGGTCAATCAGCATCTCCTCGTAAAGATAAATTGAAAGTTCAGTGTCTGCATGCAGAGGGTGGAGACACTGAATGGCAGTGCTGCACACTAGCCAGTACTGCCCCAGGAAGCACCTCTAGCAGCCATCTAAGAGGCGGCCAGTGGAGGTTTTTTTCTCTGAAAAGACAGTGTTTACTGCAAAAATCCTGAAGGGAATGGCTACTTACATGAACAAATAAAATAAGCTGTAGTTGTTCTGGTGACTATAGTGTCCCTTTAAGTTTGGAAGCTTAAAGGACCACTATAGTGCCAGGAAAACATACTCATTTTCCTGGCACTATAGTGCCCTAATGGTGCCCCCACCCTCAGGGTCCCACTCCCATGGCGCTGAGGGGGGAGGAAGGGGTTAAACTCACCTCTTTTTCCAGCGCCGGGCAGGGAGCTCTCCTCCTCCTCTTCGGCTGAATGCGCATGCGCGGCAGGAGCTGCGCGCGCATTCAGCCAGTCTCATAGGAAAGCATTTACTATGCTTTCCTATGGACGCTGGCGTCTTCTCACTGTGATTTTCACAGTGAGAAGCACGCAAGCGCCTCTAGCGGCTGTCAAGAGACAGCAACTAGAGGCTGGATTAACCCTAACATAAACATAACAGTTTCTCTGAAACTGCTATGTTTATAAAAAAAAAAGGGGGACCTGGCACCCAGACCACTTCATTAAGCTGAAGTGGTCTGGCTGCCTATAGTGGTCCTTTAAGAGGGATGAATGGCAACAAAACTTGTGTGGACTGGCTGACAATAAAATTAGTTTAGGTAATGCAGACTTTGATTTCTCTAACACTGTGGCATGTCCCCTTTCTTCTATACTCACTACATACACCTTTACTCTGTCCCAGACTACATACAAGGAACTTCTGCCTGCTAGTAAGAAGGTAAGGAGACAAGTGGACACGTGAGTGCTAGGGGACAGTCCTTAGAATAGAAAGCGTGGAGTAGGCGCATCATTTGATGAATTTATGTCAAGCTCAAGGTGCTGCCCGCATAGTATGCCCTTAGTTGGACAGCCTGCATGATTGGCAGGTAGCCTGACATGCATTTATGCCAGGCTGGCCTTCCAATTCTTTGGACAAACATGCCCCCTTTTTGGGCATGTTCACCCCTTTTGGCAGGTCTGATCACGTGATTCGTGCCAGTACACCCTTTTACGCCGTCCATTGACTTCCTGCTTCACTGGACACTGCTGTTAGGCGGTATGGATTTACTTGAAAGATCAAAGCATAAATGAGAGAGAGATTAGCATAGAGTGTGTGTTTTCATATAGCTGCATCCTTTGATTTTCCTTCTAACACCATCTCCATCAGATACATGACGCTTGGGGGGTATGATTGTTTTAGTGTTTTTGGTCGATAAGATTCTGTAATTAGGCCCATCATAATTGTCAGCTCCAGGCCTACTGGGCTCTTAATCTGGCCCTGGCGGTATGGGGATTTACCTGGGAGCACAGGGTGTCCCCCTCCGTCCTTTTCGGCCCCTCTGGGCCATGTGATCGTGAGGTCCTTGCGAGGACCTCGCAATCACATGGACGGCATAGCCATCCAAGGCATTGCCAGCAGGGGGAGTGCCTGTAATGACAGGTACTCCCCCTGCTGTCTGAAAATAAAATTAACAGATGTTAAAACAGTGTAAAATAAAATATTTACTTAGATCATATATATATTTGCTATATATATGATCTAAGTATATATATATATATATATATATGTATGTATATATATATATATATATATATATACACACACATATACACACATACACATAAATACACATACACTGTCTACGTGTATTTTAATATTAATATATACATAATTATATATATATTATCAAAATACACGTACAATGATATTGATTACATTTATATATAATTTTCAATATATATATATATATATATATATATATATATATATATATATTTATATAGAATAAAAAATAAATATATACATTTGTTAAATAAAATTCAAAAAATAATAAAAAAAGATAAAAATATATATACATGCATAATTTCATTCTAACTGTATTTTAAAATTAATATATATATATATATTGATATCAAAATACATGTAGAATGAAATAATATATATCTATATACATAAGTATATACATATATATACCTAAATATAAATAAAAATAATAAAAAAAATTATATATATGCACATATATTTACACACATATATATATAATAATTCTACGTATATATTTATGTAATAATTTTACATAATTAGGTCATTTTATTAATTACAATTTGCAGGACCTGCCTGACAACCCAGGCCGAAAGTTCAGGGAATTAAATTTTCTAGCACTATATTTAACCCTGTAACTTTCCAAGACACCATAAAACCTGTACGTGGGGGGTACTGTTTTACTCAGAAGACTTTGCTGAACACAAATATTAGTGTTTCAAAACAGTAAAATGTATTACAACGACGATATCGTCAGTGACAGTGACATTTTATGCATTTTTCACACACAAATGGCACTTATACTAATGATATAATTTTTGTGATACGTTTTACTGTTTTGAAACACTTTGTGTTCAGCGAAGTCTCCCGAGTATAACAGTACCCCTCATGTACAGGTTTTATGGTGTTTTCAAAGGTTACAGAGTCAAATATAAAGCTTGCGTTTCAGTTTTTTCACATTAAAATTCGCCAGGTTGCCTTTGAGACCATATGGTAGCCCAGGAATGAAAATTACCCCCATGATGGCATACCATTTGCAATAGTAGACAACCATGGGTATTGCAAATGGGGTATGTTCAGTCTTTTTTAGTAGCCACTTAGTCACAAACACTGGCCAAAATTTGCGTTCAAATTAGTTTTTTGCATTTTCAAATATTAACACTAAGTTTGGCCAGTGTTTGTGACCAAGTGGCTACGAAAAAAGACTGGACATACTCCATTTACAATACCTTGGGTTGTCTACTTTTGAAAATAGTATGCCATCATGGGGGTAATTCTTATTCCTGGGCTACCATATGGTCTCAAAGGCAACGTAACCAATCTGGCGAATTTCAATGTGAAAAAACTGAAATATGTAACATGCTATATTTGACCCTGTAACTTCCCAAAACACCATAAAACCTGTACACACGGGGTACTGTTTTACACGTGAGACATCGCTGAATACAAATATGTGTATGCTACTTCAGTAAAAGCAAAGAGTATTTTGACATTCACAGTTAAAATGTCACGTAGAACTAAACAATTTTAGTCTTAAGGGGTTAAATCTAAACTAAAAAAAGAGCTACTTTAGTTTAAAATAAATACAAGTATTTTTAATGTTAGTGTCCCTTTATTCCAGCAGAAATGAAAATCTATAATACATTTATATTCACAAAAATAGTATTTGTGTATCTTAAAATTTGAAATAATCATCATAGATTTGGATGTTTCGTAAAACTCACCTTCTTTGCATTTGGGCAAACCCAGTCTGGAACAGAATCCATTCAGAATGCTTATAAGGCACAAACGTATTCAGGTTGCTCTTCGTAATCTTGATATAAGTGACCTTGAATGATTTTGGAAGGTCACCAAGATGTTACATTTGAGATGACTTTTGCTATGCCTTACCTTCTTACTTCTACGGATTCTCCATTCTCCACTGGCAGAAAACCATTAGGAAAATAAAATAAGACACAATGGCATTTTATTCTCACCTAATATAAAGTTGCGTAGTAAGTTTCTAAGCATTCTAAGTAAGCATTACGTAGGGGTGCAAACATGATTTTTATGTTATATTAATGGACAATTGTCATTTCCCAGGATTTTTTACATCATTCTTATATTTCCTCTGTATTTAACAAATATGTGTTTCTAAGGCCATGGCCTGAAGAAGACTTGGTGGAGGTGAAACGTTGCCTTGCGTTCCGATTTGGGCACTGTGCCACTGTCCCGATTTAGCTCCCTGGTGTCCCGCTTTTGGGAAAACCAAACTGTGCCCAACAAGCATACACCGAGTTCACCATAACACATGCTCATACCATGTTCAGTTCACTAGGACCCTGCAGAGAGAACTAAAACCTTATATGGTCAGCAGGCAGTCTGGAGTACCTTCGCACCAGGCCGACCTGCCCTTCATTCAGGTGGACCCGCCCTTTGGGGGCAACCAATAATGCAGTCCGCCTCCTTCACCTCCACACCCCCTCTCACTGGCGTCCCGCTACTCAGTATGCCAGAGTTGGGAGGTTGGTGGCAGGGATTAAAACACTCCCTTAAACCACCTAATGTGAGTGTATATGGTCCCTTCAGAGAATTTGATTGGGAGTCAATTGGATTAATCTTAAATATAAGTTTAACTTTTCTGGGAATAATACCACTGAAAATCGACTATGACTTGTGTTAACCTTTTTGTTATAGTTCCCCTTTAAGATTGCATCACTGTAGACATTTTATACTGTGAGGTAAAATTACAAATTGTACTAGCCTGCATTATATATTATGCAATGTCTTTAAACTACAGTATTCCCCCGTAAAATGGACATCTGACCACCCTTCCTTTCAAGTGTCTTGTAAAGTCAACAATGCATCACCCGTTGGATTGTGAGTTAAACAAAACTAAGTTTAAAAGCTAAATAACAAATAACAGAAATGTCAAAACAGCAATCCTCAAGATGTTATAAGGTTGTGTTGAAGGAAAAAAAACAACAACAATCTATTCTCCATTTTATTTTTATTTGCAATTTAATAAAACATTGTGTACTCTGTCTAGAGCAATCATGAATTAACAATGCCCCCCCAAAACACATTTGCTGCGATAAATTAAGACAAGGTAGTAATTATTTGGGGAAAGGCCATTTTATTACCAGAGAATTATGAAGATGAATCAGCAGGCACAGAGAAAAGGCAGTACATCGGCTCACTGTAATTGGTTTAGGAGACAGTTCAAACCACATTAGCAGCAGAAGCGGAGGCAAATGCTCATAAAATGTGCCGTTTACTGGGCAGCTCGGCGCAAGACGCCTGACATAGAGGCTGATGGGTATATACAGTCCTTTTAATTTTCCTTTGGTTCGGGATGTGTCCTGCCTTGTAAAAAAGTTAGACAATTTGTTGAAGTGGAGTCTGTCTTATATGTTTTTAATTAGGGGGGAGACTTGCTAAGGCAAACAGGTACTATTCTGGGTCAAAGTACTATACAAGGAGCAATTACCATGGCAACCAATAGAATGCCAGTAATATCAGCATCTAGCATTTTGCACCCAAATGGCACCTGTTTCACTTTGATAAACATCTCACTAGATTTCTAGTGAAAAGCAAATAAAAATCTTGAAGAACGGGCATCACGGCAGAGAATGCATATAGAGTAAAGTTTTGTTGAACCACACGTGGCCCAGATTCACAGTAGCAAATACGATGTTTTGGCTACTTAAGCCATAATCATGTTTATCCATAAAAAACATCCACCATACTTAAACCCCATCACCCATTTCTATTGGTCAGACAAACACCTGTATTGACATATCCAAACCCAGTTTGCAATGTAGAGCACAGGTGAAATACAAAAGACACACAGATATATATTGATTACAATTGTACATAAACATAACATACAAGGGTGTATCGCTAAATACCACATCAGATACATGAAATACAGCAGAATCCATATATGGAATACATTTATGGAATAGGTTTACAGGTACAATGTGATGTTTGTGTGTTAGTGCTCCTATCCAAAATACAGTATAAAATAAGAGTTATAAAAATCCTAGAATGTACTAAGGGACCATATACTCTGCACTTGGGCTCTGACATGATATAAAACCCCATATGATGTTTAAAGAAAATCTTAACAATTTGAATCTTTTTCTTTTAATTCTATTTCTCTCTTTTTTTTTTTTTTTGATAAATTCCAAAGGCAGCCTGTTTCCTCTACTTTTGCATATTTACTGCAAAAGGAACATAAATCCTCAAAATAAAAGCCAGTACTGGAATCAGTTCAGAATGAAAAATCATGTATTTAAAGGTACAGTGTCACATAATTGATCAAGAAACTGATTTTGTCTCAACAGCAACAGGAGCTTTACGATATCTTGTCATTTAAACCCTCTCCAGACTTCATACTTGGAGAAAAATAAACAAAAATAAAGTAGAGACCTAAATATATACAAATCTTGTAGCTAATCCTAGAAAAGTGATTCCTGTATCAGTCCATGTAAGAGTCCATGAATAGGGGCAGCCGAGTATAGAATTACCATGCTGTCTCAGAGCCACAACATAACCAGGAGATATTCCTACAGGTAAACGGAATTTCCAGAAACCACATAACTGAATACAATGCCTAGAAGAGAGGGAGAAAGGAAAGGATGTTAAAAAACATATGTAAATCAAGCGTCCTATTCAGACCCTTTAGGATTCAGTGAATCCAAAGTGTGAATCCAGTATTTTTCTTTTTTTTCTTCAGTAACTTATGTATCCTGTCCTGACCCCTTCTCAAAGGTGGCACTCTGTCAATTAATTGAAATCTCATTGTGTTGTTGTGTAGGATAAAATGTTCGGGGACAAGCAAATTGTTTTTTTGGGGGGGGGAGGTTTGTTCTAATTGTTGATTTATGTTTTGTAAAGCCAGTCTCATCTCTCATTGTGATCTCCCCCTCATAAAAACACAAAAACATTTGGGTCCCGATATTGAGGGATTCCCTGGCTGTGTTAGCTGAAAGCCCCACCGATGATGTTCCTCTGGGAGATGAATGTTGGCACAGACGTCGTGGTTTGTTTCCTGATGTCTGGGGCTGTAATACGGCATAATATGTCAACAATCACGATCCCGACGGCCATCCTTTTGGTTGGGGCTGGTAGCCTTATACAGGAAATACGTGTTTGAACTGTAGAAATACTCATTAGCCCTGATTGGTTGGCTTCATAAAGCAAAACTTTCAACACTGGGGACAAGCTGTGCCTTGAGGAAGTCTGTAGAGAAGCAACCTGTCGGCATTAAGTAGCAGCGGAAGCCTTTTCTCTCTCGCTATGTTTTTATTTAGTGAATAAGCCCCTGTCTCTTTGAACACAATATGAATTGTGTAACTTTAGTCTAGGGCTGGATTCTATTACCAGGTCATTGGTATTTTTTTGAGAAATGATAATGGTCAGAATTCTTTGAACGTAATATCATTCGCAGCACTCGATAACATTCATTTCAAGTTTAATTCCTCTGCTCGTATCAGTTGGTGTTATCATTTAAAAAAAAAAATGATGTTAAAACCGAACATTTTAAATTTCAAGTATCACAAATTGCAACATTGTAATGAAGTCACATTTATAATAATAATGCTATTTCTATTAACACTGTTTATTGTGCCATTGTTGGAGTTTTAAGGACAAGGGGGGTGTGGGTAGTAGACCATAATGATTAGGGGTGTACTTGCATTCGTAATGTTAAGTGTTCTACGTTCAAGTAAAGTCAATCTGGGATGATGGGAGTTATAGTCTCCAGCATCTCTAGGGCCCAAGTACACTGCTGTAACAAAACTTCCTAAGGATGTCAGGTTATGACTGGAGATACATTGTGACACTGATAAATGTACCACCATTGTAGATAACAGACCCTAAACCGGGTGTGTTAGAAGTGATATTATATTAATAGAGCTCACTAGGCACGGTTCCTTTATAAAGTCAATTATGAAACCACTCCACCAAACCACTTTCCTGTGTTTTTGCCATCCTTCCTTCTTGGTTGCCTACATAGGGAGGCATTCAGCTAGCACTGGAGGGGGAGTGTGTAGGAGAGTGTTGACGTGCAGAGAAGTAATGAGGGCATGTCCACATGGGTGCAGTTTGGCTGATGGCCCGGCAAGTTGTCAACCATGACTGTCCATGCGTAAAGCCGTGCACAAATTCATTGGATTGACTGTGAATGCATTAATGGAGTCTATATTCTGCTGTCCCCAGAAGTAGAACTCAAGATAAATTAACCCTGGACAAGAGGTTCAAGGTCCAAATTTGTTACCAGATTCAACACAGTTGGCACCGGTGGCCTACTCCATATATTTTCTTGATTGTGTGCGTAGCAGACCATCAGGTCCTAGACAGCCCGTGCGTAGGGAAATATGTAGCATAGGCAGTGGTGCATGGGCCTGTACTGAGTAGCCAGATTTATCTATTTAACTATTCTTATTTAGCACCCTTATCCAGAGAGGTTTATGTAAATTAAATTATACAGTAATTGAAGATAACATTTTGATACAATCCTTTAGTTGTAATATAGTTGGGTATAATACGTAGAGGATAAATCATGTTAGACTAAAGAACAATTACAGTAATTTACTGAACACACAAGGAAAGTAAGGTTACAGTTATAGTTCAGTTAAACTATGAAACATACTTATTTCATTCATTGACATTAAATTAATTTATAACTGTTTTGACATGCGTTTTTCTGGATTTTTTTGTAGTTGTTATTCTGTCGCTCACTGTTAAAATACACCTACCATTAAACTTATAGACTGATCATTTCTTTTAGTGGGCAAACGTACAAAATCAGTTGGGGTTCAAATACTTTTTTCCCTCACTGTATTGAGTAGACACCACATTTCAACTGTCAAGAACCTTTACCAACCACTTGCTGTGTCTATGGATGGCTCAGGTTAATGAGAGTTGTAGTCCATAAACATCCGTAGGTCCCATAACAAATGTCCAGCTATAGAGACAATTAAGGCACCCAGGCCACTTAAACTGCAGGTGCAGTGCCCCAGTCCTACTTAGTCCTTCAATGTAAATCAGTGCAATTTTTGAGAAACTGCAATGATTACATTGCAGGACTACGACTGCCTCTAGTGGCTGTTAATCAGACAGCCATTAGACGCAGTTCCTGGATCCTAATGGACTTTTGGTTGCCTGTCGCTGTACGCCCTCACGCTCTACATGAAGACACTTTCGATTCCTTACACTATAGAATCCCTTTAAATCCAGGTAAAAGTCAGTCTTTTGAGCTTCCCTGTTTAATGCTTTTGCAATCTCACAGAGTTTAATTCACCCATATGTACGTCAAAATGTTCAGTGATGCTATGTACAAGAATCAGGATGCTTGTGGGTAACGTTTGTCGTTATTTTCCATTCACACTGAGTGAAACATGCCTTGCATTCATTTGGATAGTTCCCTAATGATGTTTCAAAAGCAGCTATGCAAAAACCTTTTGCAAAATACACAATTCAGGTACAGGAGATTATTCACATTTTCTTTACAAACATAGGTAATATCGACACCTCCCAAGATTGGGAGCTGCAGTATGTATACAGGACATGTGTTTCACAGGACAAGAGGGGACATGGCAATAAAGCTCAGCTGGACCTGTGCTATCCCAAAAGGGGACATTCATCCATTTTGGGCTGCCAGTCATGTTGGAGAGCCCAAGTGCAGAGCACTGTTGAAGCTTTCATGCATTGATTGAATGACCTCAACATATCTCTAGTGATATGTTAGTGCTGTGCTTGTTGGAGATGTTTTTCTGGTACACCCCAAAGCAAGAAAGCAGGGAACAACGCTGGGATGGAATGACAAGTGACCGTGACGGTCCTCTTGTATTTGGGACTCATAGTTGGTGTTATATTAGTGCTTTGTTTCAACGCTACATTTTTAGTAATAATCGAACTGGAGTAACATACTGTTAGATCCCACAACTTTCCAATAAACCATTACATTTCTGCCCCATTAGAGATAATCCCTTGTTACTTTGGCACTGTCAAGTACACATTTCTATTTAAGAAGCAAATATGTTTAAGTTAAGCAATTAAAATATATAGGCCTCATTATTACACTAGTAAACATGACGAGTGACCACTTAAGAGACCGCACACATCAAAGACAACTCGTGAAAAAAATAACAACGTACAATGTACCGTATAAAGGTGGAGAAGCACTGGGAAGCTCGACTGCACGTTTACAACGTGTCTTCTAATCTCCCCTCTGTTTAGTTGTGAAATACGTGCATGTGATAGGGATTATTAATACATCTGCTAGCTTTCACACAATGAATCACAGAAAGCTCCCCTCTGCCCTACCATTTCATTAGGAATTTGGCTTTGGATCAGAAATATTGCGATGGCTTCCTCTGCGCAGGATGCCATAACTTTCACAGGCCCTTAGGAGAGCACAGACACCGTATTGATTTCTATTTTTAGGGAATAAAAGAAGTGAATGGCATTATGTTTGGCAAGTAATGAGGATAGCTGGGAAGGAGAGAAGGTCATTTATATAGAGGGCTGGTCTGTTGGATGTTGACATCTGCGTAGCTCCCACTAAACAAAGTGTGGGATCTCTTCTTAGGCACTTATTCACTAAACAGTTAGTGGTGAGTTAACAACCCATTTGAAATAGGCCAAATTAGCTAAAATATATCAATACATTATATCAGAGATAGATACTATTTTATAAGGAAGTGTGTTTGACGAGAAAATAATGCCATCAAAAGTCAAGTGGTTTCTAAATGTCTCCTGAACTCTGTATATGCTTAAAATTCCAAATAATTTTATATTACATGAGTTTAGATTTTCTTTTCTTTTTTTAATCTTTTTACTCAATTTTATTCTGTAATCACCGTCATTCCAGCTGGTGTGACAAACCAAACTGACATGCACTCAGGCACACTCATGAACACATTCACGATTGGTTGCATCTTTGGACATCATTGAAACGTACACGCTCTGGCCTTCCCAAGATTGATGTGAGTTAGAATCCCAGGAGGAAACAGCTATTTGTGGCTGCCATCATTAATTCTGCTACTTTTTACTACTCGTTTACTGGGTGAGGTACTGGGGAAAAAAGAGACAGAGAGAGAGCTCTCCTGATAAACCAATAAACAAGGAAAGAGGGACTGAAATTAGTGCACTGTAGTTGTTATGGTGCTTGGAATGTTTCCATTAATAAGGTCCATAGTATCAGTGGAGTTAATATGAAAGCTGCTGGATTATTTTATCAGATGCCCATTATTTACCATTAACTGTGTCCAGGAATTAATATGTGGCATTCCCAAATTAAAGGATATCCTTTTTTTTGAAGATCAAAGGGTGAAAATAAATATGACTATAATCGAGCACTGCGCTGCTAAGTATTGTAATTTCCGTATTAATACAATTATTCAGGGAGCTGATAACAGACTGTATTTATTACATAAAAGAGTAAAAGTGTGATCACATATTAGTGGTTAGCTAATTAGATTTCACAATATGACAAAATTCTACTCGCAAACCACTAATGCATTTTAACGTTTTCAGTTGTTTTGTTTAATAAGTAAAGACAGCCGCACACAGATCAGTTAATAAACAAATTACACTATTTATCATTTTATAAAGTAGTTGTTAAATATGCTTTTTCGTGGGCAAGTAGAAAATGTCTCCCATGTAAAGTCTTACAATTGCCGACTATTTAAATAGTGTTAATATTTCAAATTCTCTCTGCATAACGTCTGGGTTGTAGCCCTTTGTTACACTCAAGGAAGACACTTGGGGCAATATTAAAAAAAAAAAAAAGAAGCAAGATGAATCTCTTCCACCACACTTGACGCACTCGATGAAGATTAAAAAAGGTTAAAGGACCACTATAGGCACCCAGACCACTTCAGCTTAATGAGGTGGTCTGGGTGCCTGGTCCATCTAGGGTTAACCCTTTTTTCTATAAACATAGCAGTTTCAGAGAAACTGCTATGTTTATGTTAGGGTTAATTCAGCCTCTAGTGGCTGTCTCATTGACAGCCGCTAGAGGGCTTCTGCGTTTCTCACTGTGAAAATTACCATAGGAAAGCATTGTGAATGCGTGCGCATTCAGCCGAAGAGGAGGAGAAGAGGGAGGAGAGGAGGAGGAGAACTCCCCACCTGGCGCTGGAGAAAGAGCAGGAGGGGGACCCTGAGGGTGGGGGCACCCTCAGGGCACTATAGTGCCAAGAAAACTAGTATGTTTTCCTGGCACTATAGTGTTCCTTTAACAGCTGGTATACGTGAAACAGTAGACAATGTCTTTTAAATCTAGTCTACTGGATAGACTCATACTCTCCTCAAGGGACAGGCAGGAACCCCCTGACTTTGTGAGACTATAGAGAGAAGTGCTTCCAGAGTAGTTTACTCAGAGGCGTACTAAGAGAATTTCGGGGGGAATATTACCCCGGTGACAACTTTGGAGGAATGTGCTGACACATTCTTGGGGCACCTACAGTTACATTTTTCGCTTGTATAGCACAGTCGAACGTGCTTCCTTGGCATGGTTTCCTCCGTGGAGATCTGTTAACTGTGGTAAGACCATAACAACCAGTCCACTCTTCTACAGCACCCAGTAGCACACAACTTTATGAAAGAGCATTGACAGAGGGAAATGCATGACCCTAGTGCAGTCTAGACTTTAGGTGATGGAGAGTGGATGGGGAAACACACAAATGGAAATGGACTGGGCAGAAGAGACACAGGTGCATACATAGGAGGCACACATTAGGGATGGAGGTGTGGAACTACACATGGAGGCATATTAGAAGGTTGTTATTTTTGACTGGAAATGCAGAAGATACATTTTTGTTGATAGGCATGTGGTCTACCAGAGAGTCTTTAAAACAGTGGAAGGACGGAATCCACAGCCTCTATGCACCCTAACTACTGCAATACATCATAGTAGCTTGGAAACCGTTTACAGTTTCCAATTTTGTGTTAAAGGTTCTAATTCAACCTACGGGACAAATACAGTAGATATGCCTCTGACAATACTCTGATATTCACCCTTGATCTCCTTCACAGTTTTATCCCTTTTGTTCGGATTCTAAACCTTCTCCCTGTTAATAATAATGTTGATGCTTAAAGATGAGTCTGTTGCCTCCTGATCATTTTGCACCCAGGCTTAATTCTTATTCGTGCTTCTGTTTTATTGTATCATTTGGAAATCAAGAGAAACCATTTTGTCTTCATTAAAATTTTTGTTGCGAATAACCAAACCAAAAAAAGACATCGGAACAAGGCAAATCGTACTGTATGCAATAAGGCCATTAGATCGAACATGCCACTTTATAGATATTAGATTGTCTTATAGTTTTCAGTTGATTATTTAACCACTAAGACAACATTAAAGGGTTAGATGTTCATTGCTTCTTGTCCAAATGTTTTGCCTTGAATTCTTTTGGTTTATCTCTCAAGCTAGATGTTTGACTGGTAAGACCTGGGCATTTGGTATATTCATTAAGGCAGGGGGTGAAATTTTGTTGATCTTCTGTCTCATACATTACTCACTTAATGAAATCTCTACCCACTACCAAACTGGGGCTGCCCTACCTAAGCCACTGATAATGTTAAGCCACGGCTCCCACAGTGTTCCAGTGTATGAATGTCGGTAATTTCTTAACTTCTTCAAGTAAAGCACACTGGCCCTTTAATTAAGTTCATACTTGGTGGTTTTCAAATTAAGGTATGAGGAATAATAGCAAATCACCTAGCAAACTAATGCAACAGACAGAACATGAATAATAGATCTCGACATAATCTACATCACGGAGAACCTTTTAAACATTGCTTTTAACCACTGGGTTGTCAGGACAATCTTCAACATACTATGGGCTCAATTACGTGGTTGTCATTAAAAAAGCAGCCATTTAGCCTTGTTAATACCTACAGCAGTATATTTTTGTGGCTAAAAAATGCAGATGGGCTTCCGTGGTCCACCACTGCGCCGAATGTCTTGGTGCTCAAGTCTACTTCTCCTGATACCGACCACCACTTAATGATTACAGCTTGCCAAATTGGACATACATCAACAAAAAATGCGCCTCTATGCATTTATTCCGCTTCAATAGTGTCTCTAGAACAGGGGTAGGAATTCTTCGGCAATCCAGACGCTGTGGACTACATGTCCCCTGATGCTTTGCCAGCATCCTGGCTAGAAGAGCATTATGGGAGATGTAGTCCACAATACCTGGAGTGCCAAAGGTTGCCTACAAAATGACAAAACCTTAAATGGTGAGATAAAAGATACCTGTTATATTAACTTAGGGAAAATTATGAAGAAAAACTTTCAAGTGGAAGTCCAAATAAAAATATGTGAATATAAGATTTTTAGAATGTTTAGAATTTTTTTTTACAGCAATGGTGAAGCTAACAGACTTACCATCAAGTGTATGTGTTAATAGATATGCTTATCCAACGCCTCTGTGCACTTTATTTAAGGTAGCGGTGAGTGCATACAGTTACATGTGCATGATCCCAAATGATTTTGCATTTTCTGTAGCAAGTTATAGTAGTAGTTATATTAGTTGTGAGTGTTTAGTTGTGCGCGTATTTGCTGCGACATACATATTTGACATTTATCTGTATGCCTATGGCGCAGAGTTAATAGCTACAGTTGAAAAAAATATCGAAATAAAATTTAAATGCACATGTTTGCTAACAATTTGAATTTAAAAATGCAGAGTCGAACTGGTGTTCTCAGCGTATCCTTAAAAGGATGTCGTGTATCTCTGTTATTCCATAAATTTCCATTTTTTTTACATGGCAGGTGCAGTTTAAACTGACCAAAACTGCAACGGCGACAGATCCAGATTAACTCTCTGAGTGCCCAACACTCGGCTTCTCAAACTGCAGGCTGCGAGAGAATTGCCCACAAACGCATATATTCCAGTGCCAGCTTTTCTGCTTCAAGCAAAAAAAAACAAGGTAAATCTGTGAATCAGGTTTCAAACAGTCAGTTCTGGCTGCCTCTTAAAATTGATGAAACCCAAAAAGCAAAACTGCTGCACTTGTGAGTTTTTTGTTTTCTTTCCTCCCCCCCTCCCCACCCTTACCCCCCAATTGTGCTGAATGCAGCTGCGCAGGACTCTCCCAAGCAGAAAGATCCGATATGGTGTCGTGTACGTTTATTCTGAGTGAGGAGCTAGAAAAGGCATTGCTGAAATCCTGAGAGAAATCTGTCTTAAAGACTCCCTGTAGGCATCATTTGGAAAATGCTCTCCCCCCCTCCCCCAGGTTAAAAAGATCACCCTATAAAGGAGTGCTGACATAGTTAGCAGGTTTTTAGTCTGCACCTGCCAAAGGAACACACACTTCTGCCAGAACCATCATGCTTCACTTTATTGCGATGCATCACGAAAATAAATTAGCACAAATGGTTTTTGTATTTGTATTTTGTATTTTTTTTTTTGTTTTCAGAAGGTTTGGATTCAAAAAGGTCAACTTTTGGTGATATCAATGGAGGTTGCAAGTGCTTCTGGGAAATTGAATATACTAGTTCAGGCATAGGAAACCGTTGGCACTCCAGATGTTTTGGACTACACCTCCCATGACGCTTTGCCAGCATTATGGGGGATTTAGTCCACAACATCTATGGAGCCGAAGGTTGCCTATCCCTGACTAGTTTATAAAATACATGTAAATACGTTTAATGAAAAGCAACATTTCCTAAATAACACCACCATATCCTTTATTTTGTGGTTCTTTTTGTTAGGGTTTTTTTTGTTACTGATATACATCCTAAATGGAACAAGAATATTTTTCTTCATAATATGTAGAAGTGATAAATTATCTTTTTTTTTTCCCTACATGTATAGTAACCAAAAATCAAACTAAGACTTTGCAAACTCTTATTTCAGAGTTATTTGCTAAACTCCACATTGTAGAGAATTAAAATACAAATTGCAAAATGTAGGCTTAAATAGTCGAAATATGACTATAGCGGAGTTGGATTTTTTTCCCAGATCAGTATTTTTTGCTTATTTTTTTGCCATTTAGATTTTACTCTGCAAAAGCATCATTTTAAAGGGATCATTTTATAATATTGACATATACTATATTTTAGGTCTGAACCTTACAGTATCACTGCTGTTGTGTGTGTACATGTGTATGTATATGGATCTATATTCACACATTTAAAACATCACCATGGAAATGGCCAAATTTAATTGTCATTGTCTCTCACTGTGCTGTGATGCAGTAATATTGTCATGTCCATAAGACAGCAGTGACATTACACCAGGACAACTCGTGAAAAAGTAAAAAGATACAATGTAGAATGCCTGGGGTAGTGTGTTAATGTTGTGTGTGAATGCTATGTATAGTAAAATTGTGTGTTCAGTATTCCAGAACTGAAAAACGCCATTTGGACATATCGCGAAATGGGCAAAGGACAAGCTGTCTCATTTTATTTGTTATTCTTCCATATGGCTGCTCAATAGTACATAATAGACTGACACTTTAAGGGATTCTCTCTATCTTCATCTCGTCTTTCTGTTACCAATAACGTTTCTTGTATGTACTCAGTGTCTGGGAACTATACTCATTTTGTCACATGACCACGATCTCGACCTGGTCTCGTGAATCAGGTGGCACAATGCATGAGCTTTCTCTACTCTTATTTTCCCTCTAGTCTATTGTTGTATGCACTTCCCAGGGTATTGGACATCTTTTTAACATGTTCTTTTCTTGAATTCTGGCTGCCCCCATTTGTATATGGGATGATCCTTGCCGTCACGTGTTCTCATCACTTCCGCGCATCCAGAACTTGCTAAGAACACGTGTAAATTGCTTGTGCATTCTTGACCCCGAAGTGCATAACTTTGCATTTCTCTTCATTAAATTTCATCTGCCATTTTAGTGCCCAGTCCCCCAATCTATCTAAATTCCTCTGCAGCAAAGCAATATCCTGCTCACATTTTATTAGTTTACAAAGTTTTGTGTCCTCTGCAAACACTGAAACATGGCTTTCAATGCCTATTTCAAGATCATTTATAAATATGTTAAAGGACCACTATAGTCACCCAAACCACTCCAGCTCAATGAAGTGGTCTGGGTGCCAGGTCCCCCAGGTTTTAACCCTGCAGATGTAAACATAGCAGTTTCAGAGAATGTTCTACCCAAAAACAAGAATATGCTTCTAGACCAATTTCTTTTAGTTTGAAGACGAACCGTATCAAATGCCTTGGCAAAATCCAAGTAGATCACATCCACTGCAACACCCTGATCTATACTTCTACTTACTTCTTCGTAGAATACAATTAGGTTAGTTTGACATGACCTATGTTTCATAAAACCATGCTGATTATTGCTAATAACAAAGTTCTTCCCAATGAATTCCTGAATATTATCCCTTAATAGCCCTTCAAATATTTTCCCAGTCACAGAACTTAAGCTCACAGGTCTATAATTTGATATAGATGCAGGGTTTTTTCAGATGAATCGATTTAGACAAATAACATTTTTCCACCATGTACAAATCTAATGTATAGAGTACATACCTCCTAGCATTGGGAAGTATGATCTCAGGGGCAGGGGATGGGTAGGCTTAGGGGGGTCAGTGACACCAGATACATGATAGGTGACACCAAAAGGGGGGCAGAGACACCTAATGAAAGAGCATATTATCTTGGTGTGAATTCATGCAAGGCTGATTGACAGCTTCCTGGCCAGCCCTACTCAGAGAAGGCTCTGAATTACTATCTGCACAGTGCGAGAAGGTCTGGTGATGCTCTGGTGTTGTACATGCTGGGAACAGTTACCTGGCATACAGTTCTCAAGGTAGGTGTTTCTGGCAGGGAGACACCTGTAGGCAGCTGCCAACTCTGGCTACTGGGAAATCCTGACATGCATTACCCTGCAGTTGATAATGTTTAGAAAAATGCAGCTATCAGGTTAGGGTTGGGTAGATGTTAGAGTAAAATTAAGTTTGGAAGTTTTATGTTAATAAGGGGGGGTTTGCATTTAGGACTAGATATCTGCCTTCAAGAAGATCTACAATGTAGCATCCATAAGTCACTTGGCTGAGAGTGATAGGTTTTACAGAACTCATCAACTTGAAAGCACGTATCTCTTAACTCTAAACTACCGTAATCCTAAATCCTCCCAACCACTACCTTTAAAAGTTCCCTAAACCCAGTGCACAGCGTTCCTTGTGTTGTCATGATGCCGATGATTATAATTACAACATGCCCTATCCGTTTCCTCTAGCACCTATAGGATCAAGGTACAATCTTTACTTGCGAATTAAGAGGATTCACACAAGATAACCTGCGTCATTTACACAGGCATAACCGGCCCCTGTGGCCAGGCGTAACCCACTGCATGAATGATCTTAACATGTACAGGGAGTGCAGAATTATTAGGCAAGTTGTATTTTTGAGGATTAATTTTATTATTGAACAACAACCATGTTCTCAATGAACCCAAAAAACTCATTAATATCAAAGCTGAATATTTTTGGAAGTAGTTTTTAGTTTGTTTTTAGTTTTAGCTATGTTAGGGGGATATCTGTGTGTGCAGGTGACTATTACTGTGCATAATTATTAGGCAACTTAACAAAAAACAAATATATACCCATTTCAATTATTTATTATTACCAGTGAAACCAATATAACATCTCAACATTCACAAATATACATTTCTGACATTCAAAAACAAAACAAAAACAAATCAGTGACCAATATAGCCACCTTTCTTTGCAAGGACACTCAAAAGCCTGCCATCCATGGATTCTGTCAGTGTTTTGATCTGTTCACCATCAACATTGCGTGCAGCAGCAACCACAGCCTCCCAGACACTGTTCAGAGAGGTGTACTGTTTTCCCTCCTTGTAAATCTCACATTTGATGATGGACCACAGGTTCTCAATGGGGTTCAGATCAGGTGAACAAGGAGGCCATGTCATTAGATTTTCTTCTTTTATACCCTTTCTTGCCAGCCACGCTGTGGAGTACTTGGACGCGTGTGATGGAGCATTGTCCTGCATGAAAATCATGTTTTTCTTGAAGGATGCAGACTTCTTCCTGTACCACTGCTTGAAGAAGGTGTCTTCCAGGAACTGGCAGTAGGACTGGGAGTTGAGCTTGACTCCATCCTCAACCCGAAAAGGCCCCACAAGCTCATCTTTGATGATACCAGCCCAAACCAGTACTCCACCTCCACCTTGCTGGCGTCTGAGTCGGACTGGAGCTCTCTGCCCTTTACCAATCCAGCCACGGGCCCATCCATCTGGCCCATCAAGACTCACTCTCATTTCATCAGTCCATAAAACCTTAGAAAAATCAGTCTTGAGATATTTCTTGGCCCAGTCTTGACGTTTCAGCTTGTGTGTCATGTTCAGTGGTGGTCGTCTTTCAGCCTTTCTTACCTTGGCCATGTCTCTGAGTATTGCACACCTTGTGCTTTTGGGCACTCCAGTGATGTTGCAGCTCTGAAATATGGCCAAACTGGTGGCAAGTGGCATCGTGGCAGCTGCACGCTTGACTTTTCTCAGTTCATGGGCAGTTATTTTGCGCCTTGGTTTTTCCACACGCTTCTTGCGACCCTGTTGACTATTTTGAATGAAACGCTTGATTGTTCGATGATCACGCTTCAGAAGCTTTGCAATTTTAAGAGTGCTGCATCCCTCTGCAAGATATCTCACTATTTTTGACTTTTCTGAGCCTGTCAAGTCCTTCTTTTGACCCATTTTGCCAAAGGAAAGGAAGTTGCCTAATAATTATGCACACCTGATATAGGGTGTTGATGTCATTAGACCACACCCCTTCTCATTACAGAGATGCACATCACCTAATATGCTTAATTGGTAGTAGGCTTTCGAGCCTATACAGCTTGGAGTAAGACAACATGCATAAAGAGGATGATGTGGTCAAAATACTCATTTGCCTAATAATTTTGCACTCCCTGTATAGCTTGGAGGAAAGAAGACAGGGGGGATATGATAGAAACATTTAAATACATAAAGGGAATCAACACAATAAAGGAGGAGACCATATTTAAAAGAAGAAAAACTAACACAACAAGAGGACATAGTCTTAAATTAGAGGGACAAAGGTTTAAAAATAATATCAGGAAGTATTACTTTACTGAGATGGTAGTGGATGCATGGCATAGCCTTCCAGCTGAAGTGGTAGAGGTTAACACAGTAAAGGAGTCAGGGCCGGTGCAAGGATTTTTGCCGCCCTAGGCAAAAGTAAAGTTTATCCGTGACATCACAATGCCCCACCCATATGACCTGCCTGTTAACTAATGCTAGTGCTGCAGTGCCGCTGTGTTTACATTAAAAGGCCTGCAGGGACAGGCTATAGACACCAGGACCACTACATTAAGCTGCAGTGGTTCTGGGGACTATAGTGTTTCTTTAATGTGAGGTAAATTAGAGATTAGTGCCACGAATAATATACTAGATTACCTACTTACAAGCAGATGAGGATGATGATGGGCTCTAGCTGCAGTCTGGCTCCACTGGTCTGGTGTATAACAGGATCTCTGGAGGCTGTTTGTAACTGTGGTCACAAAAATCAATGTTCTGGGAGAACGAGAAGCAGCTCCATTTTTTGGGGGCCCTTTACACAGCTCAAGGTCTGGGTCCCAGGGTCCACCTTCATGTTCCACCAATGAGTTTGTTCACAGGGGGTGGAGTGTGTAGGGGATGTCCTGATTTGTGTGTAAGGAATGCATTGTGTGAATCTGTGTTTGTATGTGTAAGGGATGTAAGGGATGAAGTGTGTGAGTCTGTAAGGGGTGCTTTGAGTGTGTTTAAGGGGTGCATTGAGTGTGTGTAAGGAATGCATTGTGTGTTTCTGTGTGTGTAAGGGATGCATTGTGTGTAAGGCTTGCATTGCGTGTGTGTGTGTAATGCATTGTGTGTGTAATGCATTGTGTGTTTTTCTGTGTGCAAGGGGTTCATTGTCTTTGTGTGTGATTGTGTGTGTGTGATGGATGTCAATCTCTCCCCCCTCCCTTGTCACTCTCTTCTCCCCCTCCCTTGTTACTCTCATTCCCCCTCCCCTGTCACTCCCCCTCCCTGTCAATTTCTCTCTCCCCGTCAATTCCCCTCCCTGTCAATGTCTTCCCCCCTCCCTGTTAGTTCCCCCTCCCTGTTAGTTTCTTCCCCCCACCTCCCTGTTTCTTTCTCCCCCCCCTCCCTCCTGTTTCTTTCTTCCTCCTCCCTCCTGTTTCTTTCTCCCCCCTCCCTCTCTCCCCCCTTCTTTCTCCCCCCTCCCTGTTTCTTTCTCCCCCCTCCCTCCCTGTTTCTCCCCCCTCCCTCCCTGTTTCTTTCTCCCTCCCTCCCTGTTTCTTTCTCCCCCCCCTCCCTGTTTCTTTCTCCCTCCCTCCCTGTTTCTTTCTTCCCCCTCCTCCCTTGTTTCTTTCTCCCCCCTCCTCCCTTGTTTCTTTCTCCCCCCCTCCTCCCTGTTTCTTTCTCCCTCCCTCCCCCTCCATGTTTCTTTCTCCCTCCCCCCTCCCTGTTTCTTTCTCCCCCCTCCCTCCCTGTTTCTTTCTCCCCCCTCCCTCCCTGTTTCTTTCTCCCCCCCCTCCCTGTTTCTTTCTCCCTCCCTACCTCCCTGTTTCTTTCTCCCTCCCTACCTCCCTGTTTCTTTCTCCCTCCCTACCTCCCTGTTTCTTTCTCCCTCCCTCCCTGTTTCTTTCTCCCCCCCTCTTTCTTCTCCCTCCTCCCCTACCTGTGTTGTAGCGTGGCCGAGCCCAGTATAGTCCGCGGGTACAGGTAGCTTTTGTTTCCTGTACCCGGCCGGACTAACAGGAAGTGCACACTCAGTGTGCACTTCCTGTTAGTCCGGCCGGGTACAGAGACAGATGCTCCCTGTACCCGCCGACTCTCAGGCCCGGCCACCCCTTGACAGGAGGGAGTGCTGAGCGCTCCCTCCTGTCAGCCCCTCTCCCCATGCTGCGCCCGGGCGGTGCGGTCCGCCCTCATGGACGCACCGCCCGGGCAAAGCTGCAGCCGCCTGAGGCTCCTTACAGAGCGCTCGGGCGGCTGCAGCATGAGCGGGGCCGGCACTCCTGGCGGCGCCCCCTCCCAAGGGGCGCCCTAGGTGGCTGCCTAGTCCGCCTTACAGGTAGCGCCGGCCCTGAAAGGAGTTTAAGCATGCGTGGGATAGGCATGAGGCTATCCTAACTATAAGATAAGGCCAGGGACTAATGAAAGTATTTAGAAAATTGGGCAGACTAGATGGGCCGAATGGTTCTTATCTGCCATCACATTCTATGTTTCTATGAATCATCACCAGCAGTGATTAGCTGCCGGTAACCAGTCAAACCATACCGCGTTAGCTAGCATCTAGATGGCAAGGTATGAAACACTGTCTCACTATATCCCCATGATCATTGTTAATCTAACATCTACATGGGGGGGAAAGAAATGCAACAACAACATTTAAGGATATTATTCCACAGGCACCTCCTTTTTTGATTGCTACTGTTTCGTTTTAGTGTTAATTAAACTTTGATATACTTTTAACACTGATATACATACGCTAAGCTTTTTAACGGGATGCAGAGCTTCATATCCCACTAGAGACTGAGACAATTTTCAAATCACATTTGCACACATCTTCAACTCCAAGACAATGCAGTACTACTTTACCCACCGGGGACCCTAACAGGAACCGCTTTCCTGTCTCGTATTAGCATTATGTTCCATTAGCTTCATGCACAATGCAGCAGGCTTATATCTATACACTAAAGTGCTAGTGTGATGTAACCCCTTCACTCCCACGAGGTACTTTTTCATTTAGAACATTTTTGGAATGTGTTTGTAATAAAGCGCCCTGCTCAAATTTCAGTAAAAACATTTACAAAAAAAAAATACTTTAAAATCTTTTGTACTAGAACCAGCATAAGCATAATGTGATCACATGACTTGCAGATTAACTACAATTCCCATGATGCTCGGTAAACCAGATATTTTGTGTAGCTTTTTTTTTGCCAGGTTAAATTAATTACGAAGGAGAAAGTAGATTTTTTATTTAGTCACCAAAACAAATCAGCAATTATTTAACTCTTTGAGTCGCTGTGCTTTATCATATGAGGAGATGATGGAGATAGCATCAAATTCACCACTTCCATTCTACTAAGCAGGACATCATGATGAGACAGGAGAGGGCTGCTTAAGGGGTGTGCCACACGTGCCCAGTCACACCTTATTAGTGGGACAAACAGTCATCCTTCTGGTCCCCATTTAAGTAAATACCAAATATTTGAATCTGTTGTGGCTGGACCATTACCTGGTTAACCCCTTAAGGACCAAACTTCTGGACTAAAAGGGAGTCATGACGTGTCACACATGTCTTGTGTCCTTAAGGGGTTAAAGATATAACACACGAATATTGACTGCTCCCTTAAAGAGAACGGATTATCTTTGCAGCGGAAAAAAAGGGATATTTTTGTAACTATAATATTTATGTATATAATCGGTGTTATAATAGTAATTTAATAAATAAGTTTAATTATGTTTGATAAATAAAATAAATGTTCATATTTCATATAAAAATATATAAAATTGTTCCTTGGATGCACAGTTTAATGAAATGAGCATAGGTTCCTCGTATCTGAAAACTCGAGAATTATACCAATCAGCGACTCCCCATATTCATGCAGCAGTGTTGAGGCGCATGTGGTGTGGGTGAGGATTTTTGCTATTTCTGTTCTGATGCAGCCCATAAAAACAGAAAGATTGGGAAGAGCCATTGGGCAAACAGTTTAACTGGGGGGCTCTGTGTAAAGGTGTACTTCAAAGGAGAACAAAATAGTTCACAAATAGTGATGTGAAGAGGAGCTAAGGGCAGCGGAGTGCGGAGTGCGTGACAGGTCAGATAAGATAGTATGCCGGAGAGGTTTCTAGCTCTCTAGAATGAATTGATAGAAATGTATGTGCCTCGACACGTAGTGGGGTGGGCATGTAATTGCTGTGGTCGATACGGTTTTGTTTTGTGTAGATAGATGAATCTCCTGTTTTATACAAAGTATGATACGATCATTTTTTCTCCTGCTTTTATAACCGGCAATAGCGATGTTGCATACGCTAGTTCCCTGGGCCCTCCCTTTAGCTAATGGGACACCTCCCTTTTTCCCATACCTTGATTTTTTTCCCCATCCAGGTTTCTCCGCCTCCTCCTATGTTCCCATTGCCTTTCATTTTATATTTTTTGGCTTCTTGGCTTCGAGAGATGATGCAATTGCATGCCATATGCAATGGTCTTATTTTTCTCTGTGAGTTTGGACATTGGCTCACATTAGTCTGTTTTTTCTCCTTGTATTATGATCTCCCATTAATAAAGATGCAGAGAGTGATGCTCACAGTAGCCCAGCCCAAGACAGAGTTCTGTCATGTGGACCTCACAATGTACATTTATTTATTTACCCTAGCCTGGGCAGGGTTCATGCTGATCTCACAATACAACTCAACTCTCAGTAGCCTGGTGCCGTATATGCTGGTGCCGTCCATCCTGAGCTCATAATGCAGCACTTCCTCTTCCTGGAACCCGATAAAAGGATTCTGCAACTCTGACATCATAGTGCAACAAATTCGCTAACGGAAGCCCAGACTCTAGATCCTTTAATGCTGAGTTCACAATACACCACTCACAGAAGCCTGTGGTGGATTCCTTATGGCTGATCTCATAGCGCAGTACCTCCACAAATGCGAGCACATAGACTGGACCCTTAAACCCCAATCTCAAAATGCAGAATATCCCCTTATAGGAAAATGATGCACGAGGCAATATCCGAATGTTAACTGTGATGGCTTTGGATAGCTTGATGTAAGGCAAAGGTCAAGTTACATGTAGCAAGTTATGAAATAGAAGGAAGGGGAGGAGTTTAGTAACGGAAGCTAATTAACACTCTGGCCTTTAGGTAGGAGTCTGAAAGTCATCCGTTTCTTCTTTTTGTAACAATAACTTTAACATAGGACATGTGTGTTGGGAAAAAACAAAACAATATATAGTCGTATTGTGATAAAGAATGTTTTTCTGCTCAAAACAAAAGCAGATCAACTTCAAGATAACCTAAACACGAGGCATATATTCTCCTTAAAATGCACTTATTTTTTTAAGTCTAACTTTTCTTTTAGGTAGATATCATTCTCCACTAAGCAACAACCCTGAGACACATCAATACTAAAAAAAACGAAAATCATCCTACGCTTGTCAAGCATAACGTCTTGGTATGATTCATTGCTGTCTTAATCATTGTATCTGCTTCTAACCACACTCTTTCACATTCTCTTTAAAAAAAAATAAGGGTTGCATACTGTATATGAAGGGGTGATTTAGTCTAGAGCCAAACACTCAGCTGAGACAGCCATCTTGACCTGATTTTCATGACTAGCTTACGCCATTAAAGGGCCACTCTAAACACATAACAACACTATAAAAAACGTTGCATCATTTACAAAGAGAGAATCCTACACCCTGTGTTCCTGCTCAGAGTGACGTATAACTGCAGCAATTTATCAAAATCACTGCAGCTATTAACCAGTGCCTTGCTCATTTAAACATAGATAAAGGGACATTCCACTGACCAAATAAACAAAAAAATACAAATCACTGCTTTGTAGATACCACAAATAAAAACCTGCATGCCTTTAATTATGCATATTTTCATTGGGGGTAAATCTAAAAACAGCTTGCAAAACCTGCCGTTCTTGTCTGTTGCCTTTGTAAACCCTCCCCTTCTAACCACTGTCTTTGGATGTCCAATCATACACTTCCCATTCCAGCTCAATGAGAAGTATTTGCAAGGTATGTGCTCTGGGCATTTGCTGCATCTTGATTTCATCTCCACTGAGCTAAGTAAACCAGGAAATAACAGGACCTGTTGTTTGCTTGAAAAAGTAAGGGGCGTAACCAGGTTATTTTATAAAAGTCCCAATTTCTATTGAAATCTTCACTTGTTTGCAAAATGAAAAAAGAGGACACACTCTTAACACATAAAGATTTTTAGCAAGCTAAAGTGCTTTAGGGGTCTGGAGTGTCCTTTTAAGAGGGTGTTTTTTAACTTCCATTGATATGTGACAGATCTATTCACACTCTGAATACATAAGAATTAAGCAAGTTGAATAGAAGTTCACTTATACACAGCCAGGCTGTATAAACTGATAAATTGTGCAATATGGCTACTATTGAAGTTTCAAATAACCTTCATGGTAAGTGAAAGTGGGGCTGGGGATAACCTGTGTATCCCAAAAACCACTGGGCACTGCTTTACAGAGATAAGATCAGATTCCATAGATTGAAAGGGTTCTGATTGGTGGAGCCTTTTCCTAGTCAAAGAAGGGTGGGCCAGCTGTTGACACTAACCAAGGCTATAGCCATGGTATTGTGGAATTTAAGTGTAAGATTTTTTTTCCTTTTGGATTGCATTCAAAAATAATTGTGGGAGTAAATTTTGGCCACTTGTATCCCAGCAATTTATTGCACTTCTTAGCGCTGTTAGACGATGTGTTTTGGCAGCTTGGGAAGGTGAGCTTAGCCCAGGCAAGTGAATATTTAAAATATGCAAGAAAAGGCACATAGTCGCAAGTCAGAGTTCTGCAAAGACAATGTAACCTACTTAATAACTTTGTCATAAAGCACTGTACATTTTTTGGAGGCTTACTTTGTGAGACAAAAATCTCAAACGTGACATATTCTCTTTAATAGTTATCAGTAGGAATGAGAATAATAGGAGGAAATTGGCCATTCATTACGGAGCCAGGGGATGAAGCATAAGCCAAGTCTGCACCATGTGATTGTGCACTTGGAATTATAACATAGAACGTTGAAATGCTAGACTATAAATCTGTCATGCACACAGTCCTCCATTGTGATAATGGTGTCTTTATTTTTTGCAAAAAAAGTTAGCTATGATTTGTCCTCTACACCCACGACATTTGTGTGTGAAGAATTTTATTTGTATATATACCAAAAGAATTATGGTGAAACCAAACACAATAAAACTCTGCACAGTGCAAACATAAAAAAATAATGTTATGCATCACCTGCATATCTCTATTTGGACTTTGAGACGTCCTTGGGCATGGAAGCTCAAAAACAAATCAAGTTTCCATAACTATCCCAGAATTCTCAGCTTTACAAGCAATGCACAGACAGGCATTGTGTTTCAGAATTCATACTGCATTTCTGCAGATAGCATTGGCAATGGACACAGGAATGGGCTATGATTCAAAGGATCATTGTCCAGAAACCAGCCTTGGACTTTGGTTTCCACATCGTGGGTCTCATCAGCATGGCACCAGTTCTGGTCTAAAAGATGAAGTCTTGTGTGAGTCACATACAGTGCAAATCATAGGAATCTAATGATGCTTTGTGGGTGGATTCAAAAACATGTTATAATACGGCGATCTTTGTGTGAACGCCTTTTCACAAAAGATCTGCTTCTCTATTACGTTGACAAAGTATTCTCAGATGCATGCTCATAAACTCAACAAGAGCTAATATGTTCCTTAAAGTCTTGTGTCGATTGGGTGCACTGTGTGTATTGTTTGAATGGTCAGCAATACAAAACTCCAAAGAGTCACCATTACAGGATAGTTTAGTATACACTGAACAGCCACGAGATTAAATTCACTCACAGGTGAAGTGAATAACATTGATTATATTGTTACAATGGCACCTGTCTAGGGGTGTGATATATTAGGCAGCAAGTGAACAGTGAGATCTTAAATTTCATATGGTGGAAGCCAGAGAAATGGGCAAAGGAAAAGATCTGAGTGACTTTGACAAGGGCCAAATAAGGATGGCTACATAACTGGGTCAGATCACCTCCAAAATGTCAAGTATTGGGGTGTGTTCCCCGTAAGCAGTGGTTAGTACCTACCAAAAGGAAAGAAAACCGGTGAAAAATGTCCAGGAATGGTTTGAGGAACATGAGAAAAAGTTTAAGGTGTTGTCTTGGCCGCCAAATTCCCCAGATCTCAATCCAACTTAGCATATATGGCATGTGCTGGAACAACAAATTTGATCTATGGAGGTCCCACCTCGCAACATACAAGACTTAAAGGATCTGCTGTAATGTCTTGATACCAAATACCACAGGAGATGTTCAGAGGTCTCATGGACTCCATGTCACAATGCATCAGAGCTGTTTTATCTGCACGAGTGAGACCTACACAATATTGGTCAAATGGCTTGTGACTAATCAGTCTTTGGGTGTAGAACCTCCACATGTTCTACGCGCATCTTGTGTTTTCAGGATACCACTTAGAATATTCAGAGTTTCTATATGTGAGCCTTTAGGATCATGACCCAAGCTTTGATAAAAAAAAAAAAAAGAAGAAGACATGTTTAACCCGTTAGTGTAGGCAGAAGGCTGGAACACAATGCCTGGTTGTTCTAATTTGCATGTCAAGCTGGGAACTCTGGGACAGTTGTGGAAATATGATTTTTCGAGTTTCTGTATCCAAGAAGGATCCCTAAAAAGTCCAACTCGAGATAGGCAGGTGATAAATAACACACACTTTTTCAGCAGCTTAGGGCTCATGCCTTCCAGCAGTACCCACAATTTAGCCTCTCTGTCAACGCTGTGTTGATTTAACAAGTAGACAAAACATAAAGAAACAGAGATACAGCCAATCCTCAAAGAATACAAAATAGCACATATAGTGCAATAATCTAATTAAACCTACATTTAGTTGTTTTTTAGTTTTTTTGTGTTTCACTATTATTATTATTATTATTGCCATTTATATAGCGCCAACAGATTCCGTAGCGCTTTACAATATTATGAGAGGGGGGATTTAACTATAACTAGGACAATTACAAGAACAATAGGTTGAAGAGGGCCCTGCTCAAATGAGCTTACAGTCTAAATGATGTGTTATCTTGTGTTCTGTTATGATTAACTGGATCTCTATTTTCTTTTTTTTCTTTTTTTCTTTAAGTCTGCTTTGTATATGGGACTGAGGTAAAAGTCCCTGTGAAGCCATCCATTTGATTTTGAGTATATTTTTTTTTTTTGCACAGGGTGCCACTCTTTTGCATGTTGGATTTAACAAGTGTCTGATTTAAATGGCCAAACTTCTGGCCTATGGCTCAGTGAAACACACTCACACAGCTATTCATTATATTGGAAATTGTGACAGAATTGCAAATGCCCTATCGTTTCTTAGTTATCTTCTCCACGAATGTTTGTCATTGTGCCATTGATTAGAATAGCCCAAATGATCAATTATTTAAATTAAACTTTGTATAAAGATCTTTCTTTATATCATGAAAACAAAAATGGTCAATGCGCGACCCTCCAGGCCTGATCTCCGATTTGGAATCATTATTAAGGATCGGATCGTTCCAGAGAGCCTAAGAACTTGTAAGTGATCTTGCAGTCAGCTAAACAGTAGGAAGCAGTATACTGCTCTCCAGGGGGCTGTCAGTGCTAATCCATTGTGGAAAAAAAGAGAGATGCAATACACCTCCTAGAGGGTGACTTCCTCTCCATCGTGATGCTAGCAGGGATGTGATTCCTGCCTGTTGTCTTGACCTTGTTTTATTGGATGTTCTAACAGAAGCTGAAATGGATATTAGCTCTAATTATTCATTGTACAGGATGCTGTAGGTCACACGCTGTAGCAGGGTTTGAGAACCTTCATTGTCTATATCGCTTAAATGACGGAACGTTTTGCCAACGAGTTCTGTATTAGTACTCAATAATGATCTCTACAGTACCAAATCCTCACTTTTTGTCATTCACAGGCAGAGAATAATTCATGAACATTTGCTGCGACCAAAGAGTGTTTAACCTCTTCTGTGCCAGTTTGGCTATTTTTGAACCTGTGAATTTTCCAAAAATAAATACACCAACTAGCATGTACATACAGGGTATTGCTCCATCTGTCCCTTTAAAATCCAAAAAATTACAAATATCAATAGTTGGAATTATCATAAGACATCCTTCTAAGGCCAAGTAGTATTAGACAGATGTCGCAGGATCTATGAAGATACTTGGCCAAGATTGACCCTATTCACCATCCCTATACTAAGATCGAAGGGGCCCCATCGGACATAATGTATGGGTGCACTAATGAAACAGCTTGAAACAGCTGTAGAACAATTACATAATGACGCACTTGCTACGAATGCATGGAATCTTAAAAAAACCTCAATCACTAATGAGTTAACCGTGGTTCAAATCACAGCAATATATTTTCTTGTTCTGCCATACGCAGGAGAAACTTTTTTTTTTTTTTTTTAAATGCTATCGGCTGTGGTTTTTATTTATAAATCACTATAAGTTCCTTATGTAAGAGGCAGAGAAGCATTGTATGAAATCTGCTCCCAGTACCTGTGCTGGTGGCTACAGTCTGACACGAATTAATGTGCAGTGCATATTTCCCCTAGAAAGTGCTAACACAACAATGCTACAAAACAAAATATCTCCGACAGGTAAGAATATAGAGGAGTAATTTGGCTTCCTTGTACCCTGTGTATCCATGGGAACATTGATAGTTTAAAGGGACACTCCAGGTACCAAAACCACAAATATCCATTTGTAATTACTTTTTTTGGCATAAACAAGCAAACACCTGCATACTTACTGCTTTCCATGGAAGAAAGAAGACGTGCAGACCAGACTGAAAACCCATCGGATTGTTGTTTTTATTTTTATTTTTATTTTTATTTTTATTATTTTTTTATATAAAATATTTCTTTGTATTCAACAGAGCTGGAAGGAGTATCCCATTTACTTGTAAAAATAAAAATAAATGGGACACACAAGCTTAAAGGACCACTCCAGGCACAATAACAACCTCATCACAAGGAAGTTGTTATGGTGCGAGGAGTTCTAAGGTGCCGTCTTACCTGAAGGGGTTAAATTGTTAAAGAACAGCAGGCAGCTGACTGCTCTGCTCTTGCACTTCCACTTCAAGAGATGATGTAGGCACTATAAACACTTCATCTTATTAAATTGGTTATAGTGCCTGGAGTCCTCCATTCAGTGTTAAGCTGTGTTTGAATAATGTAACACTAAATTGGTGTCCCTGGCCACCCACAGCCTGGCTTGTACTGTAGGCATTGAGATTACACACCTTTCTAGCCATACCAATTCATACCAACAAAAGGGGCTGTGATAGGCTGAAGGTGGTCAGTGTGAACGACTTTTCCAAAATGTTGTCCACGTACGAAGAAGTCTATAATTAATGGTTTTGTAACGGTGATCCAAGCAACAGTATACATTGACATCCATAAGTTGAATTTAATCTTCTCCTGAACCCATTCCTTTATTATCCGATGCATGATGAGCAAGAAAAAAATTATTCTAAAAAAAAAAACTTATTATGTCATCAATATGAATTCTGGGAAATAAAATGCTGTATTCACCATGAGCATCAGGAAGCTCCGATATTTATAAAAGGCCAGGAATTAGCTGCCAGTAAATCTACGATCATTTCAGTGAGGGAATATGACAAAAGAACACAGCACGACAATAGCTACTTGGATGTTTAGATAAACCATATCTTTATTTCTGTCCTAGCAATGCTGAGGATTGCACCGAAAAATAGAATAACTGTCTCGTTCGCTGTATTCAATGTTACAAAGATATCTCCAGGCTTTCTTCTTTATCTCCGAGCCTGGAGAGGCCCAGTGCTTTCTTATTAAAAACGTATCTATCATGTTTAATGATTGGGAATTTTTCACACCCCCTCCTCCCCTTTTCATACAGAGCAATGACAGGTGTGAGGAGGAGAGGGCAATCAGATGTTTGAGCAATATGCCCACTTTTTCAAGACTTCCTTGAGCATCGGTATTCCTTCACAGTGCCAATGGGAAGAAAAATAAAAAAAGCGCACAGATTACAAGGGTGTGCTACAGAGAGAATAGTACCATTTGCAGTTGCTGATAAAAGCATGTTGAAGTGCATATGGAAAATACCATTAGAAGGGAATCCACAGCGCCTGAGTAAAATGGGTCATTAGGCTTTCGTTTGTACTTGAGTGTCTCCCATCTGACAGTGCAGAATGGTAGCATTTTTTTGAAGCTTATGTTCCCAGTTACATTAAACAGACAAACAGATTGACTATTTTGCATTTTCTCATTTGACAACAGCTTGCCTTCATTTGCAGCACGCTGGTGGCAGAGCTGAAAGCCTGGTGGCGGAGAAGTATCTGAGGTCCTGCTTCTGAATAACAGCAGATGCCAACATTTCACTTCAAAATCAATCAGTCAGGGTTTGTGTGCATGCGTGTGAGGTTGAAAGGGGTTTTGTAAAACGTCTTAAAACAATCTGATTCTTTAATAGGTCAATAGGTAGCGGATCATATACAACATGTAAGTGCCTATGGATATATGTTTATCTATGTTATATTTACAGTATATATACTGTTGAGGCGCTTCCACCATTTCATGGCCAATGTATATGGACGTCAACTAGTCGAACATTTGAATTCAAAATCACAGGCATCAGTATGGTAGTGGTTCTCCCTTATTGCTTTAACTGGTTCCGTTCTTCTCCGGAAGGTGTGCTACTGGAGTTTAGAACATTGCTGATGACCTAGTTTGCCATGAGGCATCAATTCATCTCTACTGTGTTTGATAAGAGTTGAGCCTTCTGTAGGCCAGTTTTTTCATGCCAGTCCTCCGATAAGATGCGTTTGTTACTCACCAAACTGTTTCTGTAATGTTACAAGCACAGATTCACCTAGTATGAGTTTGTATGCATTAACCGGAGCTTAGGGGCTTTAACCCTAAACATTACACTTCCTCCAGTCAAACTGACAGTTAGCACTATGCAGTCGGGTTTTAAAACTTTTTGTTGTGAGAGCTGCAATGAACTCCTCCATAGAGCAAACCTGTTCTCTTCAGATTGTGTGGGCCAACGTGCACATCATTACCAATTTCACTGCTGAAGAAATCTCTAGGTATTTTCGCTACATGTCAAATGTCTTAAAGCAAAATTGATTACTTCTATCCACTCAATTCTCCAGCATTTGGTTGATAGAACTCACCGTATTCACTATAAGACAAATAATCAAATTGCAGCCACTAAAGTAAGAGTTGTATTTGGAAGGATTTCGTATCAGGGATTTCTCCTGTGTCAAAGGGGTTGCGGGAATGTTAGGATGACTTAGAGTTAGGGGGGAATTTAAACAAATAAATAAAGGAATTTAGTTGTTTTTTAATTACTTAAGTTATATGGATATTCAAGAGACAGTCGAACTGCAGCCGACTAGAAGTGCAAATTCAGTGGAAATAATTAAATTTGTCTTTCAGGAATAGCTGAATGGGGGTCCGTTAGTTTAAAACAGATGCACTGTGACAAATGACCTGAATCCGGCTGCTGTTCGGTTGCCGCTCAGCATTTAGTGAATAGATCCCTTAGTTGCAAAGGACTTCATATTTAGCAGCTATTAAAGCTGGCCCGTTGGGGAAAGACGTCTTGCTGCAGAAAATTAAAGACGATCTCCTTCAAAACCCCCAAAAATGTACTTTCAACAGTGGGGTGCCTTTATTAAAACATTGGCTATCAAAATAGCCCTTTAAAATACAAATTGTAACTGGATGTACTTAATTAAAAAATACAAGTAACATTTACTCATCTTAGGACCTCCTGGGGTTCGTCTCAGATACTTGGCTGACTAAGTGTCTGCACACGTTTTTAGGTTGAGGAGAATCTTTTACTATATACAACAGTCGAGGGGGTTTTGTTTGAGGGGGTGGGAGGGAGTTTTCAGGGGGTTTTGCTTTTGCTAATTGACTTTCCTGTTTGTTCTATGAATCGGATACATTGGAGTTCTGAAATGTGACTTGTCTGGTTAATTTGTCTATATGTAACGACTTATTTGTGGTTATGGTATACTCATTGCTTTTACCTCACATGATGTCTATGTTGTTATGGTTAGCATTGCGTCCGTATTATGAAACAAAAATGTTATGAATTATGTCCTTGACCTTCCCGGAGATGGAGGATTTTATAAATTTCCATATTCCCTGATAATTTCATAGTTTCCTGATCAATGGACAGGATTATTAACTAAAAAGAGAATTTAGGGTGAATTTCAAATTTAAGGCCAAAATACCTGAAACGGAAACAGAATTGACCTGGAGAATTTTTCTAGTTTGACTAATTTGCCCAAATCTTGACTTCACTTAGAAGTTTCAAAAATACTTTGTTTCATAAATAATCCTGAGAGCATCCAGGACCATGGCTGTAATACAGAGTTAGCAATGCCTTTAATAGAGCGAAAAATACGCAATTGTATGCGTGCATAGGAGAGGACATCTCAGACCCATAATCTTAGGTTACATGTAGGTATATTTTGAGTTCTATATTGGATGTAACAATGTATAGCTATTGTTCTCTACATGAAGAACACCTTTTCATGCACCCATAGAATGAATAGATCTGCCATACCTCCCCATAATACATGTTCTAATTCTGGATGCACAGTGTTGGGGATTGTAAAGCATACATGTCTGTCTGTGAAACGTTTGTGCTGGTACATGTGTTGCCAGCTCTGCATGTGCAAAAATTACTGTTAACAATGCTTGTTCATGTGCAGAGTTATTATTGGTTTTCTATATCCTAGGGAAATGATCTCAGATAGGTTTAAAGGAAGGCTCCAAGCACCATAACAACTAAAGTGCCTAGTGCCAGAAGTGTACAGCTGCCCTCCCAGGATAAGTAGTCAAACCGTTTGCAAATGGGCAGGGCTGGTGCAAGGATCTATGCCGGCCTAGCAAAGATCCATTTTGCCACCCACTCATGAAAGCAAATACAATCTCACAGAGGTTTATTCACAAAAACTCTGAATTGCAGTGAGTTGAAAACCAAATTGCAAAGTTTAAGCAAAAACAGCTGAACTGTTTGTAGAATTCTTCTACATTTTGGCCTAGATTTTGACATATGGTTTTCAGTTCCTTCTGCCTAATACACACATACTGCTTAATGCGTACATCCATTAAAGGACCACTATAGTGCCAGGAAAACGCTCCCGCCGGGCTCTAGGGTGAGGAATGGGTCAAACACATACCTTTTCTCCACCGCTGGGCTCCATCGGCTGTGGCGCTCTCCGCCTCCTTTCCCTGTCATCGGCTGATTGCGCATGAGCGGCACAAGCCGCGCGCACATTCAGCCAGTCCATAGGAAAGCATTCTCAATGCTTTACTATGGATGCTGGCGTCTTCTCACTGTGGAAATCACAGTGAGAAGCGCAGAAGCGCCTCTAGCGGCTGTCAATGAGACAGCCACTAGAGGCTGGATTAACCCATAGGTAAACATAGCAGTTTCTCTGAAACTGCTATGTTTACAGTAGAAAGGGTAAATCCTAGATGGACCTGGCACCCAGACCACTTCATTGAGCTGAAGTGGTCTGGGTGCCAATAGTGGTCCTTTAACACACACTGCCTAATACCTACATCCATACACACATACTGCTTGATACCTACACCCATAAACACACACTGCCTAATACCTACATTCATACACACATACTGCCTAATGCATGCATCCATACACACATACTGCTTAATACCTACATCCATACACACATACTGCCTAATAATACCTACATCCATACACACATACTGCTTAATACCTACACCCATAAACACACACTGCCTAATACCTACATCCATACACACACTGCCTAATACCTACATCCAAACACACATACTGCCTAATACCTACATCCATACACACATACTGCCTAATACCTACACCCATAAACACACACTGCCTAATACCTACATTCATACACACATACTGCCTAATGCATGCATCCATACACACATACTGCTTAATACCTACATCCATACACACATACTGCCTAATACCTACATCCATACACACATACTGCTTAATACCTACACCCATAAACACACACTGCCTAATACTTACATCCATACACACTGCCTAATACCTACATCCAAACACACATACTGCCTAATACCTACATCCATACACACACTGCCTAATACCTACATCCAAACACACATACTGCCCAATACCTACATCCATACACACATACTGCCTAATACCTACATCCATACACACATACTGCCTAATACCTACATCCATACACACATACTGCTTAATACCTACATCTATACACACATACTGTTTAATATCCACAGCCATACACAAATACTGCCTAATATCTACAGCCATACACACATACTGCCTAATACCTAAATCTATACACACACACACACTGCCTAATACCTACATCTATACACACATACTGCCTAATACCTACATCCATATACACATAATGCTTAATACCTACATCCATACACACACACACACACTCTGCTTAATACCTACATCTATACACACACACTGCCTAATGCCTACATCCATACGCACACACACTGCCTAATATCTAAATCCATACACACATACTGCTTGATGCATATATCCATACACACATACTGCCTAATACATACATTGTACATTGAATACATAATTTATTGCTGTGATAAATTATGTATTCAATGCATTTGGTGAATTTTATTTTAGAAGACTAGCCCAGACGAGCACACACACTGACAGATGAGCACACTCACTGACAGACACGCACACACTCACTGTCAGACACATACTCAGTCACTGACAGACACAAACACTCACAGACACACACTCACTGACAGATACACACAGACATACTCACTCACTGACAGACATACCTACTCACTGACAGACACACACATACTCACTCACTGACAGTCAAAAACACACTCACTGACACACAGACTCACATAATTTTATTTTTTTGAGGCAAATTCAGCCTCCCTACCTCCCTGGGGTCCAGTGTGTGTGGCAGCTTCTCACTCCTCCAGCGTGCTGTTTAGTATGCCGGGGCCGGAATGACAGAAGCCGCACGAGGGAGGAGTGAGAAGCTGCAAGAACAGCCTCCCTCGCCGCCCACAATACAGCACCCTGCCTCCTGTCCCCCTTTCCTCTGGGATTACTCGGCAGAGCACGCACCTGCCATCAAGGTAAGCAGGTGCCTGCTCTGTCACATTTAAGAAGGACAACATCAGTGGGGCCCTGAGGTGGCCAGATAGCCACCTCCTGGGCCCCCTGTGACAGGGCTCCTCAGGGTGCCCCCATTTTCGGGACTGGGGACTGAGGATTGAGGATCGGTCACTCGTCCAGTGCTGTGGCCCAAGACAGGGGCAGCCCACCAGGAAACATCCTGGTGGGTGCCCCCAGCAGGCCGGCACCCTAGGCAAATACCTAGTTCACCTAACAATGGCGCCGGCCCTGCAAACGGGCCCCTGGGTCACCTCCTTCATGAGACCCAAATGCTCTCTGCATTAAGCTACACCCAGCAGTGCAGGACTTAGCTCATTAGCTGAGAGTGTTTAGGCAATGCTCTTAGACATGAGCTGGCCTGCAATGCAGTGCTTAAATCAAGGGAGTTAATGAAAATACTCCTAGAGACTGAGACAAGAACCTGGCAGACCACAGGCAAGTTGTCAAAGCATTAGCAAACGGTTTTTGACTACTTACCCAGGGACGGCTCCAGAGCACACCTGGCACCATAACCACTACAGTATGCTGCGGTGGTTATGATGCTCAGAGTGTTCCTTTAACTTCAGTGCCAAACAAGAGCAATCTTGTTTGGCTTCTGAATAACATGTTTGATGCATTTGCTTTAAGCATAGCAGAATGTTGCTACGGAGCTCTGGAATGACATGATATATACATACAGCTCTGTTTTTTGCACCTCCTATCCTCACGCACTCTCAAGTTTGATTGACACGTAGAAAGAGCAAGATTTATAAAACTGGTTGAAAGATGGAAACTCCCAGATCCAGGATATATTTAGATATAACATTATAGATTTCTACTTTTAATTTTAATTTTCAGACCTCACAAATGCATATTTGTAAATGACAATTCCCCTTTAAACTTTAAGGAGTCTAAATGGAAAATGAATCACAGTCAAGTCAAATAATACTTGGCGTTTCTTCAGCTGTCTTTAGCTAAACAAGTAGCACAGCTTTACTGTGAGTGATTAAGTGACCGCACTGAACGGCAAACAGTGCTCGGTGCGAGTAGATTCGTTACTACCGAATAATAGAGTCTGTTGCTGACCTGGAGCTTGTGTGTAGATTCGAAGAATGACTTGTAATCTGATCTGAAGCTCAGTGGTGATGCCCGTTAATAAATAGTATTTTGCTGTAATTTTACCACAACTCAAAAAAGATTAAAAAAACACAATCAGGCACTACTAAATGGACCTGATAGTCTATAAATGCCAATAGGACGCTTTCTATATAAACGCCAATTATACTGTTACTAAGACTCTTTCTCTATAGAGACTTTTAATTATAGAATGTAACCTTGTGTGTCTTCCTAACTGTGAATCAGACACTGATTTCACCTATAGAGAGAGAGGACAATCAACCACGAAGCAGATAAAAGATAAATGAAAGAAAATCGAGAGAAAAAGATAAAAGTATATACTGACTACAAAGGGACAAAATAAATTTTTAAAAAAGTATTTTAAACCTCCACCTGCCAATACAAGTTACGGTTATTATGTTTACATGCGTATGCCTGTGTGTGGACGCACCTATACCATGCGCATAATTTACATTGAAGAAGAAGGTAACAATGTAACTAGTCTGCATTGACCTCTGCTTGTCGGATATATTGTACATTGCAGAAAAACCAGCTATACACGGGGCACCTCGGTTGCCGTCTTTGACCTTGAATCCACCCTTATGGTGTAATAAGCCATCACAGCAGCCGCTGAAGCATGCACAGAGAGATTATGAATGTTTCATTACTGCTCTCCGGCATGGAGCCTGCCACTGACTTCAACAAGCACGTTGTTAAAAAGAAAAAAAATCCTTTTTTTTTCTTTTTCTTTTTTTCTCTCTTTTTCTTTTGTGTAATGAATATCTCGGAAATAGTCATTTTTGGTCTATTGTAAATAGTGAACTTCATCTTTCTTCATCATGATACACATGACTGACTATGAGCTACACAGTTTGGACGTTGGTGCCAGGAATGAAAAAGTTGGTACATATTTATAGATTATAGAAAAAGGGGCAGGAAACCTATAGGGTTGCCTCTCGTGGGAAGCTTGGGTATGTAAAAATTGTAATTAAGAGAGGTCTCCTCACCAGAGTCACGACCTCGAGTTGTGTTTGTAGCGTGCTCCCTTTGTGCAGATTGTGACTTTTATATTACAAAGACATATATACTGCATCCACTATAGACAGTGAGAAGGCCAAATCACTGCTTGATACCTTAATTTTTCCTGAAACAATAAACTTTTTTTATAGCAAGAGGTATCAAGGTCATCTGTACAAGCCGACGTTCATGCTTCTCCTCTGCTTTCTAAAAAGTGCAACATCAATAGGTCTCCTTTGCTCATCTTATTGTAGGTTACATCTTTATTAATACTTAACATATAACTTGTTAAATTGATGACAATAGCATTGAAGAACTAGAGTTAGGTCCGTACAGGAATTTACATTTCACAATGTTTCTGTAGCCTAGAACATCCATCATGCGAAGGGCTTGCCTTCCCTATGGTTGGACTCCCAGACCAGGTGTATCTGCACCAGTGGCAACTGTTGTGACAACCAGGATTAAGAACAGGAAATTTGGTCCAGACCTTAGGAGGCAGCGATTTGGTACTTACAAAGACAAAATGGTATTGAGTCCTTGATAACGCATACCTTTAAACATTTACAAATAAATTGCATATGTAAGAAATCAAATTGAAAAAAAAAACCAACTGTAATATGTGCTACCTTAAGGCACTGTAAGATAGTCCAGGTCCATGAAAAGGCTATCATGGTAGGATAGAGGGGCAGTTGCCCCCGGGCCACTAGCATAGAGAGGATTGTTGGCTGCCTCACAGCCCAATACTAAACTATACTATGCAACTCAATTTATTTATAGTTATTGCAGTGTTGGTAAAAAAACAAAAAAAACAACTTGTATTAAAAACTAAGAAAGGAAATAGAGTTTTCTGATTTGTTTTCAAACCAGGCTCTTTATTTGCAGTTGCCAATATAGCCAGCCCTCCTTTGATCAGGTGCCTTTTTGAAATCTAAATTTTTATTTAAATAGTTTCATCCAAAATAAAAGATAAATGTACTTTGTGTATCAATTGGGTGAAAATCTGATTCGAAATGTTCATCTTCGAAATTGCATTTGATTTTCTTGCGAGAACGTAAAAATTCTCAAGTGGCCCGATGTTTTGACAACAATTTATTATCTTAATCTTATCTGTTTGATTTGTGTCGGTATATTGTAGTCAAGTTCAGCAATTAAATCCAGGAAAAAAAACTAAGAATAGCAAATATGATCATACAGGACCTGGGGGCTGTAAAACTATCTGTAAGTTAATAATTTCACAGACATTGTCGTTTGTAACTCAATATTGCAGAGTGATAGAGATGTCATAACGGACAGTATGCAATATTTATTTTATCTTCATACTGGAACCATTCCTGATTGGATTATGATATTACTCATACAATGCAGTTAAAAATGTCACCTCCAAAGGCAACATACCAAATAAAACGGTTTTCAATTTTGTTCTTTGAAAATCTGGCATAGCATTATGGGAGAAGGAGTTTTTCCCCCCCCCCCATAATTCCCCCTAAAATGTTCAGGAGTCTACCTGTTGGTCATGCTTTCTTTAAGATGTAAAGTGATAAAGATTAATGCTATCACTGATCTTTAACTGCACAACATTATTCTCTAGACTTAAAGAGCGGCTTTGTTAATGAAACGTTTCTACGACAAATTGCTGAATGAAATAAGTGGGCAGAATTCATATTAAAGTTAACTGGGTGCTTTATGACAACTGCTGATCTTTAAAGCTACAGAAATAAAAGGTACTTTTGCCATCTTTACGCAGACATTCTCTGCTTCGTTTTCAGCAGGGTTGTTTCATTTGCAGAAGATGGCAATTCAAATACTTAGGAAGAATGTTCACAACAATTACATAGTTACATAGCTGAAAAGAGACGTGCATTCATCAAGTACCGCCTTTCTCTAATCTATCTTTGCCATTGATCCAAAAAAAAAAAGGCAAAAAAACCCCCCAGTTTGAAGCACTTTCCATTTTTGCAAGTATCTAGAAATACCTCTTACTTGACCTCAGAGTGTCAGTCCAATCTCTCCTTGGCTCAAGAAGCTATTACCCTGTGAATTAAAAAAAAAAATTATATCCCTGATTATGATGTTTTGCAAATATGCATCTAGTTGCTGTCTAAACATCTGTATAGACTCTGATAAAACCACTTCTTCAGGCAGATAAGTCAACATCCTTATTGTTCTTACTGTAAAAAAAAAAACTTTCCTTTGCCTTATACTAAATCTCCTTTCTTCCAGTCTAAATGCGTGACCTCATGTCCTATGTATAGTCCTGTTTATGAATAATTTCCAGAAAGTGGTTTGTATTGGCCCCCAATTTATATGTATAAGGATATTATACCCCCTCTGAATTTGGGAAGAGATTTTAACCCGTGACACTCTGAGTTTATCTCTGTTCCTTGAATTCCATGAATTTGCTTTGTGAATACAAATGATAATGGCAGCACCAATCTTCATAGCAAAGTAGTTGGGTAACTTTGTGTCAGTACATACAGTAAGTCCAGCCCTGGGAAATAACAATAATCACAGATCAAGTGAGCAAGGTCCAATAGAGGAATAGACAGGAGTAGTAAAAAAAACTGATCTGTGAACTACATTGCGAAAAGTGTGACTATCAGAGTACTGCAAAATATATACCGTACATTATATTTTTATTATGTATATATTTTTTTTAGTACACTGGACCATTTTCGCACCCTTTTTTTGTTTGTCAGAATCGTTGTCCACCAGCGACATTCAGCTGAGCGAACCAGGAGCTGAACGAATGTTGGAGATCCCGAATTAAAGTTAATATTTGGAATAAATGGTTTGGCCATAGACCTCTAGATTTTTGACTGGGTCATTCTAAGACATTCCAGCCCAGCTCTGGCTGTGTGTTGAGGGTCATTAATATATGTATTTTTTTAGCACTTTTTAACTGAAATATTTTTTTTTGTAAATATGTTTTTATTTCGGTTTATATTGTCGAGAATAAGTCACATTGAGACTCGCAGGTCTCCGTAAGCCTTTAGGGCACTATAACCAAAGTACAACATGTGCATAGCTTTTTTATAACGGCCAACCGGGCGCGCAGGCCCACAATTGCGGTGGACTCGCAGGTCCCTTACAGCATGCTGTTCTTGTCCCTAAGCTGATGTAACGTTTGCATTCAGTTGCTCCGTTTGTTAACTCACATTATGCAAACTTCAGTGTGGACTCGCAGGTCCACTTAGGGTGGGACATGAGCAGCCTTTGGAAAGGAATGACGGTCTGCAAAACCAGCATTGGTGATATAGTCGGGTGTCGGGCCCGTGAGTCTCGTTGCAGTAAGGCGGTCAGGTATTACCTCTAGTAAATGCTAAGGTGTCAGGGTGGGTCCGCTGGCCCCTCTGAGCCCAGCGTTAAGTCCCGTGGCCTGATCTGGAGAACGTGCACGTGGGTGTCATATGTTCTGTTGTCCCCTCATGGAGGAGTGAGCGTCTTCCCGGAGGCCTTATAAATCTTCTCTTATGTTGTCATTGGCGTATGCCAAGTGCCTGTCTGTTCGCACTCAGTGTTTGGGATTGGGGGGGATGTCCGGGTAGTGGCGTCTGGGGAGGTGGGGGGTCGGGGTGCGTCCGCGTCTGGGTCACGTCTGTCTAGGTCGTCTCTGTATTTGTCGGTCTATGCGGCTTCGTCACTGTGTCCTTATGTGTCGTATTGGAGTCTGGTTGTGAATTCTGCCTTGGTAGTAGTCAGTATCCAGTGGGTCCATATGTCCGTGTACCTATTCAAGGAGTTGGGTGTGGTCATAATGAGTTCCTCTATGGCTCTGAGTTCCTCCATTTGGGAGAACCAGGATGTCAACGGGGGTGTCGTTTGTTGCTTCCAGAATTGAGGGATCACCTGTTTGGCAACGTTTAGGATTCTAATGGTTAGTGAGTGCTTGTATCTCGTTCTAGGTGACTTTGTATGGTGAAGGAGCATGTGTTCTGGGAGGAAGGGGGGTGGCGTGTCTGAGAAGGTTTTGAGAAAGCCATGTATACCCCACCAGAAGGGCTTTATGGCTTCGCAGGCCCACCAAAGGTGGAGTACTGTGCCGGCCTCTCTATTACACCTCCAGCAGAGATCCGTGTGTTCCGGGTCCATGGCATGGAGTGCAATCGGGGTGCGGTACCAGTTCGTTAACAATTTAAACGCCGCTTCTTGTGTTTTGCTGAAGACTGAGCAGTGATGCGTTAAGTAGCATATCTTTTCCCAGTCCCCGTCTGTGAAAGTTTTCCCCAATGTTTGTTCCCATCTCCCCATGAATTTGGGTTTCTCCATTGGTGTTTCCCTCTGTAGCATGGAGTAAATGAGTGAGATCCCGTGTGGTTGCGGGTCTGGGTCCATGCACATTCTTTCAAATGTGGTAGGATCACGTTTCCGTGCCGTGCCCCCCGGGAGGGTGTGTACATAGCTCTGTAGCTGTCTGTGTTTTAGGTGGTGTAGGAGGGTGGGGGTTGCTCCCTCTAATAGGGTCGGGAGTGTTTTGCATTCCGTGCCTGCCAGGAGGTGGTGTAGTCTGGGTAGTTTATGTCGGATTAAGTCCCTGAATGTGTTGGGGTCTAGCCCCGGTGGGAAGCTGTCGTTATGCGTGAGAGGGAGAAGGGGGGATGGGAATGGCGCTAGTCTGCATCTCTGTGCTACTCTCTCCCATGCCTGTAGGGTTGCGGTTGTATATGGTGTGCCCTGTCTCCCACTCCCTCCCCTCCCCAGCCATGGGACGATGGACAGCGGTATCCCCGCATCCGTTTCCTCTGCCTCTTTCCATCTCTTATGCACCTTCTCTTTTGTCCACTCCATAATTCGTTGGAGGTGACAGGATTCATAGTACAGGGAGAAGTCTGGTATGGCCAGTCCCCCCCTGTCCTTGGGCAGCGTCAGTGCGGCTAGTTTGACCCTCGGTCTTTTGCGGTCCCAAATATATTTCCCGGTTTCCTGTCGCAGGGCCTGAAAGAATGATCTGGGGATGGTAATGGGTAGGGCTTGCATGAGGTATAGTAGGCGTGGGAGCAGGTTCATTTTTATAACCTGGACCCTGCCCAGCCAGGATATGTGTGGGTATGCCCAATCCGACAGGTCTTTACGGAACCTGTTTAGTAGGGGGATGAAGTTGTGTCTGAATAGATCAGGTTCCCTCCTCGTCAGCCATGTGCCTAGGTATTGTATTTGATGTTGTGCCCATTGGAATGTGTGGCTCTGCTTTAAGGGGGCGGCTCTGTGTTCTGGTATACTAACGTTCAAGATGTATGATTTTGTGAAGTTGATCTTGAGGTTGGATATCTCCCCGAAGGTCCTGAAGGCCTTCAGGATATTCGGGAGCGAGACCTCCGGGTTAGTGATAAAGAAGAGGAGGTCATCGGCGTATGCCGCGACTTTGTGTTGTGTGTCTCCATGTCCAATGCCCCTGATTGCTGCGTCCTGTCGTATGTGCGTCAGGAAGGGTTCGAGTGTCAGCACAAAAAGCAGGGGTGATAAGGGGCACCCCTGCCGCGTGCCGTTGGTGATGGGGAAGTCACTCGTCAGGGCTCCGTTTACTATAATGTGGGCGGTGGGCCCGTCGTACAGCGCCTCGACCCATCTCCGGAAGTGCGGTCCCAGCCCAGTGTGGGCCAGTGTGTGGAACATGTATTGCCAGTCGACTCTGTCGAAGGCCTTCTCTGCGTCCGTGGACAGCAGTAGAACGCCCTCGTCCCCGCAATTACGTCTGTGCATGAGCGTCAGTGCCCTGATCGTGTTGTCTCTCGCTTCACGGCCCATGACGAAGCCAACCTGGTCTGGATGTATTAATGTGGGGATGTGTGTCTGGAGGCGTGTGGCCAGTATCTTTGCCAACAGTTTGACGTCGCAGTTGATAAGTGAGATGGGCCTGTAGTTCCCACAATGTTCCCTGTCCTTACCTTCCTTCGGGATGAGTGCGATGTGTGCGGTCAGTGACTGTTTTGGCAGGTGGTGTCCTTCCCTTAGTGCGTTCAGGGCGTCTAGGAGAGGGGGGTATAGGTGTTCCGCGAACGTTTTATAATACTTTAATGGGAGCCCGTCCGGACCGGGGCTTTTACCTTGTTTCGTCACTTTAATGGCATAAGCTAGTTCCTCTATCGAAATTGGTTCGTCTAGGCTTTCTGCGGTTTCCTGGTCTATGGACGGGAGGGGGTGGGCTGACAGGTAGGCTTGTATTTTCTCCCGCAGGCTGTCCCTCGCCCTGTCTAGGGGGGGCCGAGGGAGGGCATATAGGTTCGCGTAGTAATCCCGCGTTATGTCGAGGATTTTAGAGGGTAGGTGGTGTAGGGTGCCCTGCCCGTCCCTCATTTTATCGATGTACGTCCTTTGTCTCTGTTTGGCTAGCATTCTGGCCAGTAGCTTACCGCTTTTATTGCCGTGAAGTAAGAAGAAGGCCTTATGTCTGGTTACGTCTCTGTGGTGTTTCCTATGTAAGAGGCTCGTCAGGTCCCGCCTGAGTTGTAGTAGTGTCACCTGGTGTGCCGTTTGTTGGGTGTTTTTGTTGAGTGTTTCCACCCTGTGTATTTCGGCCACTAGGTCAGTTAGACGGCTGTCGGTCTGCTTTTTAAGGGTGGACTCCTGGCGGATGAAGTGTCCTCGTATCACGCTCTTGTGTGCCTCCCATCTAATGGTCGGTGAGGTGTGTTCGGTTGTGTTCGTCTCAAAGTATTCTTTGAGTGTGTCGTTAACCTCAGACGTGAAGTCGGGCCTAGTAAGGAGGTATTCGTTAAGCCTCCATTTGTTGTGCCGGGGTCTGTACAGGGAGGACGAGAGTGTTAGGGTTACCGGCGCATGGTCTGACCATGTCGCCACCCCATGTTCTGCAGCGTTAGTTACTGGTAGATGGTAGTGCGTGGTAAAAAGGTAGTCTAGCCTGGTGTAAGTGTTGTGCACGTGGGAGAAAAACGTATAATCCCTCTCGTCTGGGTGATAGGCCCTCCAGCAATCTATCAGCTGGTGGCGAGTTAGAAGGGTCTTGATTGAGTTTAGGTTTTGCGCCGGGACCCACGATCGTCCGGCGGAGGTGTCCCACCGCGGATTGAGCGCTACGTTTAGGTCGCCCCCCACTATGACGATTCCCTCCGTGAAGGGCCTTAGTTTCCTAAGTGTGCGTGCTAGGAATCTGTATTGTCGGGTGTTCGGGGCGTAGATGTTTGCGAATGTATAGGCCTGTCCTGCTATTGTGCCCTTGAGGAAGAGGAATCTGCCCTCCCTGTCCGTCAGCTGTCCCGTTTCTACAAAAGGTATATTTTTGTGAACTAGAATGGCCGTGCCTCTGGACCTCCCTGCGTGGTAGTCACTGTAGTATCCCGTGGGGTAGTGATGGTTTGTCAATTTGGGCCTGGACCCGTCCTTGAAGTGTGTCTCCTGTATTAATACTATCGAGGCTCGTTTAGCGTGGAAGTCTCTCAGCGCTCCTGAGCGCTTCTCCGGTTTATTGAGACCTCTGGCGTTTATGGAGAGGACAGAGAGACAGTCCGGCACCAGTGCCTTCGTGTCTGTGTGTGAGTGTGGCCGCATCGTTTCGTCCTTGGGTCCCAGTCCAGTCAAGGGATCTGTACGCGTCTGTGTCCTGTCTGTGTCTGTGTCGTAGGTCGGGTGGGGGTTGTAGGAAAAGAAGAAAGAGAAGGAAAGGGGGGGAGGGGAAGGGGGATGAGGGATTTATGGGGTGTGGGTGTGCGTATCTTTGTCACTATAAGGTGACAGTGAGGTGTCAGCGACGGGGAGCGGTTTAGCCAGTGGCCACCTGTGGTCCGCGGCTGCTGCTCGCCTGTCTGTGTCGCTGGGTCCTTTGGGGCAGTAGAAGGAAGCTAAGGGACTTTGGGTGGAACCAGTCCTCCCTGCGTCCGTGCGTATGTCGGTGGTAGATGTGTACCTGAGTTGCGTTTCTCGGTCCATTTGGTCCGTGTAGTCCCCCTGTCGGCTCTATCTGTCAGGTTCTGGTCGTTATGAACGTCCTCCTCGGTAAAGTTCCTGTGTGTTGGGCTCCGGGTCATAGGTCAAGCCGCCGTCTCAGGCGCCTGTCATGTACGTAGGCAAATAAGAATTAGATAACAAAACAATTTTGCATTTAAACTTAATAAACCTTTTCTTAGGACTAAACTTTAAACTGTGAACTTGGTTGTAGCATGCAGCTGCCTGCTTTATAACCTGATTGCGGACCTAGCTGAGTACCTAACCTTCGCTCCCGTACCTCCCCCTCTCTGGCACCTGTGACGGGTCCCTCTGCCCCTCCAGGGATGGTTCGGGTCGTCCCCTACCGGCCCTCCTCTCAGGTGCCCCTCTCTCTCTAACCCGTGCCCGGGTCCCTCTTCAGCGTGTCCTCCCCACCCTTTGTCCGTGTGTGAGTGGGACCCCCCGGTGGGGCCCGCCCCCTGCTCGGTTGGGTCATCGCAGGGCGGTCAGGGCCCCAGCGGCGGGCCCCAGTCCTAAAGGAGCTCCGGAATTTACCTCCCCCATTCCCTTCGCCCCCCCCCCCCTCGGGTCAGCCTTGGTGAATGCGCCTGGGCGGGGGTCGCTGCCCCCCTGGGGTTGGTCCCTACGCAATGGTTTTGGTCCCTAGGTGTGGCCCCCTCCAGCCGGCTCCCCCCTTCCCCCGGTAACCCCGGTGGTGTCAAGCCGTGTGTAGCCCGTCTGTTGTACCATGGATGCTAGCTCGTTTGTGTGCTCGGGGGCGAGTAGCTTCCCCTGTGGGTAGGGGCTCGTCTAGTAGGCATGTGCGTGTTGCCCTATGGCAGTGTCTAGCTGAGCAGGTAGCTTCACCCTCTGACTGCCTTCGGTAACGTGCTCCCCTTACGCTTCCCCAGTGCCTTCCCCCCCCAGGGTGCGTGAGCTGGGTAGTTGCCCCCCCTGGTGTGCCCGTCCCCCCAACTCACAACTCACAGCTTGATGTGGTTTAGGAGAACAGTCTCGTTTCCCCCAGTGTCCATAAGGGGGTTGGTACCCCTATTAAAGGGTGAGTCCCGGTTGGTGGTACTTACGGTTATGTGCTGCAGCTGCCAGCGGTTGTCTCTTATGCCGCCGTCCCCGAGGGCCGAGTGGCCTGTTGTCGGGTCCCACTGCTTCTGTGTTGCTGTGGCTGGAGCCCCTGGTTCAGCGGTGGCGTCGTGTAGAAAGCGAGGGGGTCCGGCCATGTCATGGTGATGGGTGGGAGCTGCGGCAAGATCACTCAGGTCCTCCGGTATCTGATCCTGTTGCTTTGGAGGATTCTCTTAAGGGGCTTCATCGCCCGTCGGTAAGCCAGGGTAGCCGGGGAAAGGTCCGGGTACAGCTGGAGTTCCGCGCCATTCAGCAGCACCTTTTCTGTGCTTCGTGCTTTCTGGAGGATGTCCTCCTTTAGGCGGAAGCAGGCCAGGCAACAGACTGTGTCCCTTGGGGGAGCCCCCGGAGGGCCCCTCGGTCTTAGTGCGCGGTGGGCTCTAATAAACTCAATTGCGGTGGAAGCTGGGCGGCCCAGGAGCTTTTTAAATAGTTCTTTAAGGGTGTCTGCTCTTGGCGTTGTTTGGTCTAGGTCTTCTGGGATGCCGCGCACCCGTATGTTTTGGCGCCTGCCACGATTATCCAGATCCTCCATGTGCAGGGCCATTTGTCTCATTTGCGCTGTATGATGGTGTATCGCGTCTGTATTCGCAGACTGAGCGGAGGACAGATGGTCGGTGTCCGCTTCTAATTGGGACACTTTAGTGTGGAGGCCCTGGATGTCCTCCCGGAGGGAGTGTAGTTCTGCTGTGATGGAGGCTCTCAGCTCTGAATTAGCCTCTTTCAGGTCCTGTCTTGTAGGTAGGGCCTGGATTAATTGAAACCAGTCCGGTTGAGGGTCCGGAGGGGTCTGGGCCTGTTGCATCTGGCGGCTGTCTCGTGGCGACGCTGGGTGGGAAACGTCGGCGGTTTCAGAGGCTGTGCAGGTCCGTGCGGCCGCATCTGTGGGCGTCACGAGGAATTGCCGAAGTGAAGCGGCAGCTGTGCCCTTCGGCGTGTCCGTCGGCTTGGTGGTGGTCGGTGCCCGGTGAGTTTTACCCATTTCTGCCCGGGGTATAGGTGCTACGAGGAGGGTTTGTGCTTGGCCTGCAGGGGAGCTCCGGGATTACGCCGCCATCATTCTCGGCTTCCAAGCCACGCCCCCCTTAACTGAAATAATTGTTTTTAAGGAATACGATAACCCTATTAAGAGGGGAGACTTTTCCTACTGGGCACTATCTGCAGTAATACCTTAAATAAAAGATTTAAATCACCTGTGCTTTTCTGCGCAATTCTGACATCACTGGGTTTGCGTGCGGTCCTAACCACAGGCTTCTCGTTGTGAAGACTGTGATTGGACCCACTGCCAACTCGGAGCACATGTGCTCGTGCTGGGTCGGGAAGGGGAGGGTAGGAGATGGTGGAAGGAGTCAGTTCGAGGGAGGTTGTTTGCAGGGGGAAAATGTGAACATTTGTTGTCAGCATGCAGTGTGCTCTAATAAAATATGTAATTATGCACAGAATTGCCCAAGTCATGTATGTTGAGGGTGCAACTTGCCCCTTAAACATAATTACCTGTAGCTCAGTATGTGCATGGTTTCATTGTTTCACTACCAAGATCACTTCAAATCAATAAAGTGGTCATGGTGGTGTGAGTAACCCTTTAAGTGCCTTTAAATAATAAGGGGGAAAAAATGATTTATTTTGTGCAGTGAAGTTTGTTTTGTTGTGAATCCTGAACGTTTTGTGATCCATGGAGGGAAAAAATAAAGTAAAGGCTTTGTAAACATTACATTACGACTGAGAAATCTAGCAATATACATTAAATGCTTAATTCTGTTTCCTGATCTTTATTACTAAATTGCTAGTCATTCTCCTAATGCACAGGTTTTTAAAGCATTACGTAAGACCCATCCACAATTTCTGTGCTTCTAAAACCATTAATAGGCTGAACATAGAGTGCACGGCACATATTGCTTTTGTGCTTTAATGATAGAATATACGGAGGATCACACTGGAAAATTCTTGTGGCTAACTGCAGACATATCACTTATTTAAAATAATTTATGATAATGTTCAAAACCCTAAAACCATCTATGATATCAAGTGATGGCAAAAAGTGTGACAACTCGGAACTTGGTAACCTGACCATAATGCTTTGCTCTTCGATGCTCACATTGGCTCAAAATGTTTTGCTGTTGTTTAAAGGACCCCAAAGGTCGCCCAGACCATTGGTGGTCTGGGTACTGTAGTCCTGTCATTTTAACCCTGCAATGTAAAACATTTTGTGGAAACGGCAATGTTTACATTGAATTGTTATATACACCTTCAGTGGTTGTTTTCCTGACATCCATTGAGCAGTGAGACTGCAGAGGCATGATCTATACACCAAAACCACTCCATTAAAGGACCACTATAGTGCCAGGAAAACATACTCGTTTTCCTGGCACTATAGTGCCCTGAGGGTGCCCCCACCCTCAGGGACCCCCTCCCGCCCGGCTCTGGAAGGGGGAAAGGGGTAATAACTTACCTTTTTCCAGCGCTGGGCGGAGAGCTCTCCTCCTCCTCTCCGCCTCATCCGCCCGCCGGCTGAATGCGCACGCGCAAGAGCTGCGCGCGATTCAGCCGGTCGCATAGGAAAGCATTTACAATGCTTTCCTATGGACGCTATGCTCTCACTGTGAAAATCACAGTGAGAAGCACGCAAGCGCCTCTAGTGGCTGTCAATGAGACAGCCACTAGAGGATTAGGGGGAAGGCTTAACCCATTCATAATTATAGCAGTTTCTCTGAAACTGCTATAATTATGAAAAAATGGGTTAAGCCTAGAAGGACCTGGCACCCAGACCACTTCATTAAGCTGAAGTGGTCTGGGTGCCTAGAGTGGTCCTTTAAGCTTAAGTAGTTTTGATGCCTATAGTGTCCCTTTAACTTTATTAACGTTCTGAATGTGGTGAATAATTCAATGAATAAACGAAGTCATGGCCATACCGAGGCGCCACAGGAGAATGGAATAGCTTTCCATGGCTGCCTAATGATTTATCTGTGTTTAAAACAGCAGAAAACATATAAGGAAGCCTATAGAAGTGGGTGGTTTCATCTGCATATTGCGTATGGAATTTCGGGTGAATTGTGAAAAACACTGATCCTGAGAATCCGTATAGATCTGGTATAGTATTTGCCTTCTAATATGCAGATATTACACGTCAATATATTTTAGAATTCCGTCATGTCTACACGAGTTGTGCACTAACCCTCAAAATCCCCCCTCACCACCCCCACCCCTCCATAAGCATTTCTTTCTTACCCAGATGTTTCTTTGCCTGTTTAGTCCACTTACTTTTGGCTCAATAGCAGGAATAATATTATATCAACAAACAATTGTTTGTTTTGCTAAGACCTGCGTCACCTCCTCTTATAATATTTTGTTGATTGACCATTTTTTTATGGTTATTTTATGTAAAAACAAATCCATATGATCCATTAAAAAGCAGAGGTAGTATGTTAATCCTCGAATAAGGAACGTTAATTCTCAAATAAGAAACAGTGATTTTCCAGGAGGAGCTATTGATAAAAAGGCGCGTGGAAACGAAACATACTTAAAGTTCTAGAATAACGTTTAAGCACTGATGTCCTTCAGCTTGGTTCTAGTTGATATTTGCTTTAACACAGGTAGGTGTTTTCTTTTAAATTAACACTATTTGCATAAAATCCCAAACCTGCAAAGGGACAGTCCCAATATAACACAGGCAGTAACTGTCATATGAGTGCAGTCGGGGGAAGAGACAGTCATTATGGTTGAGTGACTACTTGCAGCTTCACCCCCGGGGCTGAAACCTCAATCTTCTACAGGTTAACTTTTTTCTCATGCACAGCAACCAACAGGTTAATTTCTACCCTGAAACTGGTTTCTCGGGCAGCCAAGGATACAGTATGCTAGCAGTACATAGAGAGCCATTATATTGCATGTTGCAATCCCATTTTACCTTTGAAATAATCCATTAGAAATTCATTTAGTAATAATCCCCTGCAGTATTAGGAAAGCTCAAAGCAACAAATTGGCCACATGCCTATGGGAACCAGAGGGTGAGTTCGGATTGTGTTACACACTGGATATAAACCACAAACACATTCTGCAGGTATCAGCTAATGTATTTGTGGGTCAGCTTCACTCTAAAGGTTACTTAAAATTGATGCACACTTAAAGAAGAAACCTATATACAGCTTTCAAAGCTCGCTACCTCCGCTGTAAAATAGTATCTTTGGTCTCAGGAAATGTAGCCCCATGTAGCCAAAGCGCAGCTAAGCGAAAAAAGGCCTTGACAGGGGCATAGGAGGAAGCAAGGAGGGAATGGAGTTATGGGTAAGGAGGCTTGGCTATTTAAATAGGCAGCCATTTTAAATCTTTCACTTTTAATTACTACCTTGCCGAGTTTGTCCCGCCCACCCTCCCTGAATTTGGTAACGCATTTGGGTTATCCCGTTTTTTCACAGCGGCGGGATAGGGAGCTGAAGGAGAAGAAATAGGCTCCCTAGGATGAACGTCATGGAGACGTAAAACTGTGGTCATTGGTGGTTGGTAGGTTCCGAGTCCTGTTGGTGGCTCAGAATCTGGTGGGGCAGGGGTATCTGGGTATACCCCTGCCATGGTTAATTTATGTTTGGCACTTTAAGTTGGTATGTTGGAATATGTTGATATGTATGTTATATATATATATATATATATATATATATATAATGTATATGTGTTGTTTATATGGGGGTCATTGCCTTTTATATTAACAGAAGGATTCGGATGCAAGGGCGGAGTATGGGGGCAATGACCCATGTTTATTGATAAATTATTATTGCTATGGTTATTAATATGGAAATTAATAAATTGTTATTATTCAAGATTGTTTTAAATAAAGCTGTGGACAAATTTTCCCATATAGCTTCGTGTCAGTGAGTTATTGGGTTAGGTATGTGGGAGGGTTGTCCTGGAGTCCGACTGCCCATATGGCGACACCGGTCATGAACACAATAGGTGCTAGAAGTAGATTTGGTGAGAAAATACTAAAAAGCTTCAATTTGCTGGGAGAATGATCAGATCCAGAGACCCTTTACTAAAAGAACTTCCCCAACTTTCACTCGTCCAGTGGCACCAGGTAGAGACCGGAGGAGGCTGGAGAAACCATTATGTACCTAATGTGGATTCCAAAGTGGTAAAAGCAGGTGGATAGCAAAGTCTATTTTATTCATGCTTTGCTCAGTAAGACGTCATTTCAGCACTGGCCTAATTTAGGAAATAACATCATGTCTCTTTGTGATAAAACCTTAAAGGGATACTATAGTCACTAGAACGACTACAGCTTATCGCATTTGTCCTGGTGAGTAGAATCATTACCTTAAGACTTTTTGCAGTAAACACTGGTCATTCCACCTCCACTGGTCACTCCTCAGATGGCTGCTAGAGGTGCTTCCTGGGGCAGTGCTGCACAGTGTGCATCACTGACATTCAGTGTCTCCACTCTCTGCATGGAGACACTGAACTTTCCTCATAGAGATGCATTGATTCAATTCATCTCTATGAGGAGATGCTGTTTGGCCAGGGCTGTGTTTGACTTGTGCTGGCTCTGCCCCTTTTCTGCCTCCTTGGCAATCTAAACCAATCCTATGGGGAAGCATTGTGACTGGCTCAGACCACCACTTCTGATGATGTCAGCAGACAACAGGCAGATCAGGGGCAGCAACTGCAGACTTGAATACAAGTACGATTTTACAATATTTATGGAGGCAAGGGGGGGGGGAGGGGGTCAGATGGTGTTTTTTACACTATAGGGTCAGGAATACATGTTTGAGTTCCTGATCCTATAGTGTTCTTTTAAGAGAATTACGTGAAGCCCTGAACAGATAGGAAGGCAGAAGCTCACTAATAGTCCATTACACGTCTTTTTTCACATTTAATGTATAACATGCCTTAATACCTCCCAAGTGTCCCTACATAGGAGGGGCAGCCCCTTTTTTGGACCCACATTCTTCTTCTCTCTCTCTTTTGTATCCTAATCCCCCTCTTTCAAGGAGCTCTATATTGTTGGTGTGTCTGAGTATATAACAGAGTTCCAGAGTGAATGTGTTTAGAAATCAGTTTGTGTATATAAGATACATCGCTCTTGTTCTAAATGACATTTTAGTTGCATAGATTGTTATTAGTAAGTCACCTGAAATGTCTCAGAACAGACCCTCTCCCCATTCACACTCCTGAAATGAAAGTGTCCCTATGAAATGTTGGGAGATATGTGGTTGCTGGAATTAATTTCAATGAGATCAATATCTATGGGGAAAAAGAAAAAACTCACGATTCTAGACTAACTAGATGCTGAGTTCTAGCAGAAAACCCTCCTATTCCAGATCTGTGGCAGCAGCACGTAGTCAAAAACATGGGCTTATGTTTAATTGACTGTCACTATTCTAGCCATATGACACCTGGTAAGTCTCTCTCTCTCTCACTCTCTCTCTTTTTTTTCTTCTTTAATGTAGAGACAAATGCCAGAAGAGTTTACAGAGAGCCAAATGCAGAGTTAAGTTTTACTAAAAGCCTGCTCAACAGCCAAAAATCAGATAAGACAAGAAAAACAGAACAGTCACCAAAAAACGTTTTCACTTTGAGTCACATTACCATGACTAAGCCTCTAGCAAGACTTCATTGCGTGTTCTAGATGTGAGTTGAATATGATTTTTCTTGTCATAATGTTTCATTTAGTTGCAGTGCACAGTCTTTATTAGAATACCAGTACAGTCTATCAGAGTTATTTTTAGACACTAGAGTATAATTTCATCACCTCTCTACTGATGGTCCTCGTCAGTGTGAAACTTGATGAAAATAGCACTAAGTGATGATGACACCCTCACGTTGTTTTCACCCCTTCGTAAAGTCATTATGGAGTTTCATTATTAGATAATATTCAAGTCATAATTCTGAATTATTATTCATACTTCATATATCCCAAAAACATAGTCAGAATTTAGTTTTACCACATTTGACTTTTAAAGTAGGCTTAAATAGATGTCTTCTGGAGAGAAGAGAACGAGGACAGCTCAAACCAAGTACAGACACCAATTCGTTCCTTGCGTAGGGTACATTCAACTTTCATTTTTCACCCAAGACATTCCCACTTCCATTTCAAATTAATTCACTCCATGGCACCATTTTTTTTTTCCTGTACGAAGAACACATCTGTTAACATTTCAAAGTACCATAAGACTTGTCTGTGAGTTTCATCTGTGTCTCTGTGGAGAGAATAGATGCATTTCAGACCTGTTGAGTTGAGAATAACCGAAGAATAAATTATTAAGATTATGTCTGCCCTCAGTGTATATATCTTCTTATACATGTATTTGGTTTGTTTGCATATTCTTAGGTTTTTCAAAACTTTAACCCCTTAAGGACACATGACATGTGTGACATGTCATGATTCCCTTTTATTCCAGAAATTTGGTCCTTAAGGGGTTAAATGAACACTATAGGCACCCAGACCACTTCAGCTCATTGAAGTGGTCTGGGTGCAGTGTCCCATCACCCTTAACCCTGAGCATGTAATTGTTGCAGTTTTTAATAAACTGCAATAAGTACCTGCTAGGGTTAACTCCTCCTCTTTTGGCTGTCTACCACACAGCCACTAGAGGGACTTCCGGGTCTTTAAGCGACTTTTGGTCGCCTAAATGACGCTAGACGTCCTCATGCTGTGCATGAGGACTTCCAGTGTCACCGGAATCCCCATAGGAAAGCATTGTATAATGCTTTCCTTTGGGGAAATTCTAACGCGAACACGGCCATGCGCATTAGGTCACCATCGCCGGCTGACATTGGGAGGGGAGGAGAGAAGGCAGACCAGAGCCAGTGCTGAGGGACATCGGGGCTTGGCCCAGGTAAGTAACAAAAGGGTTTTTTAACCACTTCTGCACCACGGGGGGGAGAGGGGTGCCTTGACAGAGGGGGAAGCTATAGTGCCAGGAAAATGAGGTGATGCAGAATTGAATGTCTCCATTGCTGTACCTGCAGAGGTATTTCAGCCACATCTAATTATTCAGACCATGGGATGCCAAAATGTTTGCCTGGGATTACTGTGTATTTTGCTCAGAGAAGACCTGCCTGGCATTATGATTCTGGGTTGCTTGCATAAATGGGAGCAGTCTGATATACAAATGGTAGATATTCACTCTGTAATGGCATAAGTAAGCTAAAACCAATCTGAGGCATAAGACAAGCAATTCAGTTTTCATGCATGTGTATCTCATATACTCAGTTGTTGGCTTCTACTGGACATTATTTTAGGAAGAACAGAAAAGAGAATTTCCCTAGTCACATCCTTAACTGTTTCTAGGCATAATGTAACTTGGAAGTAAGGGGATCATGCAAGTGTGGCATTTCTTGGGATGATCACTGCATATACCCACCTCAGGCCTTAAGAGAGTTCCCTGAGTGTTATAGTCTCAGGTGAGAGAACAAGTGCCTCCTAGTGCCACAGAATTATGAATGAAGACATTGATGTTCCCTGCATTCATTCTATAGTGAGGTCCATGTGGGAGTGGGTGATCTTCACGCTGTCTCACACTGGATATAGGAGTCACGGGTGGGTACGGAGCTGTCAAACCTCTTGTACTAAGTTCCTGGTCAGTGTTGTGTCCTTCGTAATCCCTGTTGCTATTCCTTTGTTCCCAGGTATGAATAAGCTATGCATGCAAGACCTTTAAATACAGGGGTTAACAGAAGTGTGCAGCCTATATTGGGATGCTGGCTGACTATGGTACAGCCCTTAATCTCCTTTATGGTCCTGGAGTCAAGATTTCTGACTGCAGGGTAACGCACATATGGCCTTTTCAGTCCAGGGTAATGCAAATAACTGGAGGGCAATCATTGTGTGGACATTTGGTTTATATCTGGCTATATCCCTGGACAATAAGTATCCATGTAGTTGTTAGGCTACAACTCTGAATGCATCATAGGAGCTGAAGTTGTTGATGAAGTAGAGTATGCTACTGAATGTCTGGGAGATTCATAGTTACACAGTATCCATTGAAGTCCTGCATTGTTACGGTTAGATTGTGAAACATCACTCGATTCTGCATTGAAGCTTTTGAGCTGTTATCCCAGATAGTAAACAACATCTAATTGCCCTCGCTGACAGCACTCATATATCCGCCTTTGCTGCAATGTTGTTATTTCTGAAATAAACAACTGCCCATGTCTTTTAGTATCTGGAAGTCTGACAGGTGTCATATTATAAAAACAGTGCTTAATTCTAATGCCTTCTTTCATTACATCGCTCGGGGGTGTTTGGAGAGGGCTCTTGAACTGAGAAACACATTGTGGGTTTTTTTTCTCCCAAAGGAGAGGTCTCTTGTGCTGTTTCTGTAATACTTTGGAAAATCAGTAGTACTGTATTTGTGTATGATAAAGAGCCTGTGTAGTGCTCATTCTTGTTCAGTTTCTTTAACATTGACTTGGGATCTGCAGACTACGAGATAAGATACCTGATTGTTAACTCACTTGAAGGAGGCAGCACCGAGTCCATGGGGCACTTGACCCACCTTCACTCAATGATGATGTGTTTGACTCCTTTGATCTGTATCATCTGATGCTCCTTCAGTGAGCCATCAGGAAATTACACTTGTCAAACAACTACGTTAGTGAGAATACAGTTTATTTAGTCATCCAACAAAATGAATCTGGCAATGTTTTGACTTACAAGGTGTCTTTGGCAAACCTTGATACACCATGCAAGTTGAATCACTGCCAGGTTAACTTTGTCGAATGGTTGAATGAACTGTATTCACACTCATGGTTTGTTGCCAAGTTTAATTTCCTGATTGCTGGACTTGTAGCAGATGTCCCACTTGAGCATCTGCATCTTACATTGCACATTAGGATATGTGTGTGCCCTCTACATCAGTGATTTTTCAGCTCATCTGAGCAAGGCTAGAGAGTTACGAGCAACGTCAGCATCCTTCATCTTTCAAACAGCCCCATTAGAAAGAAGATACAATGATTAGATAGCCAGTATTCCTAAGAAACCTTTGTTGAACACTTCCAGCCTGTATTGTCAATATTGGTGGGACAAATCTAGCTGACTTGTGGACATTACTCCTTTGTGATAGCACAGGTGACGTGATGCCGTTCCATAGGACAAACTGTATAGCTATGGATTCTAAGCACTGCAGATCTTTGACTTGAATCTTCTTTTATTGGGCATACACCTCACTTTCTCTGTAAAATGTGGCATTGAAAGCTTTTTAAACCAGGTATTGCAAAGTATAGGTCAAAATGGCTAAACTGATAAAAACATAGCTCAGTCAGAGACTATTTTTCATCTATTTTTATACTGGCTTTTCCTTCTCTTGATGACGAATAGACTGCATTTGATTGGAGGTCAGATGGGTCTATAACCTGTTTGCTGCAAGAGGAACAGTGGAATATGAGTCCTAGACAGTTTTCTTGTAAGACCCCACGTAATATTTAAAAGGAACGGTAGTCCTTGTAGTTTTAACATTGTCTATCCCTTTATTAGCATGTTAACTTTTTATCGTATCTCCCATTAGCAAGTTGGTTTATTGGGTGGTGTACCTTGTTTACACCAACATATACAACTAGATCAGCCAAAAATTCTCTTTAGCTGTGAAGACTATGTTTCTATTTACAAACCCATATAATTTAAAGATATTCTACAGCTAGGCTAGGCAACCTTCGGCACTCCAGATGTTGTGAATTATACTTCCATAATGTTGGCACAGCATCATGGGAGGTGTAGTACACAATATCTGAGTTTTGAAGGTGAAGGTTGCCTAACCCTGTTATTTAATGTTTGCACTTAGCGGACAATATTACCAACAAGTCCCAAAACAAGAGTTTATAATTTTTTTTCATTATATGATTTTTATAGACATATAAGTAGTTGTGGAAGAGGAGCTCTCAACATGAATTTCTTATCTATCTTTGAAGAGCCGTTCTCCTGAACTCAGCAGTGTAATGTAAAAATATTGTTCATTTTTCTGGATTTATCAAATATGCAGTCTTAACCATCTTGCTGTAATTGTGACCTACCATGCGTATGGTAGTGGTCTGTTTTATCTGAATATAAATTCCAGATGTTAGGAATGTTCCCCAGGATTGCACATTTTGATCTGATAAAGATCAAATGATGTGGTGGAAACGTCATCACCAGGTATTCTGCTTGCTGTTAAAGCCTGCCATTTGTAAATGAAGTGCTTGGAAAATTTACTTTATGTTCTTGAATGCATAGCACAGGTAAAGGAGTCCACGACAGCTGGAGTGCAAGAGGTTGGTCAACACTATTTCTGAGATGGCTCATTATCATCTCACTTCTGTTCTTAGACATCCGTATTTACATGGCATGTTTACAGCTGTTTACGATCTAGCACTCTGCCAGAATAATCTTCTCTAAAGTATAAAGCTAATTTAAGAATCACTAGTAAATCGGCAGAGGGCAGCAATCCCAGATCTGTTAAGCTGAAAAATTATACAAATCTGTTTCACTTGAGGACCTCCAGAGGTCCACACAATATGTGGTCATCACTTTAAATGTTATAATTTTTGATGTCAGTAGAGCTTAAGTTGCTTTGAGATTCTGGACCATAATATGTTGCAGTACGGGCCAGTATTTTGTTTCTGATAGCGCTTGTCTACTTTCCAATTGATCGCATTTTGGTAGCATGTACAGGGTAGTGAAGATCCTTCATGAAAAGATTGAGTTATTTTCTTCATGTATGGACACATAACTTTCTTTGTCATTATTGTTCAGATTCCATGCCTTTATGGCTGTTAATTAATTGTGGGAGTTGTAGTTCGTAAACAGTTGGCATGTACATTCTGGCTATCACTGAGGTTCAGGTTAAGAATGAATCCTTCCTATGTTCACTTGTATTTGAAGGCATCAGGAGGACAAGACATATCTTTATTAGAGATGTCGCGAACCGTCCGCGAACTTCTCACGAACGGTTCGCCGCGGTTCGCCACGAGCTGTTCGCGGCGAACTCCGGTCAGCTGACACGTCCCGGCCAGTCTCCAGCAGACCGTCCCTCCCAGACCCTCCTACTTCCTGGATTGAAACATGGATGCTGTCCAGGAAGTAGGAGGGTCTGGGAGGGAGGGTCTGCTGGAGATTGGCCGGGACGTGTCAGCTGACCGGAGTTTGTGGCGAACCGTTCGCGACATCCCTAATCTTTATGTGTCATTGGTATTGTGCATCCCTGGAACAATTGTACTTTTGTTATGCCAAGGGCCTGGGCTTCCTCTGGCATTAGATATGTAGGTACCAATTAGACCCTCATATCTCATTATTGATTCCTTCACTCAGATTGCATTCAGTGTGTAGAGGAGGGCCACTAGATCAATAGGTAGCGGATGTTCCTGCGGACTCCCTTATTCATTTTTTATAGTCAAAATGCCTTCATCCAGGGGATAGTGAAGGACTGTGTGAGCAGCCACCAACTGCTCATCTGCTCTGTTTTAACTTTTCACCTGTGGCATATTGGACGAAGGCAGCATTAAAGGGACCCTCAATGCACCATACACACTATAGTCCGCTGACTGTAAACCTAGTTGAAATGATAAACTTCTGCTTTATTAGATCAACTCAGGTCCCTTGGTACAGCAAGGTAAGTGTGAATGGTGTGGCAGTTTGCTGCTAGATATTGGATGGAAACTACTGGCACCATTACCACTACAGTGCGCTGTAGTGTCTATGGTTATTAGAGTGTGTCTTTAAGCAGATCTTCCCTTGTGTGTATGGGGTCCTCTAAATCCCATATTCCATGGGGGAAAGAGTGGGTGGGCATCTGTGGTTGCTTGCTTACTCTCCTTCCTTTATAAGAAAAATGATAAGCTCATGTGGATGGAAGGGCACAAAGGCGTGTCCACCAATTGCAGATCTTGGCCTCTACACTGTGAAATAGCTGGAAACAATGGGCATTCCGAAGGGAGTAACATGTATTGTAATGTATCTTTTGAATGGATTGTTTCTGGAGTGCCTTATAATATAACTATCGGGGTAGGTGGTCAACTCCACTATAGGCTACTACTAAGATACATGTGAACTTCTGTTACAGCATCGTATACCCTTATGTTAGATTATCTACATATTCGTAGAACTGAGTAAGAGAGGGGTATTTTTAAATGTGCTTCAACCCCATGTGCTCTTTATTAAAGGTTAATAAGTATGTAGAAGTTTATAAAAATACCCATCTCGGTCTCATTAGAGAATTTGCTTTTTAGCTCAAAGAAGCAAGGTGAATTGTTAGGGTAGTTAGTGTAGAGGTTTTGCCTTGAGGTGAGCGTACAGTTTAATGGCGTTTGGAGTGATACTAAAAACCTTCAGGTATTTAAATGTGCATAGAGGTTTGGGATAAAGTGCAACTAAGTTTTTTTTTTTTCTGCTGGTTTTTATTTGTGAAATTACATTACAGGCAACAACAGAAAAATATGAGCGCGTGTGATTACCATAAGCCCCTGCATGGCAAAGGATTGTGGGAATGTATAAAGGTATGTTTCATTAGCCTGATTCATTTGAGGATACGTTCTTGCACCTTTGGTTTCACGCGTTCCTTTAACATCAGTATTTACTGCAGTGGAATTTTTATTTGACATATAATGAGGCAGATGTTTCCAGGGATCTTGGACTGGCAGAGGATTTGATGATTTTATGGACGTTTGTTCCACATTAGCAGCGTTCTGTAGAAGGTAGCTAAAGCCGCATGGGTTTTAAGATCTACGATAAAATCGTGTAGTGTTTCTCAAGCTTCTAGCTAAAAATACTGTTTATTTTCACAATCAACTTTACCTGCGTTCAGACCCTAAACATCTGGCTGATGAAGTAGTTAAAAAATATACAATTTAAAAAAAAGTCATAAAATAAAACATATATATATATAAAAAAAAATCTGCTACAAAGTCTAGAACATTGAGCAGAGTTTAGGGTCGGCACCTACAAATCTGGGCTATTTGACAGGTAAGATAAAAACGTGAAACATGCCATAAAAAATAAAAAAGTCTTATTTCGTGTGTTAGTGCGGAGAATGCCATGTGCTAAAACGTAAAGATGCATTTTGCAGTTTGCTTCTGCAATCCGTTTTCACACCCTAAATACTTTTTGCATCAAAGGCGATCCCTATAGACTCTCACTTACAAGATTATTGATCAATCGAAGGCTAACCTGCTTAGTATTATGTGTTTCACTTCAGAGGTCATGGGTCGGACACCTGACATGCAAGTGTCCAACCTTGACCCACTTCTTCAGTTGTGGAAAAGACTCTTCACAGGTCGAAGAAATGATTTTGAAAGCTTTCATGATTTTTTTTTTTTTTCCTCCACGGTTTGCTTAAATTCCAGACTGCCAGAATCTATTTTCCTTTTTTTTGATTGAAAGAGCTAATGAAGGATTAAAACCAGCAGACAGATCATCTGCATACATCATGGTACATTAAAGGTGGCTGCATCTGGGCTGAGCAACTGCTGTTGCTCTAAAACTGTTGTTGATCTACAACCAAGCACACTCCAGAGCAATGGGAGTTGTAGTCCAGCTACCACATAAAATGCCACTGTCAAACTGAAATTAGAGGATTGTAATATAATAATAACAACAACAACACATTTATGACTCCTACTTGTTTGCATAATGCAGCCATAAAACAGAATATTATGCAGGTTATTGTCAGTAGTACTAAAAATATATGTATGCTTTAAAGGGGAAGTCTAACCGTCATTAATTCTCAAAAAAAACCTTTTAAACATGTTTTTGCACTTTGTGATCTTGTTGAGAAGGACACGCACTGCATTTTGATCTGGTGCATTGATATTTACTGCACTAGGTAAAAATCCACTATATCTAACACTTTGTGTGTCCCACGTCTTTGTTCAGTCTCTTTTCCTGCCTATTCCGCATGTCTTTGTTGCCCTTTAGACTGTCTCTCTTTGTTTTTTGTTTTTTACAGTCTTTTTATTTTTTCTTGGTTTGCCCGTTCTCTGTTGCCTAGTCTCTCAACATATTTTTTATGTCTATCTCTGCCAGTCTCTTTCCCCTCTCCATCAGTCTACTTCATCCTACCTCCCCCAGACTCCCTCCCTCTCGCCAACAAATTATATTGTTTCCTCATCAGTCTCCTTTGCCTATGTAATGGGAACTTTGAGGGAGCATGTGTGCGGGGCTGTATGTGTCTTATGGGAGGCATATGTGCACGACTGCATGTTTATATCAGGATTGTCTGTGGGTTGAGGTTATTGGGTTACCCTGGTTTCCCCATCCCTCCTGCTTTTGGGCAGTGATGGAACATGGTGATGCAGTGGCGGAGTTTTTGACTCCAGTATAATTCCTAATTTACCTTATGTTTACCAGGGTCAACTTTACTGAATGTAATCTTTCCATAATAATAAGTTATACGTATCATTTGGCTTTTTGATTTTTTTTTTTTGAGAATTTGCGACTTTGAGATATAGAATTAAGTGCAGTGCGTCTGTATAAACCACAAATAAACCGTTCATCGGTTGTCAAGGACACTCCGTGTTTTGTAGAATTTTTATATTTATAGTATAGGGCTGTTAGCACTGTCTGGAGTGCATGCCTATGCTGGGAAAAAAACGCTCTGTGAAAAATAATTTTGTTGCACTTTTAAAACACACTCTTACTGGTTTACCCCACTGTAAGTATGGCATATGAGCTTGTTTAAGTGTTACTAAATAACATCCGCATACCTCCAATTTACAATTATCTGGATGCCGGTAGGAGGGGGTAAAGGGTCGGGGTAGCAGTAATACCAATTCCTCACGGATCAGCCCAAAGGGTGACTGTCTGCTCATATTACTGGCAAGTCAGCCTGGCGTGCATGCCCACTAATGGCAGAACCTGAAGGGTTCTATCACCCTGAACATGGCGCAAGCATGTCTAATGTTGCACTTTTGCCATGCTAGTTGGGGACAACTCCCTAGTGTCCATGAAAGGGGAATACCAAGGAACCAAGTTAGGACTGGACCCATAAATCGAGACTGCCCTATCAAAATCGGGATGGTTGGGAGGGCTGCATCTATAATGCCATGTCGGATCTATAAATACATCTGTTAATGTTACAAGGACTAAAGGCTACATTATCTAGATATTACTTCTTTTTTCTGCAGGACCTTGGGTTGGTAAAGCATCATGGGCGTTGTAGTCTCATAAAAGTTAGAGGCTATCTTTTGGTTGTCATTGCTCTGCACAGATCGGGTGAAGGTAAAGGTTGCACTGTTTGACTGCTCACGCTATTTATCTGGACTGTTGCATGCATTGTAATTCCATGTCTGTGACAGATTCTAAGTTTTTATTTCATTTTCAGCAAATCATTTTTGTTAATCAGATTTTGTACATTTGTCTTGTCTTTGCAGGAATCAACCTACGATGCTAATGGCTTAACAAAATAACCGAAGATACTATCACAAAGCACAAAAATTAAATAAAATCCTCGGATTGAAGCAAGAGAAAGCAGACAATAACGACACCTCTCTCAAGGACATTTTATTTATTTTCTTCCGGTTTTCTCGTCTAAGATGGAACTGAATATTATCAGTGGAGATCCACATTTTTGCATCAGGTAAACACAATAGTAAGATGTTCTTAAGACACAACACAGGTGAAGAGGTCTCATTGGTTGGTGTCTAAAGCTGGACATTTCGAGAGACATTTTAACCTATGGCTGATCTTTAACAATTGTCAAACAAGAAGAGTAAATGACATCTGTCAGTATGTTATATAAAGACACATTGGATTGTGAATCATACATTTTATTTCTGTATTTTTAATCTATTTTTTTCCTCAACTCCAATTGACACATTGTTGCTCCCTGGTAGTAAATGAGTTTCATTTGAAACTTTGAATGTTGGTTTCTCTGATGACTAGGAGAGATAGATAACTCCTCTTCAAGCATATATTAAAGGGACAGTGAAGCCAATATTTTCTTCCTGGAAGCTATGGGCACATCTCATAATAATGATTGAAGCTGTTGATTGTCCAAACAGGCAGGTTATTGTTTGGTTGAAATGGTAGTGGTCTAGCTGCCTTCGCAAAAGTACCAAACTTTTGGTATGTTGGAAAATATTTTTCTTTACAATGCTGTATTGACCATAGCGTTAGCTGATCGCGCTCTCTCTCTCTCTCTCTATATATATATATATATATTAGGACCTGCCAAAGATGGGGTACATTGACGTTGTGGCAGGCTTATGCAATGTATGATCATATAATGTAACTAAACCCCTATTATTTTTGCCTAGATTAGGTATTTTTAATAAAACTAGAAAATCCATCTGCTGCAAGGTTTGGCATCAAGGAGATGCTTGATGCTTTGTACTTGGGGTTATGATAACTCACTTCCATTGTGTAATGCTTATTGGAACAAGGCACCACAGGCAGAGGAGAAATGGTAATACGTATATCCAGGTATTTACCCTATTGGTCCCATCTTGTTTACCAAGACAACCTGAGGAGTGGCTGGACCAGTGGGGGTGATCTACCTTGGGTGACGGATGCAAGATGGGTGCAGGCATCACCATCTCACCTGTCACACGTGGCTGTGTGGGACCAGGGTGGAAGATTTCATTATCCTCACCCCAGTGATAGATGGGAGGGAGCTACTCCCTGATACAGGCAGCGGGGGCAAAGTCACTGACAGCTGCAGCTTGGTACTGCTGCTGCATGCTTGGGGGGTTGGGGAGAGGGGGGCGAGCAGGAAGGAGCTGGGCTAGGGCACACTAGGCTTGTTTTTTTCATAGTTCAATAGTAATGGCATTTAATATAGTATCAATAAAATGTAATTACCTTTTCTTTTACAGGGTATATACTTCCCATTAGCTAGCAAATGCCATTATTTAAACAAATGCACATTTAAATTGTCTGCAGCTCCAAATATAAAGTACCACAAAATAACATGTGGACTTTACCATGATGCCAGTTATATCCTGGCTTTGTTGATTACTGTGAATAGTTGGGCAGTAGTGGGTGACAGTGGCCACTAGGCTCAATAAGATACTGCCTACTCCCAATGTCTATGATGATCTAGTCCAGAAACGTTGTAGAGGTGTAATATTTGGGGGGTCAATTTTCCATGATTTCATTGTCACCTTGTACGTAGGCTTTCTGTGCCATTCATTGGGGATGCCGAGACTACAAACATCCCAGAGTGCCCATCCCTCATGCTTACCACACAAAACCCTCTATATAACTTTAAATACCACTATGTCCCTGTCACGCGAACATAGAGCACAGAATTCCATAAAACTTGTTATCCACTGTGTGTTTATTAATATTCGTTCTGGTTCACAATCTCCGTAAAGAAAAGACAGCAATACTATGATTGTGGTCCACATTCCAATGATGCTCAATCAGTCTGTCAGCTGGTGGTGCATCGTGGGAAATGTAACTCACAATTGGTTGTATTTCCAAGACTAACCATCACGATTGAATCTATTCAATACAAGCTCCATTCTTTTTTTTTTTCTTTTGCAAAATGGGTCTATATTTCATTAAATTGTCAAACCACCAACATCACAGTATTTCTTGTGCCTTCTTCAGGATCCATTACATTCCATGCAGAAATTAAACGGCTTGTAATTTACTTGGCCCCATCGATCTGCTGTTTTTATTTTGCTCGGTTATTTATTTCACAATCTTGGTTACATACGCTAATTAAAAGACAAAAGAAAATGTGCTTAACTAACAACAAGAAAAGAGATATCATCCCTTTAACCCCACCGTATTCCCTGCTTCCCATTAGTACTTAACATTTTTCACTATGTTGTGACTGCCATTATTTCATTTAACACTAGTTAATCTGTATCAGAGGTATACAGAAACCCTCTAGATGATAAGTTTGGACACATTCCAAAGCTGGCAGTTTCCTAGTGCACACAACTCCATGTGTTTTGATCCTAATGGCGGCTCCCTGCTATTTGGACTGACTGCCAACTCGTTCTTGGATCAGCTTCTCGCTCAGCTCCCACAAGGCCGCCGCCGTCTCCTCTCGCTGGGCCTGCTGTGATGGAAGGCATCGGCAGCAGTTATTGAAATACATCCCTCCTAGGCCTTCTAGCTCTGGGGACACAGCGCAGTAGATAGACGTGGCCGCTCCTTGTTGCTAGAACAAAACAAAAAGTATCAAGTGAATAGGGTTGATTTTTTTGATATAGATACATGCAAAGTTTGTGGTTGTCATGGATAAATCGGTTTTTATATTGCTCCAAATGGGTATAAGTGGATTTTTTAAGCATGTAGCAATGTAGGTAGCATGATAAAAAAAAAAAAAAAAAAAACCTCCAAGCACCATAACCACTACAGTGCACTGTGTGGTTATGGTGCCTGGATGTGATTGGTCAAACTGTTTTCTAACAGTCTGACTTTTTAACTTGGGTCTGTCAGGTGTAGCTCCCTGCACCTTCCCTTCTGATTCGAGAACTTGAAGCTTCTGCGTTGGCTCTGATGAGCCTGCTGCTGTAGTGGTTAAATAAGGGGTGTTGGTGTATGTGTGTTTTATTTTTTTTAACATGAAAACTTTAATGTAAATGTATTCTCTACACATACAGTATGCTTCTGATATATGTGATACTGACGTGGAATTTAAAAAGTGCGCAAAATGCAGATGATGAAACATTGTAAAACGTGTCCTGTTAATGGAAATATTTACAATTAAACACACAGTTCACAATGATAATTACAAATATGTTTTCTTACAGAATTGATTTTCTTTGTGGCCAACTGGGGGGAAGCTATTTTTTTTTGCACTTTGTGTACTGTGTAGGAAGCACTTCCCAAAAACAATATCTAATGTTTAAAATGTATTTATGTAAAAGACTTGGTCACTGACTACATTTTCATTTTTTCTGAATTGAATTCCCTATGTTTGTTCATTTGTTTTCAAACTAAATTCAGCGATTATTTTCATTTTGACATGCAGATCCTTGCTGTGGCTGCATCTAGCAGCCGTTTGGTAGGTAACTTCCTAAACTGGGTACCCTTGTGTGTTTGCCATATTTAAGGGTACCAAATTAGGAAGCTATTTAATATTTAGCTCCTTTTTGGTATTCTTATGGCAATCTCACAAGGATTAGGGCATTGTCTACCAAGAACTGGTGAAATAGCTCAGTGGGCTAATGCATCATCAGTAGAATTTTTTTCAACCCTTTGGGGTCACAGGTTTGAATCCTGGCAGGGTTGACTGAACCCTTCATCCTTCCGAGGTAGATAAAATGAGTACCATTAATAGTAACAACCCCTGGATGTTGGGCTAAGGTAACATCCACAGGATGTACTTGAAAACCAGAGTAATCTGAATGTACCTTTCCTGGTTAAATACTTTGTACTATTAATAACCTGAAAGACAAAACTAACGAAATATCTGTCATGCTTCGACTAGGGACATGTTTACTAAAAAGCGAGTAACCAGTGGCTGCTCACTGTTATAAGGAAAAGTCTAGCGACTAGGCAGCAATTGTCATCTTGTCACATAGTGTAAATCAATTTGTCTTTGCATTCTTGTCGTGCCACATAGAGCATTAATAAGCTAAAATTAATTGCTTCAAATTAGATGGCATCCAGCTCTTATAGGGGAACTGCCAATTCCCATCATTTTTAACATTATGTTTACTTATCTTATATATTTATTAAATACGCATTTTTGATATGAGAAAAAAATTATTAAATCTAGAAATTGACACCTTTCTAAACCTGCAACTGGGCTCCCTCCATCTTAGCTCCCTGACAATCATTATTATACGCTCTGTCCTTTGCACCCGGCAGTCAGCTTAGTGAAAACATACAGAGTAAAGGAGAAATTAAACAATGTTTCTGTTTGTTCTCCTCATATGCAATGTTTGCTTTGGCTTTGCCTTGTCTAAACTGGATTATGATGTAATTTGCTAAATCTTTAATATAAATTGAAAAGAAAACTGAGCATGGCATGAAAAAACAGGTTGGCGCATGTTGTAGGCAATGCTCAGTGTTTCATTCAACGGTGTTCCAGTCATTTAGAACTTATACAAAGAGACAACATTTACTATCTTCAGACTTACACCATTGAAGGAACACTCCAAGCACCATAACCACTACAGTGGTGTTTATAGAGCCAGGAGTGGCCTGATGTCATTCCACAGGAAGTAGTCACTGTTTAAGAATGTGCTGCTGAGGTAAGCTTGCAGGTACAGGCAGGCGTTCAATGGCTCTGCTTTTTTAGGGCGGGCTCGCAGGCCGAGAAGGGTTTACCTCAGTGGAGCTAATGGACTCTTCTTTCAGGCGAGGTGATGATGGGCGCCTGTCAGACAGAAGGACGTTGTCAAAACATTCTTAATCAATTTGACTCCTTACTGTGGCTGGCTACCAAAACCACTAAAGCGGGGGGTAGTTGTTCTAGTGCTTTAAACCCAGAGGCAGTGGCACAAACATTGAGCTTTGATTGCCAGTCCCCATAGATATCACCAGATAAGGTTACACTGACAAAGCATTATAGGCCTCAATTCAGAGAATTACTTTTACAGCGCTGCCGAAGATATAGGCGCTTTATAAATGCCAGTATGAAATAAAATAAAGGGACAATCTAATCAAAATAACCACAGATCATTTTAGTGCGTAAGATGCTAGAAGTCTTTGTAAAATAGTTTTTAAGCGGTTTTACAACTCCTTTTCCACAACACCCATAGCCAGGCAATCTCTGACGATTTTTACCACCCAAGGATCCAACTTGTCGTTGACTATCCCCAATGTATAATTGTAAAGCACTGCAGACAATATTGGCACTATATAAACACTAATAATAATAGCGGTCAGGATAAAATGCATTGCGGAATGATACGAAGACTTGTGTGTCCTTTTTTCCTTCTGTTCTGTATCTGTAGCTAAATTATTACATATCAGTGTCTGCCTTCTCAGAAATCAATGGAAGGCTCCTATTTAAATATATTGGTCAGAACGATTGACTGTGTCATGTTTAAATTTCCTGACTGCTTAATGCGGTTGGGGGAGGCACACTCTAGGCTGACACGTCAAATATAAAAAAATATGGCTCAAAATTAACCCGAGCACTCCAATTAAGCACATCACACAAAGTGCAATTGGGACCAGGGCCAAAAACGCTCCATATATATCTGGACATTTTACACAGACAACATCACGGGGAGGAAATGTTTAGAGTAAGAAGAAGAGAGCAAACACATACATTATAATGATTCCAAAAAACGTATTAATCTTTCAATGCTGGGTGGGAGCTACGGTGTTTTTTAGTCCCTTCCCAAAATCTGCTTTTGAATGCCGTGCTAGCATCTAGTTATTGGGAATCACTGTCTATACACAGCTTGTAGCTGTTACGGAAAAAAGACATCTAAGAGGAACCTAATAGCTTGTGGTTATATCTACTTTTTTTGCCAGTAAGGTAATTAGCACGTTACCAGGAAATATTTTTGTATTTGCAAAGTACGATGTGATTGTGAACCTGAACTGTAATAATTCAGGCTAAATTCAAAGTTCAAGCTCTGACTTCAACTTGGTTAGAAATTTAGTTTCAGAGCTGGCTAATTTGGCTGTTCGATTTTAAAGTTTATTACAGATGACCCGTTATTGAATAAACACTATAACATTTCCGTTTTCAAAGATCTTCACCGGGATTTGTAAAAAAATAATAATTTAAATAAAAGGGAAAAAAACTCCTCCTAAAAACATTTGTTTGGGTGACGTTTATGATCACTGCTTTATTGATTGTAGACAATTATAAAATTTAGGCCAAAATTAATGATTTGTAAAAATTCTAGATTATCTGCTTTCCTGAAATTTCACAATTGTTTGTTCAATTAACTATGATTTGTTGTTTGGTCAATAGACTTCTCTGTTTTACAAATATATCTCTTGGTTAAGAGGGGATGAGCATATTGCTCACAGAACAAACAGAGTGAGGGTAGACCTTACCCCCAGCTTGATTTCAACAAATACGTACAGGTCTGGTCATGTGGGAAAGAGCAAGCAATTTTAAAATTGCAAGCTGTGTTCTCTCTACAAAACTAAGAGTCTCTTAAAAATAACATACATTTTGTATTTTTATTACACATAAAACCAGACATTATTTTCAAGTTAAAAAGCTCTTTCAATTAACCTCTGATCCCTGTACAGTGGAGCTGAGCTTGTTTAATGACACTTTTAGGTTGATTCCCAAATTCTCATCTTGCACATTATAGCTACGGATCCGCTCGAGACTGCCTGATTTTTTAACATTTTTATTTTTTTTTGACACTTTTTAATTTTTCAATCCTCACTGTTCCGGGTCACACGCCGTGTCTGAGATCTAATTAGTGCTGAGATCATTCTGCTGAAATGCTGGAAGAACTGATAGAATAGAGCTCTTTAATCACAGCCTGATGACTGGAAAATACCAGCCTGTTTATGTCATGTCATGTCAGTCTGTCATGTGACAAAGACTCTCTGTTGAAAATAAATTGTGTTAACTAATTTGTTAGAGACATGTCTATTGTTTAAGAATTTATTTTTGTTGTTGTTGTTCGTGAGGCAGAGGCGTGAAATATTTTGATAGCCTGATGTATCTGCAACGTTTATAAACTCAGATACTTTGTTTCTTTTTCGTTTTTTGTGCTTTTGAACGGTAGACTATAGATACAGGCTTCACCGTCAAGTCCTCTGCTTGTAAAGCAGATGTTTTCAAAAAGGTAATTACCCAGCTGTTATAAAACTGCATTACCATGAGGCTTTGCTGGATACCTTTTGGCCATCAATGTTCTAAAACACTTGCAACATATATTTGGTATTGCAGCTATTATGAGCTACTTAGAATGGTTCACTGTGCATCAGGGGCGTATTAGCCGCGAGGCAAACAAGGCATTTGCCTTGGGCGGCATTTTTCAGGGGGCGGCAAAAAAGCCGCCCCCCAAATGCCCAGGGCAAATGCCTAGTTAGCCTCGCGGCTAACAGACATGCCGAGCGGGTAGCGCTGGGCAGGCGGCCGACGAGGGAGCTCTTCCCCTGAGCGGTCTGCTCAGCTCCCTCGTGCGCCGCCAGCAGAGTGAGGCCGGGAGCCGGAATATGACGTCATATTCCGGCTCCCAGCCTCACTCTGCTGGTGGCGCGCAAGGGAGCTGAGCAGACCGCTCAGGGGAAGAGCTCCCTCGCCGGCCAGCCGCCCGCCCGCCCTGCAGCCATTGGACCCCAGGACCCCAGGGAGAGGAAGAACCCCCCCAGCATTCCCAAAGGTAAGGAGGCTGGGGGGGGTTAAATAAAAAAAAAAAAAACACAAGTGATTGTGTTAGTGTGTGTCTGTTAGTGTGTGTGTGTCTGTTAGTGTGTGTGTGTGTGTATGTTAAAGTGTGTGTCTGTTAGTGTGTGTTTGCCTGTTAGTGTGTGTTTGCCTGTTAGTGTGTGTGTGCATGTGTCTGTTAGTGAGTGTGTGTGTTTGCCTGTGAGTGTGTGTGTCTGTTAGTGAGTGAGTGTTTCTGTTAGCTAGTGAATGCGTATCTGTCAGTGAATGTGTGTGTGTGTATTTAGAAGGCGGAGCAGGGGGGAAGGGTTGGGTGGCGGTTGCGCGGGTGGGGGTAGCGCGGGGGGGGGTGCCTGAGTTTTGTCCTGCCTAGGGCAGCACAAAACCAGGATACACCACTGCTGTGCATCACGAGAAAGGCGGTCCACAACACCTGCATTGTATAGCCGCTGGTGTCGGTGTTTGTTATACCACAAAACAATGTGTGTGGAACTAATATAGAAAATCAAACTTTTAAACTACTTTCTATGCATATAGATCCACATAACCAAAATGTATAATTTCTCAAGAGACTACGAAACACATTAGTTTTATGTATATTCAGTGACAGAACTAAAATGGAGAGGGCCCTGGTGCAAGAATGTTTTTGCTGCAAGGATGGCCAAAAGGTAGATCCCGATCTGTTGTACAACTCCCATAATGCTTTGCCAGCTTGGGATCTACCACGTGCCCATCCCTGCAGGACTGTATTTAGCACTGAACAGTGTTTGTAGGTAGGGATGTGTTCGTGTGGAGAATGTGTGGGTTTATTTGCATTTAGGGTTGTGTGTTTTTATGCACTGTTGCCATTTGTTTACATGGTTGCTATTAAACAAAGCTACCAAGAAAGTCCCATACCAGGACTAGAAGATCTATTGCCACCTTTGAGACTGTGCCGTACCATTTGGTATTTTTTATTGTGGGCTCTTTTTATATCCTGTGTGTTTTTTATTGTTTTTCTTATTATATACTATTGTGTTTGGAGTATTTTCCTTGGCGCTACCTGTATATTGTTGTTTGACTTGTTCTAGTTATCTTTGAGGATAGGGGATTCCCCTATTATCAGGGGTGCTGCCTCCTATCATAGTATTCTTAGTTGGTTTAGCGCTGGTCCATTCCTTGTTCAGCTGTTTGCTTGTGTGTAGTGTTTGACTTTGAATGTAGAGTTGTTTCTGTGTATGTAGTGTTGACATATGAATGCAAGGGTATATTTGTGTGTAGTGTTGGTGTTCGAATGCTGACATGTATTCACATATACACATACACTGACACGCATTCAGATATAGTCACACACACTGACATACATATGGGTACACAGACACGCACTAACACATATGCAGATCTACAGAAGTACACACATAACATGCATAGACACCGAATGACACTCATACTGATACAAACACTGACACACAGGGGCATATGCTGACAGATACACACATGCAAAAATTGTTTTAGCCATCCTCCTGTTTCCTACCTCTTTGGGCCCAGGGAAGCCATCCATCTGCACCCATCAGCTGGCTAAGGCTGTTGGGAGTTGGAGGTGCCCCTCCTCTTTACCTCGCTGTTATCAGTAAAGGGTCCCGATCGTGCTATTAAAGGGCCGCAGCGCTGACTGGGCTCCTAAGAACACATTGCAGTCAGATGACCCGAACAGCATGGTCCACCCGATGGCCTTTGTTGCAGCCACACCAGTGGTAGATCGGCCACTGTATACACATAACCCAGAACTGCCGAAACAGATTGGCAGGACAGTCCCATGTTTGTTCTCTGGTTTCATGTAGTGACAACTACCCATAAAACACAGCACTTTGACATCATTAGATGTACTTGCACTGCGCATAGCAAATTAAGGCCATTTCTGTTCACACCGTGCACTATACAAATAGAAATGATTGATCTACACCGATTTACACTGGTTACAAAACAAGTGTGAGCGTATAGAACAGTGTAGTCAATATACAGCGTACGGACAACTTTATTAACTCCTTATGGACAAGTGTCCATGAACTTCATCAAAAGTATCTGCTAGTTAAAGATTATATTCCAAATTAAAGGTTCCCAATCATGGAGCTGTGACATGACATGGGCAATCCATAATATCACATAACCATATTGTGGTAACAACATGGAACTTAATTTACCTATGATGTTTTAAAGTTGGCACCCTGGCTTGGTATAATTAACCTTACCGTACACATTATGACATTCTCCTGATATCTCGTGGGCATACAGAGCCGTGTAGACGGCTGCCAAATCCTTTCGTTTCTATCATGTTTGCCAATCCAGTGCCAAGTCTCCGGAGAATGAGACGCACTGTCTTTACATTCGTGATATTCTCCCTGAGCCAAAAAAAATACTCTACTACAGAAGTCTCTCCTGTTGGCATCTGCATTCTGGCAGTGAAAGGGTTAAGCTGTGCACGATTCACTGGCGCTGACACTACCCAAACACAACGAGTGCCAAACACCTTGTCTCCGTGATGGAAGCAGCTAAATTGACGCCGTCGTTTGTTCCCCTTTAAGTCATTTAAGTTAAATACCATTATATCTCGTCAGTTTTGTGCTACACAAGCTGCAGTAATGCTAACAAATAAGAAGTGACCTTTCTGCGGAGAGGGAGTAAAAAGATACAAGAGATGTTCACTAAGCTTTTATCCAATATCCCTCTATTTACTCTGCTGGAAGGAGTGTGGGGGGATCATCTAGGAGCAATGCGGTCTAAAAAGCAGAAATTCAGGGAGGGAGAAAGATTCTGCTTATTTCATTTAGGGCTCTCAAAAATAACAGCGCAGCAAGCAATGCAGGATATGTAAGCAAATACTCTCCACCTGTGGCCAATACCTGTGGTCTTGCTCTGTTGATTTTAGATTTTAGTTACTGCAGATCCATAAACTAAACAGTACTTCTCGGCCGGTAGGAATCTCACAGCCCACGGCCTGAGTTTCTACAGCTGCGCGTTACCGGTAGATAGGGGAGTGAGTGGTGTCACAAAACAATAAATTCATGAAAAGACCTGCAAAACTGAGTTCGGACTTACTCTAAGATTGCCTTATAGTCACATTAGTTTTTAAAAATTAGTGATGCGATACTGTCTTAGACCCGGCAAAACAGTCCCAGTCAGGGCCTGCCCAAGACATTGTGCTGTCTGGGTCGAAGGATGAACTCCATCACCGCAAACACACCCCTGCATTAAAACTCCAAAATAATACACAAATACTACACACAAATGTACACCCGTGTTTAAACACCAACACTACATACACACAAAAGTATACCAGTGCATTCCAATGCCAAAAGTACATACAAATACACACCTACAAGCACACACATACTCTATACAAATACATGCTTACAATGAAACTCAGAAACATTGCTCACAAATACAAACCTGCAAGAATGGGCAAATGGTAGATCCCCAGCTGGCTTAGCATTGTGGGAGTTGTATGACAGATAGGGATCTACCTTTTAGCACTCTTTGCTAGAGGGGCCCATAAAAAGTTCTTGCAACAACCCTCCCCCACCCTCTACATTAGTTCAGCCACTGTTTGGTCAATACCCCGTGTCATGATAATACTTTGCCAATTTTTTACAAATTATAATTTATATAGCACCAATATGTTCCACAGCGCTGTACAACAGGTGAAACAAGACAAACAATTCTAACATAAGGTATTTGACATACACTAAAAGTAGGTGAAGAGCCCAAACAAGCTTAAGATCTAAAAAAAAACAAAAAAACAACGTGTCTGTATTCTAAAAACATATATCTTACAAATTCACGTTGGCCTTTATATGCCTGTAATAGCCATTTTTAAATATGGAACTTAGGTGTCACTTTACAAAAAGACATGATTTGATGAAATGGAATTCAAAATTTTTTATTTTTTTTATTATTTACATTATCATCACTTGGCAGCAGGAGCGGAGGGCAGGATGTGGATGCCCTGGGGCACGGAGGGGAACAGGTCGTGGGTGATCCAGGCAACAGGAAGGAGTCTGGTAGAGCCCTGGGGGCCAGGTCACCTGCGGTGGAGGCAAAGTCAGCATGGGCGCCGGCTGGTTCAGGCAGGGCATAGGACATAGCAGTGCTATGGCCAGGAAGGTGCCAGGCAGGCCTAACAGGCAAGATATGAGCCCTGATAGTGGGGACACAGCCCAAACGACGCATGGGGGGCGCAGCACGGCCCACGTGTGGTCAAGTGGGAGAGAGTGTGCATGGCTACATGGAACCAGGCAGATGGATAGGCCGGATTGGAGGAGTCATGCTGTCCAAGAGTGCAGGGAGTGCCACTCTAGGACGAGGGATAGCAGGTCACCAGGTGTCCCAGGCCAGGCTACTTCTCAGGATCGTTCCAAGGATAGGATCAGGTACAGCGAGGATAGACGGTCCCAGGCGGGTCAGCGCAGCAGACAGGAGCCCCTTTGTTAGGCATTACAGCAGAGGGCGTTCAACTTCTTCCGAGGATAGGGCAAGGAGCCGGTGCAGGGCTTGCAAAAGAGGAGTTATCAGAAGAGTAGGCTTACCCTGTCTGCCCAATATGGCCAGGCAGCCAGACGTTGTGAGGAAAGGGAATGTGGTCGGGAACGTGGGAAGGATGGACGGGTTGGGTCTCCTATAAGCAAACTACCCAGGTTGTCTTCTTCCTGCAGGTCAGCAACTCCTTCTCCTATGGTTCTGAGGCAGGACCAGGCAGCTGGATGCAGAGGCTATAATGCTACTCCTGAACCTCTCAAGGTGGATGGAAGGACAGCCGCCCCGCGGTCTTTTACGGCAGGGGGTTCTGGCAGTGAGTCTTCTTCTGCACTACACTCCGGCAATCTGTTGGATAGCTTGAGGTCCTATCTTAACACTTGGGCTGTCGGGGATACACAGGAGGCACATTTTAGTCGGGTGTGGGGTCCACCAACAGGCGGGAGTGGGTTGGCTACTACGGTTCCGATGGCTGCAGTGGGCAGTGTTCAGGGCGGGACTACGGTGACTTCACTTGGGTCAGGGACATCGGCGGTGGTCAGCGAGCGTGCGTAGTTGACAGGTGAGATCCCTGAGGTAGCCAGGCAGAATGTGCATGTGTCATTTGCTGGGCCTTTGGGTTGTCATCTAAAATCGGAAGTGATGGAAAAGATTTGGCGGGGCGAATTCCTCAAGATCTTCTCATGCCTTTCTTGGCATGAGTATCTTGATCTGAAGGAGGAAAATAAGAAGGATGCCAAGAAAGAGAAGGTGGAAAAGAGGCTGAGGTATTGGAAGATACCCAAGTCTTTTGGGATTTGACTTCGGGCATCATTTTGGCTAGTGTTTTGGGGGAGAAATTTCCAGAGCGGTGTTCTCAGTTTTTATGCTATTTGGATGGCATCTGGGAGGCTTATTGTATTTATGGGGGTTTAGCATGGTGGAAGTGGACCTACCCCTATAGATAAAACTGATGATGGCTTAAAAAGCTGCACCCTTTCATGGTGGGGCCAGTGCGGGGGGAAACCCTGGTGAAGGTTGGCGCGATGTTGACTTGACTAAGCCGTTACGGTAACCAGGGTGACGCACAGTTATTGTTAGATGGGTTTTCAAAAGGGTTTGGGTCGATTGTGGGAAGTTGGTCGCAGAGCATCCGGAGGTGGTTCGAGAGAAATTGGCTAAAGAAGTTCAGCTGGGTAGGATGGCGGGGCCATTCTCACAACCTCTGTTGGCGGACTTACAGATTTAACCTTTGGGCGTGGTGCCTAAGAACTGGGTAAGTTCCGCCTGATACATCATTTGTCATATCCAAAAGGTTCTTCGGTAAATGACGACATTGATGCGGCCCTGTGTTCTGTCTCCTACACATCATTTGACCAGGTGGTTGAGTTGGTTCAGAAGGCAGGACGCGGGCCATTGATGGCGAAGGCTAACGTGGAGTTGGCTTTTCAATTACTGCCGATTCATCCGGATTGTCACCATTTGTTGCATGTTCGATGGGGCTTATTTTGTGGACCTTTGCTTGCCTATGGGCTGCTCTATTTCATGTTCCTACTTCGAAAAGTTTAGTTCCTTTTTGGAGTGGGTGGTGAAGGAGGAATCGGGTGGGGGTTCTTTAGTGCACAATGACTTCTTGTGTGTGGGCACTGCCGGGCCGGGCTGTTGTGGCCATACCTTGCGGTCTTTGGAATGGGTGGCTCATTTGTTTGGGGTACCCCTGGCAGCCGACAAGACGTTGGGCCCAACCATTTGTCTGTTTTCTTGGCTTGGAGATTGATTCGGTGGCAGGGGAATGTCGGCTGCCTAGGTATAAGTTGATTGATCGTAGTGCATGTTAGAGGGTCCAGAAAGGTTACGTTGAGAGAGCTGCAGTCTTTGATAGGCAGTCTGAATTGTGCGTGTAGGGTATTTCCCATAGAGAGAGTTTTTAGCCGTTTTCTGGCAAGGGCAACTTGTGGGGTCTGGTCAACAGGAATATGGTGGCATTGGCGTATCTGTTCAAGTTAAATGGTTGGGAGGACGTTACAAAAAATGTTCACATTCATCAAGCCTTACGGGGCTTTAGGAGAGTTAAGAAATTGGTGGATACTAGAAGTCCAATATCTTTAAAAGTCCTGCAGCGCTTCGTGGGAGTGCTGCCAGCGGTGTGTTCATCTCCTTTTGGGGTGGGGTTATTCTCTGTTGCCTTCTCGTGGGCATTGTTCTGAGCATTTCGGATTGGTGAACTGGTGAGTACTGTCACATATTCATCTGCACATAAAAATGTGATTAATGGCATTTACTGTCCTGACAGGAAAAGTTGTGCTGAGCAGCAATCAATCCACAGGAGGGTTTGTGCTGAGCAGCAATCAATCCACAGCAAATATGCAAATAGAAACCTGGTAACTGCCTTTGGCTGTAACCGGCCTTTGACGCCAATCAGATCCACAGGTAAGGTATTTAGGCCCAGTTCTCCTCTTGCTCTGTGCCCTGTCGTGGTTTCCCTTGTGGTTGTCCGAGAGCGTGTTATTGATTATGTTTTTTCTGGTTATTTGACTTTGGCATTGATATTGACTTCCCTGTTTTCTGGCATCCCTGACCCCTGGCTTTTCCTTATCGTTGTGTCTCTTTCTGTATCCCTTGACCTCTATTCCTGACTATTCTTTGGTACGTTAGTCCGGCCATTCTAAGGTCCAGTATATGTTACCTATCAGTCCTCTGTGTTACACAATTCTACGTGCTGGATCATACTGTAATCCTGACAAGTACCTCTCGGGTGGGTATTGGGGGGGTTCAACACGGACATCTAATTACGGACCGATAGGGTGGTGATTCAGTTGGGCAGTACAAAGATGGATGTATTTGTAAAGGTTGTTTAGTAACACTATTTCCATCAAGCCAATCCGAAAAACCCGAAAGAATTGGAACTGTGACAGAGCGGATCCATCCCCATGTACCAAAAAACAACCCAGAACGTCCGGGCGAAACTCCACGTAGTGCTATGCACATGAAACCGGGCAGGCTCCTGACCCATTCTTTCCGGGTAGGGGCAGCAACGGAGGCGTCCTTGGTCTAGGTGAAGAGCTGGTGAGGGTCGGTACCGTTTAAGTCCTACTTACGGCCCGAACACTTGGTTTAATGGGTGTGGGTGTTATGCCTTGTCCCTGATTCTGTTTTCATTTTTTGTTGGGTGGCCTGGTTGGTGGGCCACTCTTACATCTACTGGGCGAAGAAGATAGCTGCAGTTTGGAAACAAGGAGTGCAGCTGGGCTTTCCTCTGGAGTTGGTGACACTGGAGTGGTTTGGTTTTCGGGGTTTTGGTTGGCAAGGCATTCGTGGTGAAATTTTTCGGAGGGTGGCAAGGGTCACCGTTCCAGATGTACTGTTAAGCCACGCTGGAGGTAATGATCTGGGCATGGTCCCAAAAAAGGAATTGGTAAGATGGATGAAGAGGGATGTGGACCAGCTACGGGAGCTGGTTTCAGGTGTGGTGGTGGTGCGGTCCGAGATGGTTCCTCGGTTTCACTGGCGACATGCAAAGGACCCGGCCGCGGTGGCTCGGTGTCGGGGATAAATCAATAAAATGAAGGCGGTCTTTATTAGTAGTATAGGTGGAGTGGGATGGTGTACATCTTTTGGATGTGGGGTGTGACCTATTTATTCTGGGCCTTCAACAGGCCTTGTTTAGGTGTGGTGGGGGAGCCCAGGAGAATGGACAGGTTAAATCGGGGGGTAGATGGAGGAGGAAGTGGACATCCTGAGGTTCAGCGTGGATTAGGAAGTGTTACACTTGGTTGGTAGGTTCAAGCCCGCCACTGGCTCCGAACCTGGGGGTGAAGCGGTGTCTTGGTACACCCCTGCAATTGAACTTGTGGGTGTAGCTGTGTTTTGGTATACCCCTACAATTTAATCTGGTGGAAATGTGGTCATATTGGACGGCCAGTTTCTGTGTTAATATGTTAATCAGATTATTTATTGTGGGGTCATTGCCAGGGGTATGTTATGTATATGAGGGGATTTGGGCTTTAATAATATTTGTTTGCAATGACCCTATTTGTTATTCCTCAATTAATTAATGAATAATTAATAAAGCTGTGGACTAATATTTCCAACAGTATAACCTGTGTCCGTGTCTTAATGGGCTTCAGGGTAAGGTTAGTGCATATGCCGGTAAATCCGACTGTGCACCTGTCATGTTATTTCCTGGTTTGTTTAGCTTAGTGGAGTGGATGTAAAAATGCACAATTAAATCAATGCATGTTTTAATTTGGGGAAACTGAACAGTGAATGTATGTTTTATTTGGGCAATAACCTAACTTTTGGACAACCCTACAATACATTCTGCACAAGACTACGCACACTTTTGCTAAAGTCTCTGCGAAATGCGTGAAGTGTTATATCCATGTGGACTGGTATTTCTTTTTATTTGTAAATTTCACATTGTTTTTGATGTATTTGTTTCACCTGCAGTTCCCAGGTGAAGATTATTTCACCAGAGCAGGTCATTGCTCTGGATTGTGCAAGTAGGACTTTTTTCATTATTTATTTTATTAATCTTCCTGCATATATTTTACTATTAGGTCTCCATATATATTTCAAACATCTAATGCTAACAGTACCAACCCTGATTGTCTATACCTCATATCCATAGACTGGGATTTTACCGTCCGTGCTCATTACAGAAAAACATATTTTTGTAGCTCTTCAAATTGTGTGTGTCCACTCAGCAATGTCTATCTATTATCTATTTTTCTTTCATCTGTTGAAGAAACTTTTCTTCTACGAACAAATACATACAACTTTATGCATCTATAGCTTTGCACAGTAATATATTACTTTTAAGACAATTATATCTCATCTTAAAGATGCAGTTCACATCCATTTGGTTTTTTTTTAACAACGTTGTGGGAATCCTTGTTTAGTGAATTGCTGTCCATCGTCTAATAAGATAGTAAGTGCATAACATATTATTTTCTAATACATTAACCATACTGTAAACTTATCAATCCCATCTCTGAAGTGATCTGGATGGATCACATATTTAGACTAAATAACCCCAAATAACCTCAAGATATCATCTATCTGACATCAGGAAATTCCCAGTAATGGTATATAGAGAGATATATATAGTGCGAGACCATATTGTCTATTATATATGTAAATTGTGTATTTATTTAATTCTCTCCTCCATCCACCAACTATTTGGTAGAAGAAGAGAGTTTACAATGAGTGTGGTAAGTGGGATCCCCAGGACCAACCTTGTTAGCCCATCACTTCTAATGCATGGTTGGGGGGAGAAATCCCCTCCGAACTACAAGGGGTCATTCTGAGACTTGTCTCTTTTATTTATTAACTTCTTATCTGATGGCTGCTTGTGGTCAGATCTTTTTATTGCCATGGAATTCACATGAAAACAAACACAAACAAGCCCTCCTCAGTACAACCCTGCGTTAACGCAACACAGGAACAGAAAAAAAAAATGACCAAAAAGCTGGTTTAGATTCCCAGAGATCTGTGGTTGTAATTAATACACAACTCTAGCTTCCAGTTCTGAAACCATGACACGGTCGCATTTCCCCCATGGACACTACTTTCCAAACAGAGCTGATAAAACAATACTTACTGTAAGGACATCCATATCTGATGGAAGGCAACCACCACTTGGCCAGCCTCTTCTTTTGGTTTCAAACCTCAGTTTAATGTGAACCTGTGTGCATGCTGTTAGTTTCCTTTACATTGTTTGCAAATAACTGTGCCCTCCAAACAGCAAAGGGGTTACTAGAGGTCAAAGTGCCCTCCTCACCTACAAAGGCATAATAAGCCCTTGGATCCATCATCTTGCTCAGAAAAACTTCCATTGAGTAATACTGAACTCAATTTAGACCACAGATATTTCCTGGCATCTACATTATTTTCCAGGATCCAGGTACATGATTCAGCTAGTAAAGTTTTATCATGACACAAGACACTGATCCTGCGCTGGACAGTATGTTCTAAATGTGTTATAGGCATGACGCCAGATGCAATACACTATCAGGGTTATAATATACCGCAGTGGGAATTGTCTGGAATTCAAAGTGAAATTTAAATTTAAGGCCAAAAGAGCCATCCTGGCCGAAAATGCGGAATTAACTTTGAACCTGACAGTTGCCACTTTAGTTAATAACTTTGTATATCTTCCAGGACCCCTATCACAAATCGAGATACGCACAGCAACAGAGATATCAGTGACGGGTCTGGTGGTGAATTCATCACTTTACAAAAACGTAGCACAAAATGTGGGTTTGAATCCATGCTACACCATATTTCGAAGCCTTCAGATACCCAGCTGGGAAACGGCTGGGTGCCTATGTTTCCATTTTGCCATACAGTAATATTTGGGGGTTTATTTCAAGAATTGGCAAGGGCAAGTACATTTTCGACACCCACACAGTTTTTATGTAGCTGTTTAAGAATACAACATGCAATCCCTTTCCCAATTATTTACAATTAACAGTTTAGCGAATGCTCCCCCACTTATCATAGATTTTACAGTTACATGGTGGAACACTGGTCAGCAGCGTATTTTTGGGGCATTTGAGCCAAAAGCTTCGGAAATGGCTTACTGCTTTAATTGAGCCTCATATAACAAAATGACACGCTAGGCCTTCATATTGACGAGGACAAATTTTCAACAAACAGCAACGTCACAAGTACCTTGCAAAATCCATACGATAACAAACCCCTCTATACCGTTAAAATGCATTTGGGATGTCGTCACTGACAGGATTATTCACTAAAGTACGAATTGTCCGAATTCAACGGACTTCAAATTTCAGGCCATAATAAACAAACTGAAACAATTCTCCAGGTCAGCAGTGCCTGCTTCCAACTCCGCTCTGTTGCCGTTAGTTTTGGAATGCACTTTGAATTCTCAACAATACTCACTGTAGTAACTACAGCTAAGCTGCAGAATATTTATTTTAAATCGGCTATTTTGGCCTACAATTTACAATTCGCTATACAAATTGTTCATGGATTGTACTGGCAGGTTGACGTCCTACTATTATTACCGCACTGGGTAATATTCCACCGTATTCTGCGGGTGTAAAAATGATTGTAAGCAAAGAATATGTATCGGGGAATGTATGCCGGGAGCTCCTACTTGTGTAGAACATGCCATTCTATGGATAATGTTAGAAACTACACAAAGTAATCTTTGTACTCTAGAGGGCTTGTCCCCCTCTTAGGCTAAGAGGAAACCTATTAAGCAGAGTGTTGAAATGTTAAGCTGACATGGGCTTTGTGTTCAAGTGCAGCTGTGCAAGTCTCTCAATTGGAAGGGTCGAATGCTTCAGAGGATTGTTATCTTTCTCAAGACAAAACCCATTACTTTCACACTAGGAGGGAATGAGTGCTGTTTTCCTTCACGAGCATTGGGCAGCAGCTGAACAAATGATGTCTGTTTGTCAAGATATGTGCATTATTTTAATTCAGGATATATTTCTCGAGAGTTTTCTTTTCTCTTAAGTGGCTCGTTAAAATGTTACATCTTATTGGAAGTGTTCCAAGTATATCTGTACTTTAATAGTTGCTCGTTCTTAAATGCTCAAATAAATTACCGTATGATGCTGGAAGGCCGAGCTTTCTAGGTTAATGCGTGAATATAGTCAAGTTCTAGCATAGAAGTCGAGGTCGGAAGAGAACCAGCATTGGCTGCATCGTTAACTGGATAAAAGGTCTTAATGTAATGTCCACCACAACCCTGGAACCTAGGAACGACTAAGCAATGAGTTTTGATAGTTTCCTGAATTCAGCTGTTGGGCCGAGTCTTCTTCTTCAGGAGTCAATAGGGTTAAAGAAAAACTCTTCTACCCAAACACAAACAAAATAAACATCACTGTTTAGTAGAAACATTCCCAACAAAAACATGCGTGCATTTAATATTGTAAAGTGCTACGGAATCTTTTGGCGCTATATAAATGGCAATAATAATAATTTAACATATACATTTTTCATTGGGGGTATATCTAAAAACAACTTACAAATACTGCATATCTATTGTCTACAGCCCTTGCAAGCCCTCCCCTTCTAACCCCACCCAGACTTTCTGTGGCTGTCCAATCACAGACTTCCCAAGGCAGCTGCATAAGAATTGCTTACCTAGATTTCAGTAAGGCTTTTGACACTGTTGCACATAGAAGGCTTATCAATAAACAATCTTTAAAGGGACGCTATAGTCACCCAGACCACTTCAGCTCAATGAAGTGGTCTGGGTGCCAGGTCCCTCAGGTTTTAACCCTTCAGATGCATGCATATGTTTACATTTGGGGTTAATCCAGCCTCTAGTGACCGTCTTCCGGACAGCCACTAGAGGCGCATCTGCGACGCTGGATGCGAATTTCGCATCCATCGCGCAGAGCGGCCATAGGAAAGCATTGAGAAATGCTTTCCTATGGACACTTTAAATGCACACGCGGCACTTGCTGCGCATGCGCATTCGGCTCCACTGGCGTCGGCGGGGGAGGAGAGGTCACCAGTGCTGAGGGAGCCTGGCGCTGGATTAAAGTAAGTAACTGAAGGGGTTTAAACCCCTTCAGCACCACGGGAGGGGGACCCTGAGGGTCGGGGCACCCTCAGGGCACTATAGTGTCATGAAAACCGCTTTGTTTTCCCGACACTATAGTGATCCTTTAAGTTTGGATTCCAAAATTGTTGAATGGGTTAGGCAGTGGCTAAGTGACAGGCAACAGAGGGTTGCAGTCAATGGAGTATATTCAGAGCATGGGCTTGCAACTAGTGGGGTACTTTAGGGATCTGTACTTGGACCCATTTTCTTTAATATTTTTATTAGTGATAATGCAGAAGGTCTTGATGGTAAGGTATGTCTTTTTGCTGATGATACTAAGATATGTAACAGGGTTGATGTTCCAGGAGGCAAAGGATTTAGGTAAACTAGAAAATTGGTCAGAGTTGTGGCAACTGACATTTAATGTGGATAAGTGCAAGATAATGCATCTTGGATGTAAAAAACCCAAGGGCAGAGTACAGAATATTTGATAGAGTCCTAACCTCAACATCTGAGGAAAGGAATTTAGGGGTAACTATTTCAGATGACTTAAAGGTAGGCAGACAATGTAATAGAGCAGCAGGAAATGCTAGCGGAATACTTGGTTGTATAGAGAGAGGTATTAGCAGTAGAAAGAGGGAAGTGCTCATGCCACTGTACAGAACACTGGTGAGACCTCACTTGGAGTATTGTACGCAGACCGTATCTCCAGAAGGATATTGATACTGTAGAGAGAGTACAGAGAAGGGCTACTAAACTGGTTCATGGATTGCGGGATAAAACTTACCAGGAAAGGTTAAAGGATCTTAACATGTATAGCTATTACTTTACTGAGAGGGTAGTGGATGCATGGAATAGCCTTACAGCTGAAGTGGTAGAGGTTAACACAGTAAAGGAGTTTAAGCATGCGTGGGATAGGCATAAGGCTATCCTAACTATAAGATAAGACTAGGGACTAATGAAAGTATTTAGAAAATTGGGCAGACTAGATGGGCTGAATGGTTCTTATCTGCCGTCACATTCTATGTTTCTAAGTCTTTGCAAGGCAGGTGCACTGGGCAATTGCTGCCTCTTGAGAGAGATTTCCACTTTTAAACTTGTCATTTTCTGATGGCCCTGACCTGACCCCAGAAAGAAGCTAGATTGAACGTTTTCCTGGGCCTAAGTTAAATGACTTCAGAATGTATATTAAAGGAACACTATAGCATTAGGAATTATAAACCTGTATTTCTACTGCTTTAGTGCCCCTGTCCTTAAACAGGAGGGGAGGCACATGAATACCATTGTCATAAAAATATTAAATAAAGGTTCTACTCTTACCTTTTTTCAGTGTCTAAAGGAACACTTTAAGTACCATAATCACTATAGCATGTTGTAGTGGTTATGGTATCAGGAGTGTGTTTGCACCCCTCGTTGTTAGTCTAATCATTTTGACTTCTTACCTGGGTTCCGCTGGAAGCGATCGATCTCTGCTCTGCTCAGTGAGGGACGGAATCTCTCTTCACTCAGGTCATTTGGACTGCTCTCATTGGCTGAGAGCAACCGGCTGATGCTTTCTGCTCTCCTGAGGGGTCAGCTCATTATCTAACAGAATTTCTAAAGCAGGAACTTCCGCCACTCATAAGGGGGTGGAGGTGTAGTGGTTATGGTACTTGGAGTGTTCCTTGAACCCTATAATTATAATTAACCTTAATCTCTCCCCACCCAATAAAATCTTCTCTTGGTAGTGATTTAGTAGTAATTAAAAAATTATTACTATACCAGCAAGAGCAAGTACACTTCTTAATCACAAATTTAGGAAAAAAGACTAAGACGAAAAAAAATAATAATAATTAGACACTAATCCTTCTCCCTGTTTCCTCAATGTTCATAATGATAAATGGGCCATTTGCAAATTATATCACAGAAAAAGTTACAACCTGCATCTCATACTGACTTTGAGTAAATGCAGGGCTCGACGAGGCTGGACTTTTTACACGCTATCTGCCAGATGAGTGCATTAGTATATTAGGGGCTTTAATATAACAGCTAACAAGCGTTTGATAAAATGCTGCTCGCTATCACGGTATGCTCCCGGCTATCGGTTTCAAATTGGTGGCTCCTAATCCTTTGTCACAATCTCTGGTAGCAAAGGGATTAACTGTTTATATGTCAACAAAAAAAAGAAAGAAATTGTATTCCTCTAAACTGGGGCGGGCCGTTGAGGTCTTCTAGATGCGACTGGAGTACAACTCCTATCACTGTTAGTTTTTTTAATGTCATCCCAAATGCATTAAATCCACAGACCTGTTATAACGAGAATTAGATGAAATGGTGCTGCTTTAGAATTGCTCATTGCTAATAACCTGATTATAACCTAGAACAGACTTTGAAAGCTTTTAAAATGTCAAATATCGGACTGGGGCAGTTCTAATCTTACTGCATTGCTAAGGGAAACTTTTTACACTGTAACTTACAGTGCTGTATCCAATGGCACAGATAAAAGTCAAACTGTTAATTTCAGTAATTACAAAATAATGAAAGATTGCATGTCATAATACCAACTGAAGCTATATTTTTAAATAAATATATGTGAGGGGATAAATCTTTTTAGTGCATCTCTTGGTCTACCTTGCTCACCGGACCAGCTATCTTTAGTCTTTATTGGTCTGAAGCTCCAGTTATTTTGAAATAATAATCATGCACAATTTGTGCATTTTTGTTACGCTCTAAGCTTGCTCATGAGGTCAGTATTCATGAAGGCACACTAGCTCTTAAAGGGACACTAGTCACCAGTACCACTACAGCTTAATGTAGTGGTTCTGGTGTCTATAACCTTTTCAGAGAATTACATTGCTGCCTAGTAACACTTCTAGTGGCAATTACAGAGATGGCCACTAGAGGTGCTTCCTGGGTCAGTGTTGCACGCTCTGCATGGAGGCTGAATGTTCCCTGTATTGATTCAATGCATCTCTATGAGATTGATGATCTTGGCCATGGAGGCAGGGCCAGATGCTCTTTTTACTGCAATATGAGTGGGGCCCGAGGACCTAAATAGTTAAACACTATAGAGTTAGGAATACATGCTTGTATTCCTGACACTATTATTATTATTATTATCTATATAGCGCCAGCAAATTCCGTAGCGCTGCACAATTGGACACCTTAGTTTTTCTCCAATTCCGAAACTTAAAGATGGTTGAAGCTTTAAGAGCAAGAATATTCCAGGAAATGCAATGAAAAGACGTATCAATGTATATGTCTGCATTATAATAATACACACAGAAGATATATGTAATCTCTTCTTTAAAAAATAAAAATAAAAAAAATTGTCTGTTTTCCTTCAAGACATACACCTTTACTCACGTACCCTTAGGCTGTAGCAACTCGGATTTCCTGGCTGGGAATGATGAGAACTACAATCCACAGCAACTCTAGTGTTCTCTATTAATTTGTAACAATATCTACCATTATTACACTGATGTTTTTCACATTAAAACAGTAGAATCGCGAGCACAAGCAATTATTTATGGGGGTTGACAATCAATTTGTGAACTTTATATCAAAAGTAAGTGGGAAGAACCTTTCACAAATCTTTTTTTTGGGGGGGGCTTAAATTGAGTAATTTGCTTATTAACGCTGCATGGTTGGCGGTTTATCATAACCAGCATAAAACTAACTATTTTTTATTTTTCGTTTGCAAATTTCTTGTGCAAGCTAGATTATTTCAGATGAAGAGGTAGTAGATGTAATAAAAGCAGAAATATATAAAAATTCCCCGCCCGAGGCCTGTAACATTAAATTAGCCCGCAGCCAGCCCTTGTAAGGGCAGCGCACAGAGTTCACACCCAACATACTAAGGTTCATTGCTCAGTTCCCTGGCAGTGACATCTCAGTGATTTTGTTTAGCTTATCATCGACAGACTCTGCTTTTGTGAGTGGACAAGTGAGTTCAGTTTGCACTGCAGCTATAATGGTCTGACTGACAGCTCCGTCAGATAAACACAAGAGAATAACAGACAGAGGAACAATCTAGGTATTCATGCGCTCCACTCGACCGGGTTAAAAGGATTTACCAGTCAAGGGCACAACACTTCAGGCTAATTTGTTCAACCAAAAGCACTGCCAAAGAGCAGCTACAGAACATATGACTAACGGCACAGGATAAGTCATGTAAAAGATAAGAAACACATAGCTCTCCAGCTGTCTAATGGCTGGCTTAAAATTATGGAAGTTAAAATCTGCAGACGTACCAACAATAGTCTATCCTAGTTCAGCATATTACATCATTAAGAAGGTTAAATTAGATTTTTGCAATGTACTTATTATCTTTATATAGCACAAACATAGTCAGCAGCGCGGTTACAAATACATTATCAACTTGTGTGCATGGTGCCCAGAGACTACAGTGTCTTAATTCGCTGTTTAACCAGCACACTGCAACACCATAGCCCGCCAAGTGTCTCTGATTTTCCAGGAGAGTCCCTATTTCAGATTTGTGTCACTCCACCAGGGGTTAATCATTCTAAATTAGAACATGCATGGGCACATAAGTGGATGTGCTTGCCACTGCGTAAGATAATTTCCATTGACCTGCCCACGTGTCAGTGAGCCAAGGAAACAAAGGAATGGCTCAAGAAGAAGCACATTAAGGTCCTTGAGTGGCCTAGCCAATCTCTAGACCTTAATCCCATAGAAAATCTGTGGAGGGAGCTGAAGTTTCGATTTGCCAAACGTCAGCTTCGAAACCTTAATGACTTGGAGATGATCTGCAAAGAGGAGTGGGACAAAATCCCTCCTGAGATGTGTACAAACCTGGTGGCCACCTGCAAGAAACGTCTGACCTCTGTGACTGCCAACAAGGGTTTTGCCACCAAGTACTAAATCAAAGGGGTCAAATACTTATTTCACTCATTGACATGCAAATCAATTTATAACTTTTTTGACATGCGTTTTTCTGGATTTGCAAACGGTCAAATACAGCAGGGGATCAAATACTTTTTTCCCTCAGTGTAAGTCTTTGATTTTTTTATTTAGTCCTACAGATGTTCACAATAGTACTGGTTCTACTTTCACAGTCTGACATGAGCTTTTGTATAGCGGGCAACCACTGGGAAGGAACATGGCGTACAATTCTTTGGAATGGCAGACGGAAGCAAACACTTCCTCCTGTGCAGCCTCTGTGCTAAGGGGAGGTCTTATAGTGGCAGTCATTTTTGCAAATAACTGCAGCTACAAACAGCTGTGTGCAGACATTTTCCTTTAAATTACGTGGCTTCTATCCGGTTTTAGCCGACAATGAAGTACTGTAACAACTCAATTTCTTTAATTAATCAATATTGTTTACACTTATAACAACTGCAATATCTGTGGATTTCTCTGACCCTAAAATGTAAAACATTTATAATCCCTCTAAGAACCCAGAATCTCTATTATCATTCTGAATCACACATTCATGTACACCTGGGCATTGAAATGGCATGTTGATATTGCATTAATGTACCTCTGTAGCATGTGCATACACTCAGCAATTGGCAGGAATTTCAGAATTACACTCATTGTATTGGAGCCATACTGGGAGCAGTGTTTAATTACACCCCGTAATTGTTTAGTACAGAAATAGAACTTCTATTTAGAAATAAACAACATTTTTACAACCACATGTGCCCAATAATGTGCTAATGAAGAGACATTTTGCTTCCATACACCAGCCATGGAATAGGACACATGTATTTATCAGGAAATTGGTCAGGAATCCATTTCCGATTTAATACCAGGGTTATTCAGAGACAGTTACAGGCGAGTTGTAGATAGTTTTGATCACTTTGCAGGTTAAATACAGCCTATTACATCCTAACTGCCTTATATGGCCCTGAAAGGCTTTCACCGAATTTGCTGCTCTGTAATGCTAATTCCGTCTAATGATGAGAAGTCTATATGATACATTTGTTTATTGAAATTGAGCTTTCAATTCACACAAATTTCATGTATACTTTTAGTTAATTATTTAAAAAAATATATACCGTATATATATTTACAAACACAAAACCTCTATTTAGTCACTACATTTTTTTTCTAGTGAACTACAGCTCCCAAGATCCTCAGCCAGCAGGGAATACATTTCTAAGGAGCATGAACATTATATTTAGCTGAAGAGAGTTGCTGTCATATTGTAACGTACTAAGAATTATGTTATTTGAAAGCACGTATAGCTTACCTATGGGCCTCAACTATAATAATAAAAAAAAAAAATGGTAACACCTGACCAAAAACAAAACAATTATTAGGTGTTTGGTCTAAAAATAAAAGTAAATTGTTAGCTAAAATTACAACCCATGCTTTGTATGTCAAAGAAGGTAACCCCCCACCACCACCGCCACCTGCAACCATCGCTAACCAGCCTACACACTGACACATCCCAGAGGTGGTGACAGAGCTTATATGGTTGGTGACTAACTGCATTTACAAGAAATCACTGAATTTATTACAGTAACACAGACTTCATTCTATCAAATAGGGTTTTCTCATGTCCCAAAGCCACTTCTTCTGAAATTGAAAGCACAATAAAAACCCAGCAAGTGTGTATGGCAACAATTCGCACTGAGACAATTTTTGTTGGCGTTCATGTGGTAAATATACAATAGTTCATGACAAATTACATTTTTATTCACAGAGATATCATTATTGATATTAAAAGGCAAATGATTTTTTCAGAAGGGATTTAATATATATAGTCGCTTGTTTGCAATGTTGTAACATACTACTAAGGTGGGAATAGATGAGGCAGCCATTTTCGTTATGTACCTGAGGTGTAAATAGGATTCCAAAACTATATTAAGAATGGCCTATACTTTCCAACAATAATATATACAGTAGGTATTTTTTATGATCTAGTGCAGGTAGATACAGAGATACCAGACCTCAAGCTGTTGGCAAACTTCAACTCCCACAAACCTTTGCCAGCAACTTGTTATGCCTTTTATCTGGCTTAGGTTTATAGGATAACATAGTATAGTATTTTTTATAAAATGTCTATGACACGTTGAGATAATGCACTCACTGAATGTAGAGATAATCGCCTATAGGTTGCCTCCCCCGTTATCGTTGGGGGGCTATATAGGATCATCCTCTCCTTCCCCTTGTGGATATCCTGGAGTCAGACAAAACAGGTGAGTATAAAAACATAATTTATTGCCAAACAAATAAAAGGTTTAAAACATAAACTCAGTCCTACGCATTCCGTTCTACAATTAGAACTTGTTATCGGCGGTTATCATTTGTTATACTGCATTTTGTAATTTTATCTTTACTAAGTCCCTGAGGAAGTTCTAATTGTAGGACTGAGTTTATGTTTTAAACCTTTTATTTGTTTGGCAACAAATTACGTTTTTATATTCACCTGCTTCGTCAGACTCCGGGATACCCGCAAGGGGAAGGAGAGGAGGATCCCATATAGACCCTCAACGATACCAGGGGGAGGCACCCTACAGGCGATTATTATCTCTTCATTCTGTGAGTGCATTATCTCCGCGTCATACACATTTTATAAAGAAATACTACATTATGTTATTTTGTTTTCTATTATCATTTTAGGTTAACAGCTGTATCGCATTTTGCTATACTTTATATATCTATTTGTCAGTTGTCCATCTGGAAGGGTTACCTTGGGAAGCTGTTGGTTTACAAAGTTAAGTTACATTTTCTTTTCTTTTTTCTTAGGTTTATAGGAGTCAGTCAACATTGGGTGGTCTTTGACCACAACTGCTTTCTTAAATATCTAAACATGTATGTTCTTAAAGTATAAAAATGTTATTAGCATTTTTATAGCGCCAACATATCCCGCCACGCTTTACAATGAAAGAAAAGGGATATTTTTGTGAACATGGCCATACTCAAAAAAAGCTTACAATCAATGTGGATTTGAGGTAGGCAAGAATATATGGTTAGATGTCTAGCCCAGGAACAATTACTAGTGATGAGGTCTGACCAGGATTCTAATGAGTTACTCAGTCCTAAGGCAGTTCGATTGATGTCATCCTTTCAAGCATTTAAAGCAAGCATATTTAACCCGCGGCCCACAATGAGCATCTTTGTGGCCCGGCAAGCCGCAAGTACATGCTTGGTGATAAAGCAGAGTAGGCACCTGTTTTCTCCACATTGCAGGGGCATACTCTACTAAAATTTACCCGGCTGGGACTCGGAGTGGTCGCTGGAGGAGCTCAGTCTTCCTCCTCCTCACTGCTCCCTTGCACACGCCTTCTGTAGTGATGCCGGGTGCCGGAATATGAGATCATATTCCGGCACCCGGCTTCACTAAACTGCACACGAGGGAGCAATAAGGAGCAAGAAGGAGATCTCTAGACAGAAGATCCCCACTGGACCCCAGAGAATGTTGTGAGTGTGTGCAAGAATGTGTAAATGTGTGTGACTGAGAGTGTATGTCAGTGTGTCTGTCTGTGTGTTTCTGTCTGTCTGTGTCTGTCAGTGTTTGTGTGTGTGTGTGTCAGTGTTGTGATGGCCGTGGCTGGACAGTAGAGTACCTGGAGGTGCATGAAGGCCACATTCTGACGTGATGTCGACATGCTCCACCTTTACAGAGTTTCACGAACTAGCAGGAGGATCCGCTTTGGCACAGGGTGCGGACGGCGCCATTTGGGGTATACCAGAGGCTGGACTCCAAGGTCACCTACTGGCAGCGGCAATGTGAGTGGAGTCTGCTTGTTGGCTAGAGGGGGGAACTGGGATTTAGTATATGGGGGGGCTGGGATTTAGAAGAGGGGGATGCTTGTTTTTTTTTTTTTTTTTTATACTGTGCTTTTTAAAAAAAATGTTTCTATGAAAATTTGTTGGTGTTTTTGCGGCCCACATAAACGTAAACCTTGTTTATTTGGCCTGTGCTAGACTTTGAGTTTGACATGCTTAATTTAAAGTAATATGTTTGCAACCTGCAAGTATCCTTTCCGTTTGAAATGCAGTGTTTCTGTAATCAGTACTGCATGTTTCTATAGCTGTACGTGTGTGTATGTACTCATAGTCAACAGTGACGTTGGGAGGCAGATTTGTCAGTGAAATGCTGCCCAAGACGACAAATGCTCGGGCAGAGAAGCTCATCATAAGGAAAGAGGAGTCACTGACATACTTTGAGTGACATTGAAGACACTATACTGCCATAAAACTCACAAAAACTCAGCAATTGTGATAACATGGCATTTTTTGCCTCAGTTTTGCCCTTCAGATTTAATTTGCAAAACATTTATAAGTTTAGTGAGTAACCCAACCCCTCTGTTCCTGTGTGTCCAACTTGTCTGGTTACAACTACATGTCTGTTCGTCCACCCATTGTAAAGCGCTGCGGAATTTGACGGCGATCTATAAATATCGTCATAATAATAATAATAACCCTGAAAGTGTTTGGGAGGTATGCATGTCACTAAACCTGCAGATTTTAGACGTCCTAGATCAGGAAGGGTGGTCCCGATTCCGGATACCTGTACTGCAATACAGAATTGCTTTTATGGGGACAGGATGAAGTCCCCAAAACATATCAGCCAATTGTCCCTTTTTAAGAATGATATTCCTTATTTTGGGTCTAAATCAGTCTGTCCCTCATTATTACAAATACCCTCTCTTTGCGGGAGCATAAACAGTATTCACAACAATAAACTAACAGTAATATCTCCTTAAGTTACAATGAATACAACTGCCTGTTAGTGATGCGTATTACGGGCTGGTAAATCTCCCTCCCTGATTGCATGCCTCCCAAAATCTAGAGTTTCAGAACTAAGTCAACAGGGCATTTAGAGCTAGAAGGAGGGTTATGACACTGGCTTTTAACAGGTTAAACAAAGTTTCACCTAATGCACTAAGAATAATACCACTCCAAAGAATGAAAACGTGAATTTACCGGTAACACACTGCATGTGAAAATCTATTAAATATCTCGGATGAAACCGATGTTTTTGTCCATCCTGCACATTTTATAACTTGTGAGGCTGCGTTAGGACCAAAATATTCCAACGTATAATCAACACTTTCCTAAAACAATCACCGATTATTTTACTAGCGTTTAATTTCAGTTTCTCAAAGTCAAGGCCTATATGCAAATAAACATGTCTTTCCGATAAACCAAACACATTTGTGGTTGTGATGGATGGTGTTTAAATGGAGAATAGCATTTATTAACAATATTTATGTAACACTATATCTGTAGACCTTCTACATGCTTTACCTATTTATATAATACATTTATATTTGCATAACTGACTAATTAAAGAAATACTTCTATGTTAGAGCATTTATGGGGCCCTTTCCAAAAGCACACTGCTTCAGGAAAGATAGTAAACTCTTTAAGGAGAAATTATGTTTAAATGTGTCATCACTGCCTGGTCCCTAAAGACCATATGCCAATATAGAATGTTCTGCTTGCATAACTCTATACAGACCTGATACCATTTAACGACTGCGACATTCCATTTAAAATAGAATGTGACGATCACCCTAACACTCTAGCACATCTCCTATATGTATTACGTCAAAGATTCTTACTGACCCTTTAATTACCCTTCCCAAACTCAATGGTGGCCTGTGCATTTGCAGGCATTCCTTTCCATATATTAAAGGCTCATTCTTCCACGTCTAAAATGCTTGATTGCTGCTATCAAGTATGACATTATATCAAATCATTTATGTCCTCATCGCATACAGAGCACCCAGTCTATTTAAGCACCTCTGTAATCATAGGCATTGCTGGGGTGGGGAGGGGGCAAAAGTATATCAGCGATCTTTTATTTTTAATTTTACATTACGCACAGCTGCTTCCCAAAGCAGTTGTCTATTAATGACTGTCAAGAGGATGTTTTTTTAGTTCTGGGGAGCAAAACTTTGCTACACACCCAATTGGATAGCGTGGTGGGATCACTTTGAAGAATATCTGGCTTGTCAGCATGTGTCAGTTTCCAGCTAAGCTTTCATTGAGAGCTTCATCAGCAAGGGTAGAGAAAATGTGATCTTCCTTAAAACAGGTAAGTGTCATGGGATATATCTACCTGTAAGAAACAGGTGGAATCACTTCATTTCATATTACATTTCCTATTAAAGCCAGATAGTGATCCACATTTTGCTACAAAATAACATGTTCTTAGGGAACTTAGTGTTTGTCTATGCAGGATAGTGGCAGATTAGCTATTTTGTAATTTACAGCACTTTAGCTTCATATAAAGGGATCAGGCCCCAGGGAGAGTGCGCAGCTTAGCGGACAGGGGCACATGTATGAGTGTGGGATGGATGAGGCATGATTGGCTATATTCTACATGTATAAGTGTGGGATGCATGGTGCATGATTGGCTATGTGCTACGTGTGGGAGTGTGAGATGTGAGGAAGCGGGTGGTGACAAAGCAGACTGACCTCAGTGCCACTTAGGAGTTGGGCCAGCAACAAGTTTCCCGCCCACCCTCCCTTTGCTGCTTTGCGCCCAGGTGGTTGTCACAGCGAGGCGGGGCATGTCCTTGCCAAATAAGGGATGGTAGATTAGATGAAAAGGGGGATAATGGCTGGGTCTCATCCTCCCCCTGTCTCTTATGGTGAACCTGGAGGAGGTACCAGGTTGGGTGTGTCCCCACTGGGTTGTAAGTCGACCGGTGGGGAGCATTATGGTTGGACCCCACCGAGCGGAAAACCGGCTGGTGGGGAGCCCTGAAAAGGAAGAGGTTTTATTATGCCGAGGGGGGGAGGTGAGGGCCTTGGGGAAGTTAGATTGGCAAGGACGGTTTTCTTGATTACTGTATGACTGTATAAAAAGTGTTTATGTTAATTTATGATATTTATTATGTTATATGTTTAAGGAGTTATACAGTATTTGGTGATGTTAATAAATGCTGTGGCCTGTTTTCCCAAGAAGTTGTCTGTCGTTATTTGAAGGGGTAAGTTATGTTTTTTTATGGGGGGATGAGGGGAATGCTATCCAATGCCCACTACGTACATACATTTATATTACCAGGAAGGGGGTGTCCTACTTTTAGATAATCCCTCAATAATTGTAATTTTTGTTGGGTTTTGTTTAGGGTATGATTTGACACATTAAAGTTTGAATGCCTACTGAATAATTCCCATTTTAAACTCTCTAGCCTCTTTGTATTGGATGCCGATTCCTTCCTAACGGCAACTTACCTTGTCGTTCATCTTGTATTTATTATTTAATGATCTATTGTTTGTAAACGATATAATTTGCAAAATTACCTATTTTTTAAATAAAAAGTACCATTCTGAAATAAGAGTTGCTGATTGCTATTTTAGGGGAAGTATGCAAGACACCAAAGCAGTTGGGGACTTTTGTTTCCTGGTGTCTCCCTCATTAGTTTGTTTTAAAGAGCTTTAAAAAAAAACTTAATACAAACTGCACGTTATTGTGAACTGTATTGTTGTAGAGCTTTATAAAATTTGAGCTTGATTGTTCTGGAGTTCTGTGATAAGTACAGAGGGAGAGAGAGAGGTGTGTGTACAATGCACCCTCATCCATTTTATTTGGCCTACCTTTGGTACTGTAATATAAACGCATTAGTCTGCAGGAAATTAGTTTTACACTGCAAATGTAATATATGTTAAATGAAACCTGTTTGCTTATTACAACTTCTGCTAAATGCATGGATAACAAGATAAGCCATGCATCTGGTAGGGTAGTATGGCTGGCACAATTTTATATACTGTATTTTCTGGCGTATAAGATAACTTTTTAACCCTGGAAAATCTTCTCCAAAGTCGGGGGTCGTCTTATACGCCGGGTATAGGGTCTATATGGCTGCCGGGGTCGCCCTGCGCCCCCATCGCCGGCCCTTCTAATGCTGCAGCCCCCTGAGCGCTCTATAGAGAGCGCTCAGACAGCTGCCGCACTGCCTCTCTTCTCACCTCCCCTTCCCTGTGCAGAGTGGGTGGCCGAGCTCCTCTTCGTCCTGTCAGTCCGTTACCGTTCCACTGAGTGCTCACTTCCTTTCAGTCCGGCCGGGAACAGGTAACTGAATCCTGTACCGTGGCCGGACTGACAGGACGAAGAGGAGCTCGGCCACCCACTCTGCACAGGGAAGGGGAGGTGAGAAGAATGTAGGGAGGATTGGGGGGGGGGAGTAAAAAGAATATATAGCAATTAGCCTCCTGTGTGCTAGACCAGCAGGCATGGATTATATGCCCAAACAGCCTGGCACATACCTGGGCTTTAAATGCTATTTCAGATTATCATTATTTAATGTCTTGCTGTGTAGCTCTGTCTGCTCACTGTACATCATGGCTAATTTTTATTTGGTGTGCATTGGAAGAGGGGTAGTCTTATACGGCGAGTATATCCGAAACTCTATATTTTAACTGGAAAAGTCGGGGGTCGTCTTATACGCCCAGTCGTCTTATACACCGGAAAATATGGGTAGTAATGTTTATTTCTAAATGTATTTACCAGGCCTGACTACAGTCTTGCTTTTAGTGGTACAGTCTGTGATAAACGCTCCTTCCCACGAACATCTGCCACAAACTCCTGGAGGAGTGTGGAAGCTGGCCTCTTTCCCACCCACTATGGTCCAGGTCTGAGACATCGTTGGGACAGCCGCCATTGGCAGCTTTTCCTGGTTCGGCACTTTCCCTTCATTTGAATGGAACCGAACGCTAGCTCCCTGGTGGCCGTTCTAATGAACCAAACCCATGAATGCTCCTCAGCGGTACTCAGCTGCGACCGCTATGGAACTAATTGTGGGGTTATTATATGTTTTTATAATGTTTTGGGGTACTTTTATGTTGAGTTGGGCTCTCTGTTCCTCGGAGATAATTAGCTTGCCAGTCTTTAACTCAATTAACTCCCAGGCTTGTGTTTAATACAATGGAGATCCCATGCTGGGGACTGTACATAAAAGGCAGAGTTGGCTCATTAAAATCAATTGTACTCCCGGAACTATGTGTTGTCTAGTTTCCGGGGGAGTAAAGGGCTTATCAATGCTCAGTGTACCTTGTTCCAGCTCGTGGGTGATTCGGCGGGCAAGGTCCTTATAAGGATAAAAGTTCCCAGGACTGTTTGTCGCCCAGTCCCTGGGAGGGAAAAGAGCCAGTTCCCTATCCTATTCCAGGATGAAGAGGCTTCAGGAGGACCCCAGTTAAGCCACAGCGACTGGAGCAGAAGCGCTTAGGTTGTCCCCGGGTCCAGCAAGGAAGCGATCCTTGGCGGAGGTACCCAGACGGGGTACAAGGAAATCTGTTACACAGTCTTTTCCAGGCAGGCCTGCCCATTATGGCCGTCACTGGCATAGCCCCCACAGGACCCCACTTACCCCATGGTACTGCCAAATGTTAGGTAGTACGACTTAGTGAGCATTTACATTGCTTAGCAACGTTTTCATAAGTTAACATAATACTTAATCATTTTTTGTATAATAACAGGTATTCATGGTTTACATTGGTTGGCCAATGTACCATAATTTACTGATTTATTTAAATTTTTGTTTGTTTATTCATGGAGTCAGATACCACAGCAGCAAGCTATATCCACTCATTTAGTCATTACACAATTCTGTTAGTCCAATAAAAAAGGTATTACAAGATCCTAATTGTATCTGTTATTTTACACTCATTTAACAGAAGACAAAATAAATACCCAAGCAAATAAAAAAATATAAAGAATTAGGAAGCAGGAGGGGGGACCAGCAAATCTTAACACACAAATTTAAAACATGATTCGGTATCATCGATCATCTTTGTTAATACACGCTATTGACTTTCATCACTAAAGTATGAAAAAAGTACAGGGATCACTATAGCTGTGTCTCTTTATATTTTCCATTTATATAATTTTAGAGAATTAATATCGCACTACGATGCCGACAATCAAATAGCTTAAGCAGGGGAAGGGGGTACAAATCCTGGGTTTCCCTCAAATTAATTTTAATAGATTTCGGGTTGCTTGATCATATTGTGCATAAATGACATAATAGTCTTCTTAGGTTTCATTAGTTTTGGTTTTCACCTATTAGGAAAATAAATTGCTCCTCTGGTTACAGCAACGTTGCTAGTTAGAAAGGAAATCCATTAATATTTTATATTAAGGAGAGGAAAACACATACAATACTCGTGTTATTCCGGCTAAATTCGAATGGCCCATCCATGCTGTAAAGATAGGAATGCTGTACTCTCAGGGGGAGTGTGAGATGGTATATCAAACAAAAGTGATGCCGTTTGTAATTAGTACTTCCCAACATTAGATGGATTGTAGAATATTCTGCGTCGTAAATAAATCATGATGACCAGCGAAACTCTGTATATGTCAAATTTGGTACGGACATGAATACTTAAATATTAAAAATGATCAAGGTTACACTTGCATTTAAATAGTAATGAAATGTTGATATGCTTCTAGATATAAGATATAAGTCAAACATGAGGATAATGGAATTCGAAGTAGGACATCAACTGGTAGACTACTTGAAGAAGCCATGCTCAAAGAAGAAAGCCACTGGCGTTTCCTAGAGAAAGGTCAAGTTATAAATATTTTAGTTCTATACATGGGTTATTTCTGAATGGGTTTACCCAAATACTCTTAAAGGGTTACTGCAAGCACCATGACCACTTCAGTGATTTGAAGTGATTAAGGTGCTTGGATCTAGATGTGCAACATTTTGTTTAGAAACATTGCACATACAGATATTAACCCCATAGCTGCCAGAGATGTATCTCCACCATCGGCAGCCTCAGAAGCCAGCCTAGAACAAAATTGTGGGCTGGATAAAGTTAATTCTGTGCAAGATTGGCATCTGACGCCAGAACGCACAGCCTGCAGCCTCCACATTGCATGCAAAGCATGCAATACACACACATGCCTCCCAACCATCCTGATTTTGGTGGGAAAGTCCTGATTTGAGGACACTAGGAAACTGTCCCACAAAAGCATAGTGCAAGGGCATCATTTGACACGCTCGCATGTTCAGATCCTGCAGATAGGACTGAAACCGTGCTCCCTGCAAGTTTTGTCCTCAGTCGTCTGGCCTTACATGACAGGCAGGCATGTATACACACCACCTGTCCGGCAAGTAAAGGAGTGGAGCCAGTGATGCAATCATACATTTTCTACCCTTCTCCCACCCAATTCTATGGATGATGGAGTTATGAGGCATGCACTCACCTATAGTGGACACATACATCGAGATGTCAAAGATAGCCCAGAATCAGCGCAAAGGAAAAGGGGTGAGGAATTGGGCTCTGTGACAAATGTACACAAAGAACAGAACAAAAATAATAATGATTAAAAAACAAACAAAAATATTTGCTGCCAGGCATAGTAGTATCCTCTTATACTGCACACGCTGTGGAATGCTACCACTACGATGCTCAACCAGCCAGAGGTCTTTGTCCGTGCCGGCTGCAGTGCCAGAGACTTGTGCAGGGATTGCTCAGAGCAGTGACACTGTTATATAGTCACAAAGTACAAGATTAGCAAGGAATTCCACTCTGCTCTTCCTGTTTGCTGCTTTTTATTATTTTAGTCTAACTACCAATGATGGCGATTTATTGCCTGAGACAAGCGCATGGACTTGTAGACCTAGTCAAATGACTTGTTCTTGTTTTCAAAAATTGAATTTTTATAGGCTTAGGAACACACACGAGCAAGCACTCAATCTCGCCACTGTGTTTCCTACAACACCTCCATATGTCTCGGCCATGCAGATTTTTATTATTTTTCTTCCCTTCCTTGTTGAAAGGAATTGCATTAAATAGATTATCATCACCTTCAGCATCATTAAACTGAAGATTACTGGGCTCTTTCTACCCTGTTAGTCTAATTGAAATCAGAGGTTGCCAGGCTCTTTCCATTAATGTTTTCCTTACAATGTGAAGCATAAAATACGATAGACCACTGATAATGACTTCATAGAGCCTCGCCGGCCCTGGGATGTGATGAAACCCTTTCAGCACAGTTATCTTAATCTGCGGACTTTAACAAAACATTTACTCGTTTAGAAAACTTTTTTCCCATCTTTCATCACTCACTGAAAGATTTGGTGTTACAGCTAAAAAAGAACACAAAAAAAACAGAAAAAACAGAAACATTTATCATAACTGTAAACATATTCTTCCCAATAGTCCTGGATCCAGACAGACAGTCCTGTTTTAGAGCATTGATCTAATCATTGCAGTCTCTCTCAGGTGTTCTGCTGCATAGTTATATGGTTTTTTGTTTGTTTTTTAATCCCTGTATCGATAAAAAGTAATGTTTTTACTGAGACAAGTGCGATACGGGTTTATATATTTTCTTGAGGTTTTGTTCCTGTGTTCTTAAAACACCAAAGAAAGTACCTAAAGATGCAGGATGAACACATAATTAAAAGCAATTGCAGTACTGACATAATGCTACTCCAAACACGTACCATCCTATCCTAATTTCTTAGCTACTATGTTAAAGGTGTGAGGTAATGCTATGTTGAAGTGAGCAGCTTAGGAGTTCCTTAGAAATATACTTGGGTCTAAGGCAGGGGTAGGCAACCTTCAGCACTCTAAATGCTGCGGATTACGTCGCCCATTTTGCTCTTACAGCCGTAATGCTAGCAAAGCATTATGGGACATGTAGTCCACAGCATCTGGAGTGTCGACAGTTGCTTGGCCCTGGTCTAAGGGAAATATGCAGCTTGATAGAGTGATTGATTTGTCATCACCAGGGGTGGACTGAAAGTGAGTATTTTGGATTTCCCACACAAAGAGTATATTGCGCGATATTACATGAGTCCTACGGATGTCCATGGGTGTCACTTCATTTTATTGAAGCAACATTCCTAAGAGCAATTGTCCTTCTTCCCACTGGACACAGTACATATAGTGCCTGGCCAATCTGGATATTTATAATCTACACATCAGGCACACCAGAAATAAATGGCCATGGTTACCTGGGATATCCACGTCAGGACCACTAAACACCCATAAAGCACTTGAACTTACTGAAATGCTTTATGGGTGAGGAATATCCCCTTTTAGAAAAGTGATGATTTCTCATAGAAATCAGCACTTATATAATTAAATAAGCACCCCATCCTGCCTGTTACTCAATCAGCCAGGAGGTTTGTGTTCTGTTACCGTTACCCCTGAGCTTGCAGAAGAGGCAGTCGTACTCAACTTGAGCGCGCCCGTCTCCCCGCGCGTTGCTACTCACAGACAGCAGATCAGATCTGCTTTTTTTCTTAACGCTGTGAAGTGCACGCACACACGCAGGGATAGATGCAGAGGCTTCTCAGTGAGGTGCCCGAGGAAGACTGTTTAGTTGAAACGCATGGTGCGGGGAGAGGCAAACCAGTGACGAGATACTAAAATATCAGTTTTGCTCTATATCTACCTTCTAACTGGCATAGCCCTGATTATTATTGTATTTTATATCATATAAAATAAAAATAAAAATTTAACTTTTATTTTCTTCAATTAAAATATCCACGATTCAGTTTGTCACCCAAACTTTCATCCTGAAACGTTGATCTTTTAATTAAAGAAAATAAAAGTTGCATTTTATTTTTAAATACATTTGGAGTCCTGGGAGTGCTAGCTCTATGCTACATGGTTCTAGTATGCTGACAAGCACCGGGCAAAGACATCAGTAAGTTGGATTGCAAGACAGTTTTTTTCTGTATATATATATATGATTAAAAAAATATACATATATATTATATATATGGCATTTGTTTGCAAAGAAGGATGCAACAATCGAACACCTATTACTTACAAAAGGTATAGTTTATTTTGTCATATATAGATTATTTGTGTCTAAAGGCATAACTACCTAGTAAAGGTAGCGACATAAAGAATAACTTCGAGAATGTGCTCCTAATGGGTGTCGTGTAATAAATGTCAGCTGTCTCGGGCTTCCCTCTGGGAAGATTGGGATATTCTTGGCAATAAAAGAAGGAAATAGCCAAAGCATTTAAAAAAAAACAAAAAAAAAAACACCTTGCATGTACCGGAGATTATTTGTTACAGTCTCATAATGGGGATTTGCATACATATACCCTTGGGGATCTCATCCTAGCCCTTAAGGATTATTGTGCAGATGAATTTCATTAATAATGCACTTGTACATATTTCTGGCTGTGTATCCTTGAGTTTGAATAGATGGAAAGCTACATAGACAGGTTTTACTAGAGGCGAGTTGATTTGATCAATATTAATTGTCTATCTGGGCAACTTTTTTTTTTTATGGGAAGTTTACCTTGGGTATAAAATTAACGTGCAGAACAATTGTACATCTGATTACATATAGACTGTTGAAAATAGCATAGCCTTCCTGTCGTATTGGCAGAAAGATTGGGAAGTACGTTTACTTAGGCCAGTAACATCCATGTGTTATCTATAAATAAATTCCTGTGAGCTCAGAAATGAAACATGATATATCATTTGTAAATCACAGACATTATCAATCGATTTAAGCTACATGAGGTCCACACTACAAAGCACTAATAAAAAATAAAAAATTGTTCTGCCAACTTTTATGTACTCTCTAATTTTTCTTTTACCAAATACTCTTACACACCTGCCCAGTCCACGCATCCCAACTGACCCGCCTTTGAGGGTCCAGTCCCACCATCCTGCTTTAGTTACCTGGTGACCCACAGATATGTCCCTGGACAGCACAGTGTGAGTTCATCATTGGAAGCGCTCAAACTGTGCAGCGGGCACTACAATCAAGCAGAGAGCACTGGTTTGCTATGGAGGGGGCTGGCCAAGAGGATATCTGTGAGCCTGGCGTGTTTGACACCAGCCTCACATGCCCCTTAAGTGGACCTGCATGCTTTCTGGATGATCCCACCCATTTAGGTACATCATCAGTGACAATGTGTGTGTCAACTGGAAGGCCTTCCCCATCTCGGTTCAAACTGGGGCAAATTTGGGAGCTATGCTAGCCTCTTGCATTCATCCGGATGCCATATCCCAATTAACCACTTTGTGAATTTGCCTAAAATAGCACAAAATGCATGATTGCACTGACTTTCTTTTTAGACCACCAAACAGAGCGACAGAGAAAACAATGCAGGTGAATGTAACTCTAAGTGCGAAAAAACATTGTCGCTATAATTTTACATTATTTTGAAGTAATTCATCTTATGTTTCATGCTTACAATCTATCACTCACCATCGGAGAAAAACAACATCTGTTGGTGACAATATGTTTGAAGAACTGTCACGAACTTTCCCTCTGCATCGGGCTGTCACTGAGATCTATGGCTTCTCGGGATGATCCAATTTAACAACGCTACAATAGCCCATGTTACCTTTGTCCTTCCAAAAAGAAGAGGAATGACAGAAGAACTGTGCTCTACTTTGGCAATGGCAATTTAACACATTTTTTTCTGACCCTCCACCTCTGAGAGCATCATCATCATATTGATCTATTTGTTTTCCTGTCTCTGTTACAGAGTGTCCAGAAATAACAAAGAGAGAGATCATGTGGCAAATCATTCTGTAACATTACTAGTCCTCCTGTGCTAAATTATTTTGAGCACCTCCTTCCACAGATCCTTGGTCACCTCCCCAGCATATGTTTATATATACGTTTTGCTACGAGAGAGAGAAGTTCATACTCCGTGTCTGCTGGCCTAGGATAGGTAAAAAAACAATATCTGTCCACCTCTTCATGATACTCTTAGTGGTAAGTAATTGAAAAAAGGATGAGCATAAAGATGGTACCATAAAATGTAATCAATCTATATATCAGACAAATGGACACCATTCTGGAGGGGAAGGAATCGATGAATCGGCCTCAAGGTGAGTGTGAACTGTGATCACAGTCCTGCACTTGTCTTCCTTTGACAATGGTTTCTGAGCTTCAGGTGATATTGTGTACACAAGCCAAAAATGTCTTAAAAGGACACTCCAACCACTATAACCAGTACTACATTCCACTGTAATGGTTATGGTGATATGAGTGCCCTGGAGAAGTAGTCATATCTTTGAAGAACAGTTTGACAACATATCTGGGGTCCCCTGGGTGCTGGCTGCCTCCTCTTTTGCAGCCCTGATGGCTGAAAGTGCTCAGCTTACTTTGTCAGCCAATGAGCAGGCCTTGTAAAGCCAAGCTCAGGTCAGTGGAGCTAATGGAAGCTACTTGCAGAAGCTCCCAGATTCATGGAAGGCTGTGACCAGTGCACTGCCAGACCCCAGGTAATTTGTGAAACAATTTGCAAGCTACTTACTCTAGGAGTGCGCTAGGGCAACGTGGCACCATAACCACTGTAGTGGGCTGTAGTGATAATAATGCTTGGAGTGCTACCTTACGCTCAGACGCTAACATTGGTTTAGTTCATGATCAATTGTTCTTAATCACCCAATCTCCAGGTCAATATGCTGAGATTGCAATGATAACAACAACAAAAATTGCGGTTTTGCGGGCCTAGCAATTACCAACAGCCATGCATGACATCATGGGAATCTTCAGAGCAGTGGATGGCACTACAAACCCCGCTCCTCCAACTAGACAAAATCATGACAGAAGTATGGTTTTCTAACGTGCAAAACACTTACGTTTTATAACTGTGAGGTATATGTACATCTCTTGAAAAGTATCACTAGCTGCCTATCAAGCCCTCTAAGGTGTTGAAATCAAGAAGGTAAAAATTGAAAAATGTTTCCCTTAATGTGTCGATAAATCTTCTCCAAGTGATTGCTTACGTTTGACTATTTGAAATAACGTGTAAGGAACACTTTCTATTTTTTCAAACTAGAAATGGTAAAATTATTGTGGGAAAAAAATGTATACAGGTAGGATTGTGTCAATTTTAATGCCGTCAAAATGTAGATACTTGTCAAACTACAGATTCTGATCTAGATCTTGTTTTCTAGACATTTGTTAGAAAGTTCAGCAACGCAATATGCAGATTAAATGTGCACCTGTCTGAAGCTGAACTTGTTATTTAAATATTTCTCTATGGGGATTTACATTGAGCGTTCTCACTTTTTTTTTTTTTAGATATCTGTGGCACAAATAACTCATCGCTGAATATCGTTTTATTTTACCTTTGCAAAGGATAATACAGAAGTGAAGGTTTATGAGATAACTATTTGATGCCCACACAAAGCTGCTCTCTTAAAGTGTCTTCTCTCAGCCATGACATGACAATTCATTCACCAGCAGGCGGTGGTTGGCATGTTATGAGCCTGTCTGTAGATAAATGTCGATCACAAATCTTATGTGCAAAACAAGAGAAGAATCCCGACGAGCGCAGTGCGTTCTCGGGAAGAGTTTACAGAGAAAGGAGGCAAGCAGTGAGAAGAATAAATGGTGTATAAATGACAGACGTTCTTCACTCAGATCCCATGTCTACTCTTACTGCTGATAATATCCAGCATGTGTCACTTGTCAGCCGTCTCTTGTCACACTTCAATGTGAACCTCGCAGGGAGAGGGGGACAGGGAAGCAGTGAAGGAGAAATCTGTAGCGATCCCAAGGACTTGAGCACGCAGTGTGAAACCATTTCAATTTTATCTCCTGAAAGACTGTGCATGCGATCCCCTGAATGTAATTATTGGCACCTAATATAAAAGCAACATATGCTGAGACGATTAAAAGATTCCATTATACTCGTAGTGACAGTATTAAGTCACAGACCGCACAATGCGCAAGGGAGTAATTGCAGCATTTTTGAAAATCAACCTTATTTAGAATTTGGGGAGGGGGGCTGTTTGACTGCATCTTATTGGGAAGTGAAATATACACAGGGGAGGCAGCCGAAGGGGACCCTTTCTGAAATCTTTAAAAAAAAAAAAAAGGTTATTGGTATCTATGTCCACTGAGAAAAATGTGAAGATATAAACAATTATCACCATAAGTTTGTAACAAAAGATTTGTTGGTATCAGCTTAAAAAAAATAGAGGAACCAACGTTTGTTACACGCAAACAATAAAGCAGAAGGGAAAAAAGAGTTTGCCAGTTATGCAGTCTGTATATGGCTAAACAAAAGTCTAAACAATGAATAAGATTATTACAGTTAAATAAACTATGGAAATGTGAGTTGTGATGGTATAGACAGCTGTTAGAAGAGAGATTAGTTAATATGGTTACTCAAACGAATTCTGGAGAACAGATGAAGGTCCTTCAAAAGGAAAGGAAGAGAATTCCACAAAATAATGTCTAGCAAGAGTTGGAGGTCCATGTGTGACCAGGCAACAAGCGAATTAGTGGTGGAGGGGAGTGTCCAAGAAATGGTGTACTTGATAACTAGAAGATACATATCCCCCTGTTGAATTATCTTCCTTTTGAATGACCTTCCTATATATATTTAGGGTACAGTTGGTGAGAGCATTGTAGCTAAAAGTAGAGATTTTTAAAAAGGATACAAAAAGAGTTGACCAAGAGGTGACTTGGTTGAGGAGCTGCAGTTATGAAAGATAAGCCTGGCAGAGGTGCCTATTGTGCATAGTACTTGGTTAATACTGGTATATTGGAGACCCATAATGCAGGATTGGATGTATTCCAGTGCTTTGGTTATATCATGAGCTAGAATGAAATTAGCTTGTATCAGACACTGGCTGCAGGCCCAGGGTCAAAAATAACTCCAATGGAGCGAGCTTGTGGAATAAGGGTTATGTATGTGCCGTTGACTTGACGGTGCATAAAGGAGGAAGAAATATGAGCTCTGAGAAGCTGACAAATATAGATCTAAAAAGTGGCATTAACGCACCTTTTAGAAGCTCCAACAGGGGATTGAAACATTGTTGGGCTACTTTTTTTTGCTCAATAAATAGAACAAATGAAGTCTTGGTGTGATGACTTCACATGTTAGCTCAGCTTTGGAATGCAGTCGAAGAATCAAATTTAGCAGCAATACAATTTTTTTATTTCTTTACTTTAATAGATGCTACCCTGTCTTCTCGCAGCAGTTCAATAAAAAATTGATGGGAATATTTATTTTAGTTAGGCTTTGAGTGTCTCCTACCTACAGCGCTCCAATCTATAAATGAATAAAGTCAACTACTACGTTGAACTCTCCGGGAGCTCTGGGTTATTGTTCCGCTGCCATATCCTTTTGAAATCCATATGCCTTTTTCATCTCACAATGACTAGTTATGACAGTGTTTCTCTGCAGGGATATACCTTGGGACCTGCTGCTCTACACAACTACTGGGTGTAATGAGCCAGTGAATTCACCAATTAACTAATTACACAGGGCTCGCAAAAGAGACCTCTATTTTCAAGGGAACATCTGACAGTATGAAAAATATCAGTGTGCAATGATTTCACGCACGCCGGTTACATGCTCCTTATATCTGGGAAACAAACATTTTATGCTGTCTACGGTGATCACTGCTTATTATGTCGGTATACAGCAGCGACTGAGAGAATGGGCGGACTCCATTTTGTAACAAGGTGCATACGGAGTGTTTCCAACTTGTGCAGAAATAACTACAAAACAAGAGTGGTAATATTGAGATTACCTTTTTTGTTTCCTGGTATGGCAATTCTTAACAAGATATTAAGGAGTAGAAATAATTATATTAAAAAAAATAAAAATTTAACAGATACATTTTTGGGAAAATGTGCCACCGTTTCCACACCTGAAATGTCTCTTAGTCCTGAACAATAATATGTAATTAATTCTGGGACAACAGTGCAAATAATTGAAATGTTGCTATGTGAAACATCCAAAAGGGCTAAATAATATCTGAGCATAATTACGGTACTGCCGCCCATCCCATGTGTTCCCTATTAAGGGTTAATAAGTATGAAGGGGTTTATATAAAAAAAATACCCCCCTCTGTCTCATTAGAGATATCTTTGCCAGAAGCTCAAGGAAGCAAGGTGAAGGGTCAGCGTAGGACCCCCCCAACTACGGGGTCTGCCTTGATGTGGCAGGTGGGCATTCCCTCCAATGGTCATTAGAGTAAATAAATAACCTCCATTTGTTTAAATATGTATAGGGATTTAGGAGAGAGCACAGATAATGTTTTTTCTTTGATTTTTGCTGTATGTATTGGGGCTGATGTGTACTGTGGCCGTTGCTGCCGCCCAGGAGTGATGGGAGTTTGAGCGCAGAACTTTTCTTTTTGTATTTATAATTACGGCACTTATCAAATAGGTGGTGGTTTTTTTTTTTTGCTTTAATGGGAGTACAGAGTTTTGGCTTTATAGTGTAGACAATTAAACTGGGTTTCTTAAGGTTGCCATTGTGAGCATAGAATTTATAGCGGATTTAATAACAGCAGTTACTGAAGTGATGGGGTGAGCAACTGTCCCTTGCAAAAACCATTACACTTAAACCCCTTAAGGACCAAACTTCTGGAATAAAAGGGAATCATGACATGTCACTCATGTCATGTTACATAGTTACATAGCTGAAAAGAGACTTGCGTTCATCAAGTTCAGCCTACCTCACATTTGTTTTTTGCTGTTGATCCAAAAGAAGGCAAAAAAACCCAGTTTGAAGCACAATTTTGCAACAAGCTAGGAAAAAAAATTCCTTCTTGACCCCAGAATGGCAGTCAGATTTATCCTTGGATCAAGCAGTTATTACCCTACATTGAAAGATTATATCCTTGAATATTCTGTTTTTCAAAGTATGCATCTAGTAGCTGTTTGAACATCTGTATGGACTCTGATGAAACCACTTCTTCAGGCAGAGAATTCCACATCCTGATTGTTCTTACAGTAAAAAAACCTTTCCTTTGCCTTAGACGAAATCTTCTTTCTTCCAGTCTAAATGCATGGCTATGTAAAGTCCGGTTTGTGAATAGATTTCCACACAATGGTTTGTATTGGCCCCAAATATATTTGTAACTGTCACACATGTCTTAAGGGGTTAAAGACATGTGGCAGTTACTACACCTCATATCATCCTCAGTCAGCACAGGGGACATAGGTTTCTTATTATTTCAGTCAGGGCCGGCGCTTCCTATAAGGCGAACTAGGCAGACCCTCATCGCCAGGCCTTTAAACACTGCAGCCGCCTGAGCGCTCTAAAGAGAGCGCTCAGGCGGCTGCCGTACTGCCTCTCTCCTCACCTCCCCTTCCTGTAGCGTGGCCGAGCTCCTCTCCGGTCCGCAACCCAGCCGGACTGACCGGAAGTGCACACTCAGTGTGCACTTCCTATCAGTCCAGCCGGGTACAGGAAACAGAAGCTCCTGTACCGCGGACCAGAGAGGAGCTCGGCCTCGCTACAGGGAGGTGGGGGTGGGAGAAGAGAAGATTACAGGGGGAGAGTGGAGAAGATTACAAGGGGGGGAGAAGAGAAGATTACAGGGAGGGAGGTGAGAAGAAGAGAAGATTACAGGGAGGGAGGTGAGAAGTAGAGAAGATTACAGGGGTGGGGGGAGAAGAATAGAAGATTACAGGGGTGAGGGGAGAAGATGAGAAGATTACAGGGAGGGGCAGGGGAGAAGAGGAGAAGGGAGGAGAACACGGGGGAGTTGAGGAGAACGGGGGAAGGAGAGAGACCACTAAAGGAGAGGGGGGTTGAGGAGAACGTGGGGAAGGAGAGACCACTAAAGGAGGGGAACGTGGGGGAGGGAGAGACCACTAAAGGAGGGGGGGTTGAGGAGAACGTGGGGGAGGGAGAGACCTCTAAAGGAGGGAGGGGGTGGTGGAGAGACCACTAAGGGAGGGAGGGGGGTGGAGGATAGACCACTAAGGGTGGGGGGGAGACCACTAATGGAAAGGAGCAGAGACCACTAAGGGGGAGACGAGAGACCACTAATGGAAAGTCGGGGAGAAAAGGAGACGACTAAGGGAGGTGGGGAGGAGGAGAGACCACTAAGGGGCAAGGGAGATCTCTAAGGGATGGGAGGGAGAGCTCTATAGGACAGGGGGCAGGACAGGGATCTCTTTCACACTACGTACACACACACACACACACACACAATACATCCCTATACATACTCAGAAACACACAATGCATCCCTACACACACAGATGCACAACATGCTTCCCTTACACACAGAGAAACACATAAAGACAATGCATCCTTTGCACACATACACAGAAACACACAATGCATCACTTACACACACATGCAAACACACATTGCTTCTCTTACACACACACAGAAACACAATGCATCTCTTACACACACTCGACACACCCCTACAGACACACACACTGCATCCCTTACATACACAGAAACACACTTTGCATCCCTTATGCATACAAACACAGATTCACACAATGCATCCCTTACACACAATGAGAAACACACAATACATCCCTTATACACAAACACGCACTTCTTTGTATCCCTTACACAAAAACACACTGCTTCCACTACACACAAAAACACTGCATCACCTACACAAACTTGTATCCATATACACTACATTCTATAAGCACACACATTAGATCCTCTACCATAATAGATACTCTACCATAACACATCCCCTACACACTCCACTTCCTGTGAATGAACATGGACTCCACTTCCTGTGAACGAACATAGGTGGACTTATGGGTGGGCCTTAAGGGCATTCTCACCGTCAGGCCCTGGGGCCCAGACCTTGAGTTGTGTAAGGGGCCCCAAAAAACGGATCTGCTTCCAATTCTCCCAGAACATTGAATTTTGTGACCGCAGTTACAAACAGCCTCCAGAGAGCCTGTTCTACACCAGACCAGTGGAGCCAGACTGCAGCTAGAGCCCATCATCATCCTCATCTGTTTGTAAGTAGGCAATCTAGTATATTATTCGTGGCACTAATTTCTAATTTACCTCACATTAAAGAAACACTATAGTCCCCAGAACCACTGCAACTTAATGTAGTGGTTCTGGTTTCTATAATCTGTCTCTACAGGCTTTTTAATGTAAACGCACACTGTGTGCAGCACTGACGTTGGTTCATATGGCAGATCATATGGGTGGGGCATTGTGATGTCACATGGGGTGGGAGGGGAGGCAAACTTTGCTTTTGTCTAGGGTGGCAAAAATCCTTGCACCGGCCCTGATTTCGGTGTAAGTTTAAAGGGTCATGGAGCACCTCTAGTGGCTTGTCTTGTAGACAGCAACTTGAGGTAGTTTTAGCCCTTAAAGGTAAACATTGGAGTTTCTCTGAAACGGCAGTGTTTTACATTGCAGGGCTAAGGGGACAGGGACACTGCACCTAGACCACTTCAATGAGATGAGTAGCCCTTTAAAAAGTAAATGGTAGCTAGGTATCTTTAATTTGTGCAGCTCTGTCTGTTTAAGTAAACCACAACCCTGTCCAGTGCTTTATAAATACATATTAAAACAAGGTCAACAACAGCTGGAAGGACGAGGCCCTAGACTATCATTTGTTGAAAGTAAATGTGCCAAATTTCCATTTATTGTTCAGCTATTTTGCAGGGACAAAGTTATTTTCTTTTTATATAATACAGGCCAGAATAAATATAATTTCAATTTGACAGGAAATTACACATATGACACCAGTGGGTTTATGTATGAAGACCAATTTTAGGCCAAAGTTCAAAAAGTGGAGCAATCGCCATGGAAATTAATGGAATATCTGATGTCAAGAGTGCATATGCATATAGTTATAGTGATTTTATTGGATATCTGCTTAACAGAGTTTCAGTATAGGTGACCATAGCAACAGCAATGTAGTCACAGAAAAAAGTTATAGTTACTAACTGTCCCAGATCTCATGGGATAGTCCCAGTGCAGCACCCACAAAGTGCAAGGAAAGGATATTATTAAACGCGTTGGCAGCTGCACAAAGTTGTTTAAGAGCATTTCCCTCTTAAACAGCTCTCTGCACATGGGCAGTTCTGGTTGGTTACCCATGGGGATGTAAAGTAAGTACTGCTGCCTGAACAGAGCCAGGCAACTGTATTATACATGGTATTGTAACCTTTGTAATTGATTGCAGTGTAGAAACATAGAAACATAGAATGTGACGGCAGATAAGAACCATTCGGCCCATCTAGTCTGCCCAATTTTCTAAATACTTTCATTAGTCCCTGGCCTTATCTTATAGTTAGGATAGCCTTATGCCTATCCCACGCATGCTTAAACTCCTTTACTGTGTTAACCTCTACTACTTCAGCTGGAAGGCTATTCCATGCATCCATCATTTTCTACAACTACTCCCATTCCATGCATGCAGCCATTATGTTTTACCTTCTAGTTCCATTGGGGTGACAGGCATTTATATGGGGTGACAGGTAGTTATAAGTCCCTATCATCAAAGCAGTTTGAATGAGAGGTATCCACATGAAAAAATGTTTTTTTCTCCAGGTGAAGGAAGGAAGGTCTGGAAGGGAACTAGAAAGGTAAAGTTTTGGTTTATTATTTAGATTTCATTGTGCTTCACTTTGTAAAACCAAATCTAGCCTCATCTATCCACTGAATTGGAAGGGAAGTGGTTATTCACCCACCCCCCAATTAAAATAAACAAATGAATACAAATACAAGACTATGATATTTCTATAAAAAACATTACTATAGTTCACATATTATTTTAGACTCTTAAGGAAATTAAGCAACCAAGTACAGTAAAGGGAATTCTCAAAGCACCATAACCACTACAGTATATAAAACACGGTAAGTAGCCTTACCTTTTAAGAATGGTTTGACAACTTATCTGGCTCCTTCTGTTCACCCACCAACTTCCCTTGTTGCTGGAGGCTCCTGCCATTGCACTAAGCCCAGATGTGATGAGTTAATGCTCTTGGCTAATAAGTGAAGCGCAGCTTTGCCGGGCTTAGCTCAGTGGAGCTTACTGGAAACGTCTACCAGGGCCTTCTGGTAGCAAGGACGGTATGTGGTAGTACACCCAGCAGAACTGAGGTAAGTTGTCAAATTGTTCTTAAATGGTTTGATTACCTACTAAGGGACGGTGCTAGGGCAATCCTTGCACCATAACCACTGCATCAGACTGCACTGGTTATTTTGCTTGGAGTGTTCCTTTTATTGAAACAGAATCCATATTGTGAATGACACCAACAGACATTGACAAGGGGCTTAATTTAAAGGCAGGACAATGAATTGCTGGGAGCACGTCTCAAGTTTGTCTGGTTCTAATAAGGTTTACATGGTCAATGTGATAAGCACAGTGGGTGGTAAAATAGCATTCATTAAGGCTGGGTTGTGAGGTTTTCACGGGAGAGCAACAAGCAGAAAACATTATGAAAATGTCTATGAGAACTGGTAATTGAGTTGATTAGTATGACCTTGGTAATGAAGGTAATAGAAAAGAGAATGGTACTTACACTGAATTATGCTCCTTCTACCCTGTCCTGATGGGTAGCGAGCTATGTAATTTGTACATGGCCCATACAAGCATCATTCTGAATTTATTTAATAATGCACACGAACAAGCCGTGCCTGGCTACAGAACCCTTTTAATCTGTCATTATACTTTTCCCCAGTAAATGCAGGATCAATGGACTCAAACATTATCATCAATCTATATATAACGAACAGTTCAATCTGATCGGGTTGCATTGATCACAGGGTTAATCAGTGATTTATTTATGTTCAGGTATTCTACAATGTCAAGAATCCCCCCAAAAATATACCGTATACCCCAATACTACAGTACTCTCCTATACGGGAGGAAATAAGGTATCAGTACACTTCTAAACTGGGGGAGGTGGTTCTAGCACTCTCTTATACTAGGAGGAAATTAGTTTAGTATTGTCCCCAACAGGAAGCAGCCACTTTTCTTAAAAATACACCACTGAAATAAAACATTGAAAATAACTTATAACCTGTGTTGAACTTTTCTTTCCCATGACGCTTTGTTTTATTTCGAATTTATAAACATAGCAAATGACATCACAATCCAGTTCTGCCCAGGAACACAGCACGGATCAATATTGTCTGTGAGCTGTCATGTGATATTATATCTCCTGAATGTTTTAACCCAGTATGGTCCAAAACACACAATTCTAGAATTAAGCCAAAAAAACATTGATGACAACTGATGTCCAGCTATTATAGTCCAAGCCTAAAACAGCTAACATCATTATGGAAAGTTCTGCTTAATAAGAGCCAACAATATCTAGAACAACGCTAAGGCTGAGTTTGTAGAAGGTTTTTTTACAGGAACAGGGTTATTGTTACTAAGGTTGAAATCTAATAAGAAAATGGGTCAAATGACACCATTTATGATGCATGAAAGTAATAATGCAATAACTATTTTAAATTTTTTTTTACTAGAGTTACAAATTCCCCTCATTGCTCTGATTAGCTGCCAACAGACACCCCCGAATCCCAGGAATAAAACGTTACCCTGTACATTTCTGCAGAGGAATTTCTAGAATAGGTAGTTTATCCCCACAAGTAGTTACACTTATGACTTAAAAGAGCTCTGTAAACTGACAGCAGCTATACTGCTGATACTATCAGTATACTCATATCCCTACACTTTAACACTTTTCTTGCAACCACTCTCAGTGGTTTTAATCTCAGGGTCTCATAGTCTAGAGCGGACTAGAGTGGAGTCTCCCGATTGGATGTTATATGTGAAACCCCTGCTTGAACATACGTGACATTCAAATATCTTTAGGTCTAGTGAGACCATAAACATCAAGAAAAGTGAGCAAATTAGGTGCTTAACCATCCTCTCACTTAACTCAAAAAGCACTTAAAAAAAAAAAAAAAGAAAATCACACTTTATATAGAGTGAATATAAACTGTGACATAAAAGCAGGAATTATTTCTCATGAATTATGTCTCTCTCTTCACGTACGGAAGCATAGCTCAGATTGTGGTCACACTATGTCCATCTAAAGTAAGTACTTCGCATCAAATAACTATCTACACATTTGTTAGTAGAGACCAAATTAGGAGCACTACAAAATAGGAGAGTGGATTTTCATTCTGAGTAAAGATGAGAATAAAACTGACACCACTATTATTGTTTTATCTTTCTTTTTTTTTAAATGATGACGGACCTATATAATTTACACAAATTCCTACATATATCAGAGACCTTTGATATCAAATAGGAAGTGATGAAATATGAGATAATGAAATCTAATAGTCAATTATCTACATCTATGAGTTCCACTCAGTCAGTTTTGCTTTCTTTAGTGTTTTTCTGTAGGTAGGAGGATGGGAGGCTAGTTAGTGACCCATGTTACGCAGCACCCCCCACAGCTCCGTCATGACACTCATTGCCCAAGCCACTGGCCCTAATTGATAGCCGTTGGTCATCTCCTATCTGTTATGCTGAGACACTCTGATATATTGTTTTAACAACATTTTTTTTCCCATAAACTCAGCAAAACAAAAAGTAGTGTGGAGTTCAAGATAAATTAAGTCCACTCAGAATAATTCTGGAAATTGTTTAAATATGAAAGAATTAAATCGTTAGGATTTTTTATTTATTTATTTTTTAAACAAAACACATTGATATTAATTGTTTTGTATTAAATAATAAAACAAAATCTAAAGTTTATTATACTCGGATGACAAAAAAAATCCAAAACACATTAATATTAATTGTTTTCTGTTAAATAATAAAAACAGTATATAATAATCTTTTATTTATTTTTTATTATATTTACTATTTTTAAGAAATCAACAAAGAATATGTTTACATAAGATTCACTGAGGGAGAAATGTTCTGTACTACTTATGAAAACCTTATAATTCTGTGTTTTTTATCCTAGAGCTGGTCATAAAACAAATTTGAACAGAATACAGATATAGTAATGCAGTATATGTAGACGAATTACTAATTTTAATCTACATATGTATTGGTTTATGTATATTTATTCTTGTGTAATATATGTTATTGTACAGAACCAGGAAGGACTTTCCACATAAATAGCCCAGAATGGAAGGGCATGGTGCCAAAATGGGAATGGTTGGCAGGTACCGATACTTCAGAGCAGCTCCGGGCCAATACTGACCTCCTACTGACCAGTAAACCATGAACTATGCATTATGGTTAAAGTAATGTACGGTAATTGGCGGGTTCTGAAATTAAAAATCCAGAAGTGTATGAATGTCTCCAAAACTAATGGACGGCATTATATGAGCTTTATATTAGCTTCTCAAAGTATTAGTGTAAGTGCTTCTACATTTTCAATGTGGCACTATGACATTCATGTAGCGGATTAATCAATAATAGTGGGACCATGGATTCAGCTTAGAAGAGGGCTGAACTAAAATGGTGGCAGCTGCTGTTGGGGGGGAGTAACTCCCACTAATCTTAAGCAAATGGAAACGTGTGGCTCCTGAGTCCCGGAGACGTGGAAATCCTGACTGATGTATATCTGTATTTTTATTATCTCTTACAAAATGTTTGATGCAGTTTTCAGTTGTGTAGCCTACTTCACACTGATGGTAAGGATTTATGTAAGTCGTGTTTAGATTGAACAGGGGTGACAGCAGCCTTGGTGTGTGTGCGCTAATTGAATCCAATGATCAATTAAATTTGGTTAATGGATTGAATGAGTAACGAAAGGAGAGGCAGCTGTTGGTGGGTAATTTTTTTTCCCCCTTAAATAAAGTTATCATTAAAAACCTGAATGTTGTGTTTATTGCAATTCTCTAGTCTTGTATTACATTTTGTATGGAGATTTGAAAACCATTCAATATGGCAAGTATGCAAAAATAGACTAAATCAAGAATATTTTGTCACAAGACTGTATGTCCAGCGCTGCCGTAGATGAGGGGTGCGTTTAAGAGTAGGTTTGATCTTAATTACATCACTGACTAAACTCAATGAAATTTTTTTACTTTTCTTCCAGCCACTTAACTCAATAATAGTTTCAGAAACCAGAAGGTAAGAGGTGATAAGGACTCACGGCCCACCTAGCCTGTCTGTCTGTGATATGATTAAAAAACCCAAAGCTTTGTTTGATCCGTGGCGTTGTTTACATTTAAAGATTAGCCACACGGCTATCTACAGCTCCCTTTACAGTGTCACACCCTGCACTGCTACTGTAACCTCTCTTTGAATCCAACAGGGCGACTCGCAGGCTACTTTTATTATCAAAACATATATATTGCACCAGAACTAAACATGCATATATTTTGCGTATCAAATTACAGATCTTTATTATACTAAGCAAGTACAATTTCTATGTGAGAGAATATGCACTGGTATGTGGTACAATGGAAGCATATTCAAAAAAGCTGAAAGATAATTATTGAATGAGATAGTCAAATAATGAAAAAAGACTCAAGCCTCTCAAGTTCCGTCCTTTACACATCCCCGATCCCAGTAACACCCAGGACCGTTGAGCTACGTTGAAGCAGGAATGTTTCGTTTTTCACAAACGTTTACTTATTTATAAAGGTTCTAAGAATGCGTTGGACTTTGTCTTATGATTTTTTTTGTATTGTATTGAATATTCAAATTAGGGACTATTTTGTTTTATGGTGAAAGGCGGTTTTGATAACATGTGGTAATGTTACAGAGATTTTGTCTTCACCCCTTTCCATATTCCATCAATCACAATGGTAAATGGCAGCATGACTTGCAATGAGCAATGGAAGTCTATGGCGTCTAACCGCAGACAGCGCACAAATGTATGGCCATAATAAGCTCAATTTATAAAAAAACAAGAATGAAGTTGCTTGTAATAGGGACCAAACTAATACATACATTGATGACAGGTCTTCATAAGTCTTTTTACTTAAAGGGACACTTCACTGCCCAAATACAAAATAAATAAATAAATAACCATTTACTATATATACCCCAAATGAAAACTTGCATGCATTTAATTATGAATTTTTTCATTGCGGGTATATGAAAAAAGCTGCAATTCTCTTGTCTGCCGCTTTACAAGCCCTCCCCTTTTAATCCCATCCAGACTTTCTGTATCTGTCCAATCACACACTTCCCAGTGCAGCTCAATAAAGAGTCTTTGCCAGGTGCTCTGAGCAATTGTTGACTCTTTAGCTTCGCTGAGCTAAACTACCAGGAAGTAACAAGAGCAGTTGTCTGCTTAACAAGGTTAAAGGGATTCTATAGTGTAAGGAATACAAATATGTATTCCTTACACTGTAATTCCCTCTAGCCCCATCTCCCCCCGGTTCTGCAAGGGTTAAAAAAAACCTTATAACACTTACCCGATTCCAACGCAAATGTCCATCGGCACTGTGCTGGTACTCCGCCTCCTCTGATGTTGCTCGACAGAGGGTGGATAATGCGAGGCAAGGGCCGTGAGCACTTTAGGTCTTTCCCATAAAAAAATCATTGCTTTAATGCTTTCCTATGGAAAGTTAGTAGACGCTGGGTGTCCTCATGCCTAATTGACGACCACTAGAGGCAGTCTTAGTCCTGCAATTTAATTATTTCGGTTTCTCAATGATTTACATTGCAGTACTAAGTGTGACAGAGACACTGAACCCAGACAACTTCAATTAGATGAAGTGGTCTGGGTGACTATAGCATCCTTTTAAATTATAAAAGTGTCAATTTCAATTGAAATCTGCAGTTTCTGCAAAATTAAAAACTTTAGCGGTCTAGAGTGTCCCTTTAAAGTCCTTTAAACCCAAAACCCATCCTAACTTGGAGCGAGTTTATTTCTTTTTACATCCCACCATGCAATAATCTATATATTTAACAATATTTACACCTGATTCTGATATGAGCAATGTCACTGGGTGCCAGAGCATGCTGGTCTCTGGGAGTTTCAGTATGCAAAAAGTATTTGACGCACCGGGCACTTTAAGGGTTTCAATATGACAATGTCATATTGCATTCGGCAACAAAACTTTCAAGAGCTTTTAGTTACACATAGCGGTGATGGCTCTATATCATTTTATTAGAGCTAAACTACTATATTTTTCCAAGACTGATGTCTCTGATATTCCTGGCTGTCTCATGGCACACGCCGCTGACCCTACAGCAAGCGAGGCTTTTGACCACCAAATGTGATCAGAATAAATTATCACTGACGCTCCGATATTTAATTATGCAGCTGTCAGAGAGGCCCTTTTCGAAAATTCATTTTAATAAAGTGGGAACTTTTCCCTCTCAAGGTTAGAGTCAGGGGAGTCACATTCAGTGTCAGGCCGAGGTCTCCAGTGAGAGATTCTGTATTCATCCTTTTCAGTATCCTGTCACTAGCCCTGATAGAATGGACAGATAACAATGTCTCTGGCTGCTGACCTCCCCCACTCCCTGCCTGAGTGAACATCCCTCATTTAAACCCACAATAATGAGGACCTCAAAGTCAGCCAGTCAGCCACAAGGGCAGCACTTCGGGAAAAATAAAAGAGAAGATGGCCACTCATTTTTCCAGCCTGGGCTGCTTTATATCCCATTAACCTTTTTATTCCGGATAGAGCTCATGTAATTCAATGATAGCGAAGGGTTAATGAGCAGCACAACCACGGATCACACTCCACCAAGATCAGTTAGATCAGTGCGTAACAGCATGCTTGTGTTATAACCTACCAGGAATAGGAGACAAAAGCTAAATGTGCAGTCATTCGGGAATTGTATGCCATCATTATTACAAAGTAATCACAGCACTCTTAATTAATACATCAAGATGCTTTCTGATATTGACATTGAGCATTCCAAGCGACCCTGTGATGATTACGTGTATTTGGTAAGAGTATTTGGTTAAGGCTATCCACTCTGTGCAGATTATCCGGCTCCTGCCCACTCTCCGATCAAACCTTACCCACCGGACGTAGGCGCTACTTCTACCACCTATGAAAATTCAATCTCTTGTGCAAGAGAACAAAGATGTTTTTGTAGTTTATCAACATTCCCTGCTATGTTCATAATTAGCTCTCTAGTATTTAATATTTATTTGTGTGCGATCACAACTCTCCTCCAATATGTTTTGTTTGTTTTTTTACAAATATCAAAAACAGAATCAAAAAGTGTAAAGACATTACAAAAGCAAGTGAAAACGTGATAGAAATGTTCTAAGTTCCAATAATAAAAACACATTTCTATTGACTGCACAACTGTATAAAGAGCGTCCATGTATGATAGATGTACTGTAACAAATATTTTATTTGAAAGACTAAAAAAAAAAAAAAGGAAGATTGTGAATTAATAAATTCCTAAACTGTTTCATTGGGATCTGAAAATGACCCTTTCCAACAGGAAAATGACCTTACACTGTCATATTGGCAAGGAGTGCCACGATGCATTTATTATAAAGCTTATAATATCTGCATTCAAGAAAAAGAGGGGAAAAAAAACATTGTCACGATAAACGCAGGTGTCTAAACTCGTTTATAAATACACTGGATGAGAAAGGAGGACAACATATAAACAGGTACTGACCTTAGAAGAAAGAATAAAAGATTCATAACAAAAAATATAAATATATTCCGTTGTTTGACATCATAGTTCATTAAGCAGTGGCTTTTCTGGTGCAGATTTGTGTGTTTAAGCATATTGTTTGGCCAACATAGACAGCTTGATAAATTAGATAATCTGCAGGGATATTTAAAAAATTGCCTTTAACAAAGGACACACTTTTCTATGATCTGCGCACAGGGTGCAAAGTACAATGACTTTAGATTACATTGTAAAGTTCAACTTGAATATTACAATAATCTGTTAACGCTTTATAACAAGGAATTAGACTATTTGTGATAGAGTGATAACGACCTAGCACACACTCATTTTAAGACTGGCCAACCTATTGTCCTGCAATCTTTTTATATATGTTTTAGAGCACTAATAGTATTGAGGAGTTAATTCTGAAGTTTTGAAATATACTATGGATACTCCAACTGCAGCAAGACCCAGAATATGGGAGAGCCGATCTTTCTGTCCATTTGCAGTGGGTCTCCAGGAATGACATTGACAGTATCTCAACATGATCCACTCTGACCTGTTAAGATATACGAAGTCAGGAGGTTTGATGTAAAGCAAAACTTAGGCTTCTCTTTCCATCTATTGAATTCAAAGAATTCTGAGAGTTGTAGGCAGTTGATATCTGGGGTGATAGAGTTTGAGATCTCTGATCTTAAGTCTTGCATCACACTGTTAACACCGGTTAAATGTCAGAATTCCTGTGATAGATACCAGTTGATAACTTGTCAAGAATAAGAGGCATGTTAGTGCCCTCTCAAGGAAGCCTTTCTCAAACCAGTCTTCAAAGAGCAGGTTTGATCTTATAAACGTATCCCTGTGGTAATCCTTGATCATCGATTCTGAGACCGCATTATGTCTACTAATAAGATAGAGGAAGATTCATAGAATTTACCACCTATATGCATTCAACTGGAATCCCAATGTTTATTCAGACAGATTTAAGGGGATTTTATTTGGAATTGTTGCTACTTGTTTTCAAACGTTTATGTTCCACCTATGTTTTTCGTAGTCCAAACAAGAGATGTAATATTTAAGTACAGAAGGAACTAATATTAAAATGTCAGTGAGTAGTGGTGAAAAGGGTAGGCTATGCCTTGATGAAAGAAAAAAAAAAAAAGGAAGGAAGGAAGGGGTGAATGGAAACAACTGGTAGAGTGGTGAAGCTAAATAACATGAAGGTGGGAAATTAGCTCGGTTTTAGTTAGTATCTGATGAGAGATCTTGTGGCAGGAAGATGTGTGAGTTTAGAACCACCTGTGTTCTCACTCACTTTGCTACAATTCATAAGTAATTTTGTGATTCCAGACCTCGAGATAAGCGCACCTGGGAACTTCTCAAAACTAGCCACAGCAAAATTCTTAAAGAACATTTGAAAGGTACACCATATTATATATTGTACATTTTAGGTGTTCTCTTATTTAACCATATGACCTTTAAGTAGGTTTTGAGAAACCTGTAGCAACCCAGGAGTCGGAGATGGTCATGCCTAGATCACCACTGGAAGGTCCAATTAAAGTTATTGTAAAAATATTAGGGTGTAAACTCTAGAATGTGTGACCCTCCAACATGAGATTGGAGGCTCAAGCCTAATCACGAACATTTTTTAATCTGGTGGAGATTCAGAGAAGCATGTTTGCAACCATTCCTGGTGTACATCAAACACAAATATACCACTCTGGAATATCTTAATCCATCATATATTTGCACAGACCCAATTTGTATAAAATAAATAATCCAGCCATACATACGATAATGCTAAAATATCTATCTATATGTTATTCTGGTTACAAATACGTGTCTGTTAGTCCACCCATTGTACAGTGCTAAGGAACTTGTTGGCGCTTTATAAATAATAATAATAATCTCCCATTTCTAAAGAAAATTACACAAAAAGGTTTTCCTGGTAGCAGTTTAAATTCTCCAGATGGAGACAGCCCATTAAAAACTATACTGTTGACTACACAAGTAAAGTACTGGTTGCAGGCCAAGACATATTAAGCCATAGGTGCCAGCAAATCCAAATTTGCCAGGACAGTTATGCATTCTAGGGAATTGTCACAGTAAAAATAGGACCTACCCCACATTTTAAAATCTTCTGGCAGATTTCAAAGACAAAAATCTTCTGGCAGACCCACCACCTCCACAGTACCGTACACAGTCTCCTCTGTTCCCTGCCCACCTCTATCCTGGAAGGTGGGCTGGGAAGATTAGCAGGTGTGTTGCTAAACATCAGGTCAGTGTATCGGTTTTACAAAAATACATGAGTTTGTGTTGATCGTTAAGACAATAGAATGGTAAGTGGGTTCTATAAATGAATTGCTTTTATAGATTGGACTGACCACATACGGGTCCATTTGCTTCAGTAGCCAGTCTTTTATAGCACCTATAATATCCTTACTACTATTCAGACATGGAATTCTGCCTGCTTCTACACTCTTTAAGAAGAAAAAAAGATGTTTAATATATATATAAAAAAAAGATCATTTTCAGATGCCAGTAGCTTCTTTTCTGCCCCAGCCTGGCTGCAAGGCAAATTGCATTAGAAAATGACATGCCATTCATCTCTCGCGTAGTTGCAGGAACATTTAGCTAATTAAATGATTAATAAATTTAACACTGCTTTATAATTTCATTTAGCCGTGTTGGAAATCGCACGGTGCGCTGCGTGTGCACCGAATGAGATTAGGTAGGAGTTGAGGGTTTCAGAGGCTGCCCTGATAATTGAGATTAGTCTATTACAACGGTGACCTTTTTTCACTTTTATATTCTCTTGTTAAAGTGAAATAAAATGTTATTCACTTTTGAGGAATATTTACTCAGGTCTATGTGGCACAGGGTAGGATGTAGTTGAGTAAGAAGTTGAGAAACCCATGAAGCTCTTTGATGAGTGTTCTCGCCTGCAATGTGCAGATACTTTCAACGCAATCAGAATTTCTCAACCACAAAAAGTGGTTCTCAGGTTTGGCACTTCAATAGCAAAATAAAAAGAAATGATAAACAAAAAGACTATATTAGAACCATTATTTATATACAATCTGTTCTCAGCAAGGTATACAGGTCTGCAAATATCATTTGATTGCTAATTTATCAAGACATTTTTTTAAATGAGAATATTGGAAAAACAATCTGTTAAAAGTAACTGGAACCCCGTTGTCTGCTTGATCTTGAGTGACTCAGAAATGTGCTGCCTGCTTAAAGTAAGCCTGTGTAAATCTGAAATACCCAATATTCACATCCTCAGAGGTGCTTCCTGGACACAAAAGACCAAATACACCCTCGTAAGATTTCATTAGTCTCAAACTTTTCTAATACATAGGAGCCTCCTAAAACCATTTGGATAGGTAAAAAAAAAAAAATCACCTACCAGTGAAAGGGCCAGATCAACCATCGGTTAATTGAGTTTGCAACCAAAATGACGTTATCTACTAATGCATGAATTGGAATCTTGGGTGTCAATTATGTACCATGGCAAAATGTAAAGTTCAACCTGGCCCAAGAGCCACCCAGAATGTTGGTGATGGCTCTGCAGGTAGTTGGTTCAAAGCAAACATCCTCCAAGGGCTGAGTACTTGGCTTTGGTCTACTACAGCCAGATCCTGCAAGTGGAAAGGCGTTAAAGGTCCGACATCTCAGAATAGGCAAAGTCCATTCTGTAGTAATCCCAACATTGTGAGTCATGACATGCAGAAAGCAGGCAAAACTGAATCTGAACGCATGGCAGCAAGTAAGCAATGGGAACCATAGGCTGTGAGCCTGACTTGTTATGAGTTCTTACCGCTGCTATGTATATATGTGGCTGTGGTATTTTATTCTAGCAGTTCTAGAACTATTTAATTAAAGTTGGTATGATAACTTTGTTGCCATTGCATATAGAAGCATATGCAGCAGCACATGTATAGTACAGTGAAAAGAACATACGCTCATGGACAGTATTTGTCAACTTATGGTACACATACCCCGTGGGAGAGGGCTGACAAAGCCAGCTGGTACTTTCATACCTGTAACATTGGAGATGTTAAAGCCATCTGGAAGACGATAGTTAGCACTACTAATTGTACATGGCTGCATAAGAGTCAAAAACTGATTAATACAATATTACAGCACAACTATCAAACTGGGGGAGGGGGGGAGGAAACAACAACCCAGATTGTACTTTAAAGGGACACTACAGCTCCACTATAACTACAGCTTATTGAATTTGTTCTGGTGAGTAACAACATTACCTTCAGGCATTTTGCTGTAAACACGGTCTTTTCAGAGAAAATGCAGTGTTTATATTAGTCTAGTGATAACTTCACTGGGCACTGCTCAGATGGCTGTTAGAGATCCTTCCTGGATCATTGCTGCCTAAAATGCATCCAAACATTCAGTCTCTCCTCCCTCTGCATGCAGACACTGAACTTTCCTCATAGACATTCATTGATTCAATTCATCTCTATGAGGAGATGCTGATTTGCCAGGGCTGTGTTTGAATTGTGCTGGCTCTGCCCCTGATGTGCCTCCTTGTCAGTCTCAGCCAATCCTATGGAGAAGCACTGTGATTGGATCAGGCTACCACTTCTGATGATGTCAGCAGACTGCTTGCTGGTCTGAGGCAGACAGGGCAGAGCCAGCAGCTTCAGGCTTGAATACAAGTAAGATTTTGGGAGGCATGAGGGGCCCAGGAGGGCTAGATGGTGGTTTTAACACTACAGGGTCAGGAATACATGTTTGTGTTCCTGACCCTAAAGTGTTCCTTTAATGTTTCAACAGGATTCAGATGTCTTTTAAAAATAATTAAAACAAAAACAAGACAATAGAATGCCATGTCCGTAAACCTTGTAGTTTTAGAGATGCCTTTCTGTACATTCTTTCAATCAAATGGATATTCATCAACGTGCAGTTTTGCAAATGCTTGTATTAGTGTATCACTGTCACTTTAAACTGAGGAGATGATCTGGAAGGGATCTGTTTCATGGTATCAGTGTCCCCTTCAGCGCAGAATAGGCTATTGTATAGAGAATCCTTAACATTTTCTGCAGTGCCCAAGACACAAGTTCTTTGAAACAATAGATCTACACTGAGATTTTTGCCTCTGAAACTGGGAAAATGCATATTTTGAGCAATACATATAGCTTTGTGATCAAAATTTAATGCAGGTTTCCTCAATCTTAGGTGCCTTTCTATGAGCAAGAAGAGCATACACTGAGCCACAAATGGTCTCTACATAACATGGAACTTCACGCTCAATATGTACTCACCAAACTTGAGCTTTTCTGCAGTCATCATTCCGTACATTTTGTTTCGTATTCATATCGAGTTTATTAGATTTTTACTGTCCTCTATATATTCAATATAATTAAATTACCAGCTTCATGGTATAGTTTGGATGGATGGATGTGCATGATAAGTTGATGGGCAAGTCTGACATTTTTTTAGTAGTAGGTACAGGGATAAGAACTTCTGAGATGAGGGAACATCCCCAAGTTGAACCCCTTAGTAGAATCAGCAGAGGTCAACAGGAAGTTTAGTCCGGGCAGTTTTAGGGGGAGACAAAACTGCTAAGTAATGAATCAGCTGGGAGCTGTTATGCATGAATATCTTTATATCTAATGTAATGCCTTTAGGTTGTTCAGAGTCTCTCGGAATAAACATATTATTCACTTGCATCTTTAATGCAAGAGCGACTGGAAAAACATATTCAATACCCATCATTACGAACCCAATTATCAACCGGTAAACTTCATGAACCCAACTTTCCGTAGCTGGATAAAAGCCAGAAAAACATGAGAATGAGTCATGGAACTGCCTTGCAGAAAAGTTGGTAGAGAATAAAAAAATAGTAAGTGCCAACATTACAGCTTCAGTCAGACAAGAGAAGTCTTTCCGATGAGTGTAAAAGCATATGCCGCTATATACATTTAACTTTTTAAGACACCATTTAACAATCCATTCTTACTGCAGCCTATCAAGCTGAACATTATATTCTGGGCTGCATCCAGAATGTATGTAAAGAAAATACACTGAAAAGCTTAATGTCCCCTTAGGAAAACGATAAGACACTTAATTGTTCTTACATATTGTAGTATGGAGCTGATAATTGTTTAGTGAAGTTACAAGGGTGACTCTCTCTATTATCTATCTGGTGCTCTGTTCCAATGCATGCTGCACGCTAACCTTTAATAAACATCGTGTACAATAGATGGAAGGACAATTAAAGCGTGAATATTCATTCATACAAAAATTATTTCTTCACCAAATCGGAAACGCACACAGTAGAAATTACGGATAAAATCCACCTAGGTGTATCTAGGCAGGGCAGCAAGTTCCTAACAGATCAAACAGAATAGAAATCCTGGGCACACAAAAATATCAAAGGATGGTAACCAAAAATAACAATTTATTTCAGGAACGGGTACAACAACATTTTAGCTCCATATATGAGCCTTCAGCAAGTCTCCTACTGCAAGGAAAATATGTATTACTGGCACATCAATATCAAACCTCCAAATGAAGGCATTGAGCCCTTGGGGGAAGTCTAGGTGTATAGCCCAGGAATATAATAATGGGAAAGAAAATCCATAGGTCTCTCCAAACCACAGTAAACTTAGCAAAATAAGATGCTTGAAAGACTAGCTGAAGAAGTCAATAGAAATACTGAATATATACTTAATATTGGTATATGTATACTTTAAGGGTTCCGTCGTTAGACCAGAGCTGGTTTTTGTTTAACTTCTGCCTACCGGTTACAATATTTACTAGGTACCCCAAACCCTTTATACTATACCTCTGGCAGTCCTTTTCAAACTTTGCCCTAGAATATGATGTCAGCCATAAAATGAAATTAACACTCAGACCATCTCATTATTATTATTATTATTGCCATTTATATAGCGCCAACAGATTCCGCAATGCTTTACAACATTATGAGAGGGGGGTGTAACTATAAATAGGACAATTACAAGAAAACTTACAGGAACGATAGGTTGAAGTGGACCCTGCTCAAACGCAATTACAGTTCATGAACTGTAATGCTTCAATCCTCAAAGTGTTGACCTCTCACATAAACAGTTTGCTTTTCAGATCATGCATCTTGTGATGAAAATACTATTTCCTATATTTTATAATCAGATACCTCACAGCAAGTCATTATAATATAAATCCAGTGAGTTATGTTAAAACTTGTTACCAAAACAAGAAGTTATTCTTGATACTCATACTAGCAATGACTGCCGGTGGGCACATCATAGAAAACAGGAGAAAATATACATCTATTAGATTCCTAGCATATTCTATATATTTCATAGAAAATTGTAATCATTTTTATTTAAAATAAAAGATTACGGGGATATAATGTATCAAGGCAAAACCAGGTGCTATTCTGGGGCTAAATAAGAAGAAATCATTATGGAAACCAATACAACATTTAATAGCAATGGTTTTGCCTTGATAATAAATACCCAAAGGCTATAAGACTTCTAGGGGGGTTTACTTTACTTTACTTACGCCCTCCACCCCTCCCAGGGTATGGGCCACCAAAGGTAAAACTACAGAGACTTTTGTCCTTTCCATTCTTTCTAGTTGACTCCAGGTGTGGCCCATCCTTGTGATGTCTGCCTCGAGGTCGTGTCGCCAGGTGTTTTTTTTGGACGGCCTCTCTTCCTCTTTCCTTGGGGGTTCCACCTGAGAACCTGCCTAGTGATGTTGGTTGGTGGTTTGCATAGGGTATGCCCTATCCAGCCCCATCTTCTCTTCCAGATTTCTGCCTCTGCTGAAAATTGGCAGCTCCTTCCCCATAGGTTGGTGTTACTGATAGTGTCTTGCCAGCGAATGTGGAGAATCCTTCTGAGGTTGATGGTTTTGGTTGTCCTCTAGGTTTCAGCCCCGTACAGCAGTACTGACTTCACATTGGAGTTAAACAGTTGGATTTTGGTGGTCAAGGTTAGCTCTCTGGAAGCCCAGATGTTCTTGAGCTGGATGAAGGCGACCATTGCTTTGCCGATCCTTGCCTTGACATCTGCATCTGTTCCATCTTTAGTTACCAAAAAAAGCGCGCTAAATTAATCTGTAAATATATAAAAAAAAAAGTGCAGACCATCTGAGTATATAATAATATAAAATAAAGAAAAATCTGAGGGAAAAAAACTCACATATCCCAGAGCCCTATCACCCCTGGCCCTGGGTTTGCAAGGCTCCTTTGGAGAGGGGATATCCCCACACAGAGATATTCCAGAAGATATGTCCACTGATGATTCTGTTATGCTGTGTATTATGCTGCACTATTATTTTTTTATTTTTTTATATATTTACAGATTAATTTAGCGCGCTTTTTTTGGTAACTATTGTTTTTCTTTACACATTTTTTGTGCATTGTAATTTTGAGCGCTGCCATACTATCTGTATTAGATTTTATAGCGCTCACACATTGGTTTTTATCTGTTCCATCTTGCTGGTCGATGATGCTGCCCAGGTAGGTAAAGAACTGTACTTGGTCCAGGGGACTTCCATTTAGGGTGATTGGGTTGATGTTGCTGAAGTTGGTCTTAAGGATCTTAAGGATCTTGGTCTTCTCCTTGTGGATGATGAATCCAACCTGTGCTGATGTAGCTGCCAACACACTGATCTTCTCTTGCATCTGCTGCTGGCTGTGGAAGAGACGAGTGAGGTCGTCGGCAAAATACAAGTCATCCAGTTGACTCCACAAGGTCCACTGGATTCCATTTCTGCGTTCGCTGGTGGATGTTTTCATGATCCAGTCAATGGCTATGAGGAAGAGGAACGGGGATAACAAGCATCCTTATCGGACTCCAGTCATCACCTGGAAGCTATTGGTAAGCTGTCCTCCGTGGATCACTCTGCAGGTCATTCCCTCTTATGAGCTCTTGATCAGGTTGACCACCTTGGCTGGGATGCCGTAATGCCGGAGGAGCTTCCATAGGACCTCTCGATCCACACTGTCAAACGCCTTCTCATAGTCAAAAAAGTTAATGTACAGCAATGAGTTCCACTTCAAGGACTGCTCGACTATGATGCACAGCGTTGCAATCTGGTCCATGCATGATCAATTCTGCTGGAAGCTTGCTTGTTCATCTCATAGTTGTGGATTGACTACATCCTTCATCCGCTCTAGGAGGATCCAGTTAAAGACTTTGCCTGGTACTGACAGGAGTGTGATACCTCTGTAATTGCTACAGTTGCTGAGGTCACCTTCCTTTGGAAGCTTGATTAGATAACCCTCTTTCCAATCAGTCGTTATCTCTTCTTCCTCCCAGATCTTCTTGAAGAGTGGGTACAGCATCTCCACTGATGACTTCAGGGCCTCTGCTGGTATGTCATCAGGTCCAGCTGCCTTTCTGTTCTTCATCAGGGTGATGGCCTTCCCGATCTCTTCTCTAGTCGGCTTGCTGCAGTTGATGGGTTGTCTGGTGGATTTGGTGGTGCTGGTCTGTTCAGGAGCTCCTCAATATGTTCAGTCCATCAATTCATCTGCTGCGTTTGTCCTGTGATGACCTTTCCCTCCTTGTCCTTGACAGGTAGTTCTGGCTTGCTGTACTTCCCAGACAGTTTCTTAGTCATGTCGTACAGCTGTTTCATGTTGCTGTTGTATGCTGCCTGTTCTGCTTCAGCTGCCAGTCCATCTATGTAGTCTTTCTTGTCGTTCCTAATGCTCTTCTTCACGGCTTCTGCATATTCCACTTGGGGCTTGGCTTTTTCTGCCCTAGTCCTCAGCTGTGATCCACTCTTTGTGGTGATGTTTCTTTGCTCCGACCACTTTTTGACAGGCTGTTCTCAGTGTCTTTTTTTGTCTGCTAGCGGGCCTGTACGCCACTTCTTTCCTCTTTCTCGTGCAACTCAGCTCTTGTTCTTCAACTGAACTTGTTCTTCATCTGAAGTCCAAACTCCTCCCTGACGCTGGTGATCCTTAGGCAGCGGACATCATACTTCACTCTACACAGTGTTGTTTCCTTCCAGTTCTTCTTTAACATCAGCTGCATGCTGGCTACTACTAGGTGGTGGTCGGACGTCACATCTGCTCCTCTTCTAACTCTAACATCCTGCAGGGATCTTATAAACTTCTTTTTAATGCAGATGTGGTCAATCTGGTTTTCTGTCACACTATCCAGTAATACCCAGGTGTTTTTGAGGATCCGCTTGTGAGGAAATATGCTACCTCCAATGACCAGGTTTTTGAGCGCACACAATTCCGCAAATCTCTCCCCATTATCGTTCATCACACCCAGCCTGTTTATCCCCATGACTTTTTTTAGGGCCCCCACCCTGTGTTGTTGGGTCCAATGTTGGCATTGAAATCTCCCATAAGGATGTCGATGTCTCTGGCTCAGAAACAAAATGTGGGTAATTAAAAAAAAAAAAAAAACAACACGTAAACATTTTTACAATTCCCTGAATTTTAGCCGTATGTTGTTTTGACTTTGGCAGAATTTTAATACCTAAAACCTTGATTCGTGTACTGCAAAATATATACATAATATATTATCAATTATATTCCGCAGCAAATAGTGAACAGTATATTTTGAGGTCAAGAAGGTCCTGCTCGAATAAGCATTTAGTGACTGTCCCCAAACCATTAATTACCTACCACAGGCGGAATAAAAAATTATGAACATAAATGAACATGCTCATTTCGGCTTGGGGTTAAAGCGGCACTGTCATGTCCCAATCCTGTTTTTTTTTTTTTTTAACCCCCCCCTAGTCACCACCAAATGCCCCTAAGCCCCCCAGATTACCTATTTTTTATTCTTTATTTTCTGCCCGGATTTATATTCAGGGCGCCGCCATCTTTATGTGGGTAGAGGAAGTCCTGTGGGACACGTCATCTGCCCACACTAGATAGCCTGTGAGATTCCCACACATGCCCAGTTAAACACTTGGACATGCGAACGGTAATTTCATCTATTCATTCATTCGTCAAAAAGACGAATGAATGAATAGCATTGTTAGACGATCAAACAAACACTGGGTATCAGTGTTCATTTGTTCATTCAGTTTATTACAAGGAGGGAGCTACCGGCGCGCAGCTCCCTCCTTGTAATATGTAAAGATAGAAGCGGCAGGGAGCTGTGCTCCCCACCACTTGCTAAGCCCCCCATGTAGTCCCTCACTCTATAGGGGTCAATATGACCCCCATATGACCCCCATAATAGCATAAATGCCCCTACTCGCTATACCGTGAGTAGGGGTATGTCTACTAAACAGTGGTTAGATTCCAAGCCCACCAGTCTGGCTTGAAATCCATCCAATCAGAGTGGTCTGTGTCATTTTAAACAGCATGGGATAGTTTTATTTGGGTGGGGGGGTTGACTAGGGGCTTGGGACCTCTAGTCACCTTGATTGGGGTGGGGGTGAATTTTCATTTAGGGCCCCCACCCGCCGCTCCACCTCTTATTTTTTTTTAGGGCCCCCACCCATCGCTCAGGGGTGGTGGCCAGGGGGGGAGGACAGTAGGTCCCCCCCACCCACTGCTCAGGGGTGGGGGCCAGGGTGGAGGACAGTAGATCCCCCCCTTTATTGTTTTTTTAGGGCCCCCACCCGCCGCACAGGGGTGGGGACCGGGGGGGGAGGACAGTAGCCCCCCCATTGTCATTTAGGGCCCCCACCCGTCGCCCAGGTGTTGGGGCCGGGGGGGTAGGACAATAGGTCCCCCCCATTGTCATTTATTGTGTTATTGCCCCCACCCACCGCGCAGGGGGGGAGGACAGGTGGGAGGGGGGGGGCGGTTTACTGTTTACTAGACATGCTAGACAAATTGAATCGGAGTTTCATTCATTAGAATGAAATTCCAATACGAACAAAGTGACGAATTGCGTTCTAAAACAAACGAACATACTGTTCTCATTCAGTTAGAACGCAATTCGGCAGTTTCGTCTAAAATGACAGGAAGCATCGTGAGATCACAGAGGAAAGGTAAGAATTATGGGAAAATTGCTCTGACCAGCGGAAATGAAGCACACTTTGCTCCTCTGCTGGTCAAGCGGAGGAAACCTCCACAAGGCTTAAAGAAAACTAAAGACGACAGGAGGAAAAGAAGAGCAGATCCTGAGAGAGGGGGAGAAGAGGAAGAGATTGAGGAAAGGTAAGTTCAGCATGACAGTGCTGCTTTAAGGAATTAGAGATTTGTATAACTCCAAACTGCAACTAATTCTCAGTCTAGTTAATACCCTTTTTCAGCGCCACACAAGTCCGCAGGTACTGGCCCCGCCCTCGCTCCACCTCCCTGACTGAGATCATTAAAATTGACAATACCAGCCAATCCAATTCTTTCCCTCAGAAAAGCATTGGAAGGCTAATGAACACATGCAGCAAACTACAAACCACCACTCTGTGCCAATCAGCATCTCCTTAAAGAGATGTGCAGCACTGACCCAGGAAGCATCCCTATGCAGTAATTTAAGCACTGCCTTTTCTCCGAAAATGCATTATTTACATGAAAATGCATGCAGGAACATACTATACACACCAGAATAACAGCTTTAAGCTGTAGTTGTTCTGGTGACTATAGTGTCCCTTTATAGATGGGACGGCCATCGTTAAACTTTTTCGTTTAGAAGTCCAAGCTTATATGACAAAAACCTCACACCTGGTAATCATGAACTAGTGTGCATTTATAAATCCTGAATTCACAATCAAGCACATGGCATCTATAGATTGCATTCAGCGATGTTGACAAACCTTCAATGTGTGCATGGTCTTAGAAGATAAGTGGTGCGTCTGACTAAAAACACAGCATGGATAACCATATGTGCTATGAGTTAGCAACACACACTATACATACATACAGCATATGGAGAGCATCTTTTAATTTAGCAACTATGACAAATGTTTAAATATTAACAAATCCAAATTAAATTTGATGATATGGTAGAGAGCAGGTAAGTAAGATGTTTCTTAGAGAACAGGAGGGCAATAAAATAATGCCCCATGAGCCAGATTGGAAATAACAAAGGGTTGGTCAACTCACCAGTATGGAAAGAGTTACATTAACTCTCGTAGGACAAGAATTCCCGGCGGAGCACTGTTATACTCAATGAGAATAAGCATCTTTCATCCCCCTCTGCATTACTAGCCTCATTAGCATGTTTACGTTTCTTAATGCAATCAAGAACTACGCTCATTTGCAAGCGGCCAGTTCCCTCTGCACATCCTCGCAGATCTGAACCAGTAATTTTGTAATTCTTGACTTGCTGTTGACGTGAAAGTGTGTAAGTAATTAGATTTTTAGAATGGCTGCCTTTAAATGACAACATCTGCATACAACACATTGCATATGCTATGCCCTTGTAAATTGTATTGATTTTTACTCCAAAAACTCACAGTGACAGATGGGCCGTCATAAATTTGAAGAGGCTTACTATTACAGAAACATTGAAATTATGTTTTCTTTTCTTTTTTTTTTTTTTTTATAAACTTCCTTGTGTATCTCTTTTTCATCTTCCCGTTTCTTTTTTTTTTTTACCGTTTCCTAGTGATTTTCGACGGACCCATGTATTCCTCTGTGCTTTCTCAGAAAAAAAAATATCAGTAAATCTGTGATATTGTAATGACATTTTAACTTACTGTACACAGTATTTTCAGTGTGAATGATAAAAGTGTATGTTTATTGTGACAAGTGCGAAAGTTGAATTTGTCCAGGAGCCCGTTCAAAAAGGCATAACTGAATCTGTACATTGCACTAACCACATTCCTAGCATACGGAGTATATTAAAGTATGCCAGCGCATTTTGATAAAGGCACAATACTTGCACAACACCCGGAATGCAAAGATTTAGAAATTGGGCATTGCATTCTGGGAATGAGCAATGTGTCTCAAAGCATGTTTTTCCAGCTCAGCTTTTGGTGTAATATTTGCAGTTCTCGTGCTATTTCTCCATGCTTCGAGAATTAGCAAAGAGTCTTTATTTTCTTTTCTGACATGCAGCAGAAAAATATAAAGAGCTTTCAAAACATCACTCGTTCTCGACATACTCCCCCTTTACACTACTTGGTAGACACCAACGCTTTCTGCATTCCGTTACTTGTGGAGCAATTTAATTGTTTAGTTTTCTTTTAGCATTTTAGTCTGATATAATCTGTTGACAGGTTTGAGACATCTAAATGGCTTGCCAGAGGCGATGGAAAAATGACGACTGTAAACACAGCCCAAAAACTTCTTTCAATAATACGCGCCGACTAATGGGTCTCAAATTAGTAACACGCAGGCTGAACTTCATTTTTCTCTCTGTTTTCCTGTTTAATGGCACAATGGGTTATAATGATAAGAGAAATACATTTACACCATCTGTAAGCTTAGAAATGATTAGCAAATACAGCTATTTTACTACAAATTAGTCTAAAAGATGTAAACAACAACACTACCCCCTCAAATGTATAATACACAATTGCACGGCTTTAAAACAAAACTCACTACCATTTCATTATGCTATGTATGTATATATGCATGCATCTGGCAGTCTTTATAGACACTTCTCTCACTCATACCACCTTCTCCCTTGCTGCAGCAAAACTTGCAAATTTACCTCGTTCCATCTCCACCACCCAGTCTTCCTTTGAAACCACATCTAACAACAATCTACTCATCATCAAAAAGCGGGCCCACCCTACCACCTCCCTTGAAAACCCAATCTCAACTCTCTTTTCTTTCTTCTCCTCCAAGTCATTTTGCCTTACCCATAGCCAGTTTTTAGTCACTTTCTCTTTTCTGGGTGCTATCCTAGTGCCTTCAAAATGGCAGTTACCTCTCCATGTCAAAGAGAAATCTTCCTTTTACCCTTCTCTACCTTACAGTTTTCAACCAATCATCCTCTGTTACTTGTACAAGCTTTCAAAGTGCGTTGTCAACTGGAAGCTATCTTCACCCACTCACACTCCATGGATTCTAGGTCGCCCACCCATCCGATGCAGCACACGCTGTCCATTAGTTCCTTGGCCAAGTAAAACATTCTAAGCTCTTGTTTATCTTCATCATCCTTGATCTACCCATTGCATTTACTCAAAAATCATCCTACTCTTCTTTCAACCTTGACCAGTCTTGGTATCAATGCTACCATCTCCTTAATGCTAGTTCTCCAACTTGAGGAGAATTAAAAATCACAGCCTAAAAAAAAAAAGTATACCAACATATTAAACTGTCATGTAGGTATAGCCATAATACTTTGTTATTATTATTACTATGAGATTTGTATGTGCATCAAGCCTTCGCAACCAAGTCATGACATGTGGCGGTTTGGGCTGCCGGACAACTGTGCATTCAAATCTTAACATCCCATCAAAATAACGCCAATTCTCACCGATAAGATAAGACTCTGCAAGCAATTTTGCAAACACACTATTAAGATTGTTTCTGAACTATGCACTATTGGCAAAATGAATTTAGGCTTCCAATGTAGGGCTTTTTCACAAAAGTTTTATTCAGGTAACATCAAAATTTCAACAACAGAAAAACATCTAATACTGGTATTTGTTACGAAGTACCCATTGTAAACTTTCTATGATCCAAATATCTTGAAAGGTACACATGAGCCTGTACTACAGCAATAATCGCATTTGTCCTGCAATAAAATCCAGACCAGCTCCAAAAATCCAGTGGGAGGATTGTTTTTTTCCTTCTTGAACGCAAATGACCTTTTACAGTTAAAGGCTTGTGGTATGTTTATATTAATCACAGGCCTTTAGAGTAAAACTTTTCCAGAAGGGCATTGTCCTAGGACTGGAAGATTGTGTTTCTAGATGCCTAAGTGCAATAACTCGGCTGCAACGGATAGACAGCTGCCGGGGAGCCTCGTGAATTGCAGCCAAGTGTAAATCGCTTCTCCCCACAAGAAAGATAAATAAAATAAAAAAATACTCTTTATGTCATTCCAAAACTTAACAGATAAGGGAGAGGAAAACAGAGCAGAGAATGATCACTATGACCTGCGTAGTATCTCAATAACAAACTGCTCTCCCTCAGTCTTACGTGATGACCTTGGACAGGCGAAATATGGCTGTTTTTTTTTGTAATATGACCAGGAGGATGCTTTAACTCTTATTTGATAAATAACTGTAATCCCTAGTATCCACCGACTAGAATTATAGTCTAATACCAGTTAGAGGCTGCAGTAAATTCAGTGAAGCAGCAAGATGTGCTGGATGTGTCTTCATTGAAGTTACATAGAATACAATGTGACCTAACCCGTGTTTTAGTTGCCTATCTTGTACTGGGCCAAATTAACTAACTCTATATGGAATTATTAATTTTTACCACTAGTGCTGTGCTGCGTGGAGACAGTTCACTGGTGCGGGACACCACAGGGAACTAAAGTGGTACGGCGGGACAGGACTCTGAAATTGGGACTGTGCAGCATGAGGTGGAAGGCATGAGGTGGGCAAATATGAGAAAATAAAGAGGTCAGAAAGATGAAAGGCACAGTAAAGCAAGAGAGTCCCACCAGTGGGTGGTATGCAACAGTGTTGTGGGGGGGGCACAAAAACCTCTCACCTTCTTGCCCCAAGTAAGCTTCATACCATCATACTTGTATCACAAAGCTCTGCTTATCAGACACCAACCGCATAATAAATATAAGATATCAACATTTTACTTCTGGATTTTTGAGTAAAAAAAGGGCTTTACCGTGTATGTAATCATTTTGCAAGACCTGTGTTTGAAAAGCTTAAGAATGTCTCCAAAACCCAGCAATATATTTTTAATATACTTTTTTTTCTTTTTTTTTTAATTAGGTTTAGGACTAGCTTTACTTTAACCTTAGGGCAACAGCAAGCGAAAGATGTCTACTGTCTGCCTGAGACTATTGGGAGTTGCACTCCAGTAAGATACCTCTATTGGTAGATATGGAATCGAGGCGGTTGAGCAAGACATTAAGGGGAACACAATTTGCATCATTGCCCATAATGGGCAGACCCAACCAGAAAGCGAGCAGAACCACCCACTATAAGGGCATGTCAGCCTGACGTCAGCATGCAAGGCTGAAAGCCTCCTACCCTCCCCGCTGGCGCAAGTGCATCTAATGAAATGCTCATGCTGTTTCAGGACACCAGGGAACTAAATTGGAACGGTAAGACAGGATTCTAAAACAGGAACTGACCCACCAAAAGGGGGACAGTCGCTACGCCTGCACTACTTCAGCCCCTCGCTCAACAGAGATATTATGAAAGAGAAGCTAATAAGGACATTTCATGATTATCAGAACATTGCAGAATGAACATAGTGCCAACTGCTGACCAGTAGTGTAAGTGCCACTACTGTATCTTCTGACACACTCTGGACATCAGGGGCCTCTGCACAGCATGGTGTCAATCAATCCAGGCATTGTAGTGAATAATGCACAGGTTATGTCACTCATCATGTAGCAGCGTCTGAAATCATGCCCCTCCCCCCCCACACACTGAAATAATGAACTATTTATAATAATAATAATTAGTTATAGATGTAAATATGCACACAAACATCCCTTGTTATATTACCAATGTGAAATCTATGTCATAATACATATAGATTCATTTCCAATTTATTATTCTCATTCTTTATAAATACAGCACTAGAACATTTCTGAACTAGCATTAGCATTTGCGTAGTAAACACTGCTTATAGCAGATCGTACTCTGGCCTTCTTTAATATATAGTGAAGCTAATTGTTGGACTGTTCCTTTAGGTAACCATTTTTCTAGACAAATGAGTATGAGTTTGGAGACATTATTCATATAATGTGTTTACTTTGCCGGACAACTAACCAAATTAATACTGAACACGCAGGACACGCTCCCATAACAGGTGAAGTGCATTTGCCAGGATGCCAGTGCTATAAACTTAGGTATTGGTTTAAGCTACACAGAGATGTTCGAAAGCTCAGTATCTTTCATTCATCGGCAGATTTATAGGATGGTGTCTTTAATTAGGAAAACAAAAACAACACAGTCTCAATGTGGAACAGGCCAACCCACCACCATGAATCACCATAGTGTCTCTTAGCAATGTTTGATAAACAAACAAGAATACCAAACAAACACAACTGCAACAAGCTCTCTGTTTATGTTTGTAATTAACAGATTGCTTTATTAGAGTTAGGGTTGTTACAGAGGTCTGTCTGGCTTATTCATCGGTGGTTGCAGGTGTAAGCTTGCTTGTAGACCTCTTCAAGATTAGTTTATCCCCTTAAGGACCAAACTTCTGGAATAAAAGGGAATCATTACATGTCACACATGCCATGTGTCCTTAAGGGGTTAAAGAGAAAATACATGTAATTCTGTCATCCATCACCTGTTCTGTCAATGCAGGTCAACTTACATCTGCTCCTTGTGACCTTAACCCAAAATGCAAGAGTGAGGCAGCAAGACTTTGGCTGCCAAAATTGGCCTGTCCTAGAATGGAGTTTCAGGACCTGTTTAGGTGATGAAAGCCACTATTGCATGGACAACAGAACTCGCACCAGAAGCCAAAGACAAACGTTACGCAGTTTTTACTGAGAGATCTTATTTCATTGACCAAATTCCCTTCTTGAGACGTGGTAAACACCCATCAAGTATAATAATAAAAATCAGTAGTCTTCTATTAAGATTTCATGGATTTTGTTAAGTCAAAATATTCAGTCCTTCTGCCAGAAAGAGGATCTTCAAAGAAAATTTCTGATTTGTTTGTAAGTCTGAGTATCCCCAATGATTTTGAGTAGAATTTGAACAGCAATAAAAGAGGGGTTGGCTGGTTTGAGTTTGCTCCAGACTTCCAGTTGCGTGGCCTGAAGCTCAAAGTTGCCCTTGAAGTCAACAAGGCCTTTTTATTGGAGACTTTTACATACTCTGCTATTTGCTCAGCTGCTCTGCAGTTACAGATCTTCAAAGTTAAAGTTAAAGAGAGAAAACTCTCATAAGGTGTATTCACTAAACATTGAATTGTAGTAAACTGCAAATTTAGCTAATATGAAACAAGTCTCCAATTCGGATAATAGCTTCGATATTTTAGCCAAAATTCTGCAATTTGTCTTTCATTTCACTAAAAATTGGTTCTTACTGAAGGAACTCCTAACATTTTCTATATAAATGAAATCACAGAACCTAATATTCTTCAGCAATAGCCAATAAAATGGACTCCTGTGCACTTGACTTGTGTTTGGATGGAAAACAAAAATAAAACAAACTCCAAAGCCAGGTTTGTCATCAATTTGAGGCAGGACATGAGAGAAAAAGCAAGGATGATGAGAAAGAGGTTCGGAATTTGGGCTGTACCACTAGGTCTTGGAAGACATGATTGAAGAGACATATCTACTTTGAAACCTAAGCAATTAGATGCAGCATCCCCACTGTTGAATCTAACATTTCTCCGTTAATACTCTATCATACAGACATGTTTTGATGTATTTATACATCACCGGTTTTACCTTCCTTAATTTTATTAAGGTCAATGAAAAATCAAGAAAGCAAGTCTTTCTCTTCTATTAAATTATTGGCAAAAACAACACATCTGGAAAAAACTAAAAAAAATAATTTCAGGGTGTTCCCACACACAGCTCGTTTTGAGGCCACAAGACGTCCAGATGTTTTTACTGCTGTGTATTTCAGCAAAAGGCACCCCGTTTATTTTTTCACTTTGAAACTTGAAAAGAATTAACCATTACCCACCCATGTTGAGCATTAATGTGGCTCGCCGAAAAACAACTCGCTTAAAAATACTTTTTGCTGCTCAGACTGCATAAAGAAAGGCCCTATCGTAGCTTCCTCCTAAAAAACACAACTCCAACAACTTCAAAGTCTCACCAATGTTATTAAGGGCTCCCTCCCAGAATTTAGAAAAATGCAGCCAATTCTGCAGCGTGTCAGGGTGCACCTGGAAGTCGTTAAGAAACGAATTTGGAATGCCGGTACAAATAAGAAATTGCTGTTCACCCTTGAACATTGACACTATTCTACTAGAAGGACAACCTTAAGCCAAATGTGTTGAAAATGAAGACTGCCATCAAAACAGTGTGCGGAAATCTCGTACCTCTGCCTAGGGCCGTGCTGTCACTTTGAAATGATAAATAAAAGCATTAGTTCATTGGGGGCGTAAAAGAAGTAGCTTCAATGCTACTGAGGAAGAAAAGTATCAAAGCTACGGAAGGAATTTTAAAGAAATTAGATGAACGTCAAAAAAATTAATCTAACTGTTTTCTTTGCTAAGCATCTGATTTGAGAGCATGATGATTTGTTATCCAACTTTTAACATGGTCATGTCAGTGGTTTTCTCAATCCATTTTACTTTATTTTGGTAAAAACCCAATGTTAGGAATAGCGAACAAGTAATTTTTTTTTTGTTTTGCTTTATTTTGGTGTCCGTGATTGCCAATGGGTGATATTCTGGCCAGAATTGATGAGTGTCAGGACGAACCAGCGGCCCAACACGCAAAAGTAAGTTAAACACGGACAAAATAAACAGTAACAATGTATTACCGGGCCTTAGAATGGCCTGGATTTAATGTATAAGAATAACAAGTAACGAGCCAAGGTCAGGAATACATAAAGGAACAAATATGGAACGAACAAAGCCAAAGGGTCAGGGATACCAAAAATATGGAAAGTCAAGTCAAGATCAATAACCAAATACCAGTAACAGAAACGCGCTCTTGGATAACCAACAAGATGGAAAGCATGACAGGGCACTGAACAACTGCAACTTTGAGTTTAAATAACCCAGTAAACCCTGCTATTTGCAAATTTGGGTCTCATGACCCCCGGACATGTGTGCATGCACCTTCACGTCATTGGACCCGGCCCCTGTCCTAGGAACAGTGCGGAGGGAGAGGCGCTGCAGGCAAGGTGAGTAACCTCTCCCTCCTTTAGTGTGACCGCACTGATCAGGTGCGGTCACACCGAGGTGCCGATAGGGCACTGTGACAACGAGGTTTTCAACAATGCATTTTTAAGGAATTTTAAGCAACAAAGATGAGACCATCAACTATCTATTGCAGGGATAGGCAACCTTCAACACTCCAGATGTTTTGGACTACATCCCCCATAATGCTCTTACACCCGTAATGCTGGCACAGCATCATGGGAGGTGTAGTCCAAAACATCTGAAGTGCCGAAGGTTGCCTATGCCTGATCTATTGCTTCACTCTTTTGTTTTCTACCACCACATATAAATATACTAATAATAATTAGCATACAATTGTATTTTCTGTTGTCTTTGTATTATTACTATTATTAACATTTTTATAGCACCGACTTATTCCGCTATTGGACCAGCTAGGCAAAACTCAGTGGTTTGCAATTGTTACTGCCAAGGGACATCTGGAAAGATCAATGGATCTCCCCAACTGGCAGCCACTGGTTTATATACCAGCCATATATAGTTTTGGTTATAATACCCTTCTGCCACAATGTGCAGGGGCCATCCATCCACCAATCCGTATGTTTTACTGCTTCTGGCAGCAGTGCATATAGATAAGATTCAAACAGCAGTGGCCATTCAGCTGCTGCCAATCTACAACTCCCAGGAAGCCCAGCCAACTTGGTAGAAACTCGGAGTTGTATTTCAGCAATAGCCGAAAGTTTGTGCCAGCTATCTACATTATGTACCTGCTAAGAAGAATGACAGTCTGAAAAGAGCAGGAAATAAACAACGAAAAGTGGAAAACTGTTTTAGACATGCCTGGTGCCTCCACCCTTCCCTGGCACAGCACACGGCAAGCATTAAAATTAAAATCTCTGTTATCCCTTTAAGAACAGAATATCCCTAGTTGTCTATTTGTAAAGCGTGTGAACTCACACAACTCCCTTCTGATGGAACAATGAAGGCTTTATATCGTTGTATATCCAGTGGTTTTGTATGCTTGGTTTTGGCAAGCCAGTACGCGGTAAACTGAAGTCTAGGGAGCTCTTTTCTGACACCACAAGTTAGAAAACAATCCACAAGATGGCTTCTACTTGGCTAGGCTTACGAACAGAGCAATGCAACATTGTTCTCTCCTCAGCTCAGCTACGTGTGATGAAAATATTTATTACACACGACATTGTTACACAAGCTGCCTTGGCAGGATATTGTGGCTTGAGCAGCAGATGGGAGCAAGCAGTATGCACACACGGGGTGGGTAACCAGATTCTATGGGTAAAACATTATTTTTTTTTTATTTTTTTTTTAATGTAACACTTTTTTGGCTACTCTTAGATGCAATTAGAAAACTCATGCAGAGAGTATTTGGTGGTGTGTCCTTTTTCTAGCTTAATCCCCCCTCTTATAATATTGTAAAGCGCTACGGAATCTGTTGGCGCTATATAAATGGCAATAATAAGTGCTATGTGCTCTAGGAAACCCGTTCATAAAAGCACACTACACCTTTAATCTCGTAACGTCCATTAACGTGTACACACCACGCACGCATTTATTCCTCGAAACATTTATATATACATATCTCACCATAAAAATAATGTGAATGTCAAAATAGGTCATTTTTTGTATTCTGGTCATTAACGGGGTTATTCACTGCAGTGAGAATTTTTGTTACATTTCGAATTTAAGCTAGAAATATCTGGACTGGAAAAAATATCAAATTCAGTTATGCTTTTAGATCGGCTACTCTGGCTTTAAATGTGAAATTCATTTTAATTCCACTTGGAATTCTCACTCTAGTAAATAACCCTGTATGTTACTTGAGTATTTTCTCAGTGGTCATTAAATGAGGTTCAGCATAGATACTATTTTGTCCTTAAACAGTGGGTTTTTTTTGAGTGAATTCATGAAAATGAATACATTTTTATATTACTTTCCAGAGAAGAAAATAAATATTCAGATTCTGGTGAAAATTTTTTCGCAAATCATTTCACATTAAAGGGTTAAAACACACAGATTTGGCTCTGGAAATATAAATGGATATTTGTCAGCTGAGTGACTGGTTTTCATCCAAGTGTGATACAATACCAGCAGCACACAAATGATGTAATATGACTGTTCGGTATATATATATATATAAAACTGTTAATCCTACGGGAAAGCATTGGATTAATGCAAATGAAAACTATGAAACTGGTAAGGGTGGGCCAGCACTCCAATTTTCCACTTGTGGTAGTTGTATCTATACAGTATATTGACAAATCTTGCAAAACAATGTTAAAGAGATGCTATAGTCACCTGAACCACTACAGCTCAATATAGCCTGTCCCTGCTGCCTTAGCACTGTAAACACTGTATTTTCAGAGAAAATGCAGTATTTACATTGATGGCGGCTCACACATCTAGTGGCAGTCGCTGAGACAGTCACTAGAGGTGCTTCCTGTGTCAGTGCTGCACAGTGTGCAGTGTTGGCATTTAGCATCTCAATGCACTGCATAGAGGCACTGAACGTTCCCTATAGAGTTATATTGATTCAGTGCATCTCTATGAGAAGATGCTGACTGGTGCAGCACGATGTTGTCCTGCGCATGCTCAATAGCCTCCCAGTGCTTTCCTATGGGAAGATGGGACCAGCTGCAGCGTGGGAGAATAGGTGGGTAAAAATCACCTTTAATCTCCGGAGAGAGGGTGGCCAGGGACTTAATGCTGCACTTCAGCTGTCACAGTTCCAGAACCAGACACACCGGTCCTTAGAGTGAATCGGGTGACTGACTCGGGCACATATTTATGCACGACGGGACCTGCGGTCACTGAAGGAGCTGCGAGTGGCGAGCAAGCACTAGAAGCCGCTGCACCCGGTGAGCGGGTTAAGTGAAGCCGCCACGAGCGGTGCGCGAGTAAGTGAAGCCGCAGCATGTTTGTATTCCTGACACTATAGTGTACCTTGAAGTAAGATTTATTGTTTTTGCAGGAAATTTGTTCTGAGATGCTTGTCCTCCTATTCCCGCTTTGTGGAATTTCCATCAATAAGTGGGAAGTACTATTATTTTTTCAAAACATAAATAAAATCAGGCAAATATTAGCTGTCCTTCGCATATGATCCCACCACAGAGTAAAGTCGAATGTTAAGCCCTTTTAAAGCCTACAAACAGGATTCGTGTGCTAAGGGTAGAACAAATTTCCTTGCACAAGATTTACAAAAAGAGACGGAAAACTTAAACATATTTGGGGGTACTGATAAAACATAAATATCACTTAGTCCTCATCAATGATTTGTATATTTTCTGAATCAGCCTGCAGCTCCATTAGTTCCATTTAACATTGGGGTCAGCTACTCAACGTGAATTTGATCTGGCTCTTCTAAAGCATTTCCTGCATTCCCTAACTCCAAAATGCATAATATACCCAGGGCCGGTGCAAGGATTTTTGCCGCCCTAGGCAAAAGTAAAGTTTGACGCCCCCCTCCTCCCCCCCGTGACATCGCAATGCCCCACCCATATGACCTGCCATGTTAACTAACGCTAGTGCTGCAGTGCCGCTGTGTTTACATTAAAAGGCCTGCAGGGACAGGCTATAGACACCAGGACCACTACATTAAGGTGCAGTGGTTCTGGGGACTATAGTGTTTCTTTAATGTGAGGTAAATTAGAGATTAGTGCCACGAATAATATACTAGATTACCTACTTACAAGCAGATGAGGATGATGATGGGCTCTAGCTGCAGTCTGGCTCCACTGGTCTGGTGTATAACAGGATCTCTGGAGGCTGTTTGTAACTGTGGTCACACAAATCAATGTTCTGGGAGAACGAGAAGCAGCTCCATTTTTTGGGGGCCCTTTACACAGCTCAAGGTCTGGGTCCCAGGGTCCACCTTCATTTTCCACCAATGAGTTTGTTCACAGGGGATGGAGTGTGTAGGGAATGTCCTGATTTGTGTGTAAGGAATGCATTTTGTGAATCTGTGTTTGTATGTGTAAGGGCTGCAAGGTGTGTTTCTGTGTATGTAAGGGATGAAGTGTGTGAGTCTGTAAGGGGTGCATTGAGTGTGTGTAAGGAATGCATTGTGTGTTTCTGTGTGTGCAAGGGATGCATTGTGTGTAAGGGTTGCATTGCGTGTGTGTGTGTAATGCATTGTGTGTGTAATGCATTGTGTGTTTTTCTGTGTGCAAGGGGTTCATTGTCTTTGTGTGTAAGGGGTGCATTGTGTGTGATTGTGTGTGTGTGTGTGATGGATGTCAATCTCTCCCCCCTCCCTTGTCACTCTCTTCTCCCCCCCTCCCTTGTTACTCTCATTCCCCCTCCCTCCCCTGTCACTCCCCCCTCCCTGTCAATTTCTCTCTCCCCGTCAATTCCCCTCCCTGTCAATGTCTCCCCCCGTTAGTTTCTTTCCCCCCCCACCTCCCTGTTAGTTTCTTTCTCCCCCCTCCCCTGTCAGTTTCTTTCCTCCCCCCTCCCCTCCCCTCCCTGTTTCTTTCTTCCCCCTCCCTGTTTCTTTCTTCCCCCTCCTTCCCTGTTTCCTTCTCCCCCTCCCTGTTTCCTTCTCCCCCCTCCCTCCCTCTTTTTCCCCCTCCCTCCGTTTCCTTCTCCCCCCTCCCTCCTTCCCTGTTTCCTTCTCCCCCTCCCTCCCTGTTTCCTTCTCCCCCTCACTCCCTCTTTCTTTCCCCTCCCTCCCTCCCTGTTTCTTTCTTCCCCCTCCCTCTGTTTCCTTCTCCCCCTCCCTCCCTGTTTCCTTCTCCCCCTCCCTCCTGGCTGGGCTTTCTTTCTCCCCCCTCCTCCCCTGTTTGTCTTTCTCCCCCTCCCTCCCTGTTTCTTTCTTCTCCCCCCTCCCTCTGTTTCTTTCTTCTCCCCCTCCCTCTTTTTTTTCTTCTCCCCCTCCCTCTCTCTCTGTTTCTTTCTTCTCCCCTCCCTCTCTCTCTGTTTCTTTCTTCTCTCCCTCCCTCCCTCTCTGTTTCTTTCTTCTCTCCCTCCCTCCTCTCTGTTTCTTTCTTCTCCCCCCTCCTCCCTGTTTCTTTCTTCTCCCCCCCTCCTCCTGTTTCTTTCTTCTCCCCCCTCCCTCCCTCCTTTTTCTTCTCCCTCCCCCAGCCCCTATCTTTCTTCTCCCCCCCTCCCCTCCCTCCTGTTTCTTTCTTCTCCCCCCTCCCTCCTCTCTTTTTCTTCTCCTCCCCTCTTTTCTTCTCCCCCCCCTCCCTCCGTTTCTTTCTTCTCCCCTCCCTCCCTCTCTTTTTTCTTCTCCCCTCCCTCCCTCTCTTTTTTATTTCTTCTCCCCCCTTCCTCCCTCTTTCCTCCCCCTCCCTCCCCTACCTGTGTGGTAGTGTGGCCGAGCCCTCTATTGGTCCGACCGGTACAGGGAGCTGTTGTTTCCTGTACCCGGCCGGACTAACAGGAAGTGAACACTCAGTGTTCACTTCCTGTTAGTCCGGCCGGGTACAGGAGACAGCTGCTCTCTGTACCGGTCGGACCATGCCATAGAGGGCTCGGCCACGCTACAGTGAGGGAGCTGACAGGAGGGAGCGCTCAGCGTGTCCCTCCTGTCAGCCTCTCCTCAGGCTGCGCCCGGGCGGTGCAGTCCGCCCTCATGGACGCACCGCCCGGGCAAAGCTGCAGCCGCCTGAGGCTCTTTACAGAGCGCTCGGGCGGCTGCAGCATGAGCGGGGCCGGCGCTCCTGGCGGCGCCCCCTCCCAAGGGGCGCCCTAGGCGGCTGCCTAGTCCGCCTTACAGGTAGCGCCCGCCCTGAATGGGGCACACGATATCTGTACTTGTGCCCGCACGTTATCATACATTGCTTTCGTTGTAGTTAAGTATTCCTCTGGGAAGCCCATGCACTTCAGAACTGGGAAAAGAAATTGCCACCGAACTCTATCGAACGCCTTTTCAGCGTCTAAGGATACCACTAACGTGGGGGTCCTTGATGTCATTTGTTTCCAGATCAGATCCACATTCCTCCTAGTGTTTTCAAACAATTGTCTACTTGGGATAAACCCAACCTGATCTGCATGGATGAGAGAAACCAGCAACGGGTTAAGTCTGTCGGCCTGTATTTTCGCCAAGATCTTCAGATCGTGATTGATCAACGAGATGGGCCTGTAGTTCTCTGGGTATAGAGGGTCCTTTCCGGGCTTAGGCAAGAGAACTATAGTCGCCAGTGTCATATCAGATGCCAGTTGTCCGCCCTGCCGTAAGCTGTCAAAAAGTCGGACCAATTGTGGTGTGAGTTCTTCTCTAAATGTTTTGAAGTATGAGCCGTCGAAACCATCTGGTCCCGGTGCCTTGTTGCCGTTTAGATTCGAGATAGCCTTGTCGACTTCTTCATCCGATATGTCCGCTGCCAGAGAACGTGTTGCCTCACCACTCAATTTTGCCAACCCTAAGCCTTCTAGGTATCGTACGATATATTCCTCCTCGCGTATCCCGTGTGGACTTCCATCCGGAGTGTGGTTATACAACTTTCCATAGAAGTCTTCAAAGATCTTAGCAATCTCCCCAGGTCCAGTTCTTGTCATGCCATCAGGATGTTTGATCGCCGTTATGTGAGTCCTTCCTTGCCTTGGCCTAAGCGTTCTTGCTAAGAGGGTGTCCATTTTGTTCGCCTTTTCGAAAAAAGTCCGTTTCGACCAGGTCATGGCTTTTGCCGTGTCATCCAATAGTAAAGTGCGGATGTTCCTACGTACTGCTTCCAATTGCGCGAAGATGTTTGCTGATGGCGCCGTTTGGTGCTTTTGTTCTAGGGTGCTAAGTTGACCCAGCAAAGATTCCAGTTGCTGGTGTTTCAGTTTCTTTTGTCTGGTGGCCAGTTTAATCAAAGTCCCCCTGATGACCACTTTATGGGCCGCCCAAATTGTGCTTGCGCTCACGTCAGGGGTGGTGTTCCACTCAAAGTAATCGACAATTCCCTTCCTAGTCTGTTCCAAGATCTCCGGGTGACGAAGCAAGGACGAGTTTAGTTTCCACGTCCACGGCGAGGCAACGCAGAGGTTGCCCAGTGTGATGGATATATTGGCGTGATCTGACCAAGTTATGTTGCCCACCTGTGATCCGACTGTTCGGGACATTTAATAAGGATCGCCACCCCATTGCGTTTGCGATGGGACCTAGCTTCGTAGGAGCCGGCAAAAGCATCGTCTTTCAACCTGAACTTGGCCTGTTTAGGCAAATGGGTCTCCTGGATAAACGCAATGTCCGAGTTCATTCTTCTTAGTTCTTTGAATAGGAGTCTACGCTTCCTTGGGGCGTTCAAGCCCTTAACGTTCAGAGATAATATCTTAATCTCCATCAGGCTGACTGGTTATGGCCCTATAAATGTCTCCGATACCTCCAGACGTGACTCGACCCCTGTCATGGTTCCGTGACAACCCTGTTGATAGGCCCCCGCCCCCACCGTCCCTCCAGAGAATAGGAAGAGGAAGAAAAGAAGGAGAAAAAGGAAGACAAAATATAGAAGAAAAACAGCATCCGGACGCAGTCCGAAGCACAGAAATTCTGGTCTTATCAGATGCCAGAATGATATGGTGAACGTCATCCCACTGCCCTGCCACGATCAACGTTGGGAGGAACAATGGAATCCTGAGCTCTACCACCTAGGCACCACTTATGTGATACTCAGACATCTATGCTATCAGGTAGTGTAATCGTATTAGTTAGTCTATGGGCACCTCTCCCTCCCCCTTCATTAGTTCTGGCTCTGCCCAGGAGCCTCCCCGCCATCCCCCACCCCCCTCAGGCCCAGTCATGGGACAGTAGATGGCCACTCTCAGTACCTTTTAGCATTACAGTCCACTCCTGTTAGGCAAGGACCCCTCCCCTCCACCACCCTGTGGAGCCTCTTTAAACAGCGTTCAATATAACCCAAACAGTCAATAACAGTAGCACAGTGAGACAGTGATTCCGAAACAATCAATATGGAGCGAAAGCAGAGTAAAATAACAGGGTAATCAAAGAGGCTACATGCCTTACGTATTAATTGCTTCAAAGTGTTATATTTACAAAAAGAGATATTCTGCTGTGATAATCGATTCTTAACGTGCTTAACTAAGATGTAATATGTTCGGGTTCTGGGTGTGTTTCTCACTTGCTCCCTCCTCCCCGTGACATGTTTCTTGTGTCTTGAAACCTTATTATTTCCATTTATTTAAATTTTCATAAATTTGCAAAGAAAGTTACTGTTTCTAACATTCTTCCCTACGCCCCGGGAGAACCCCAGCCCTGTCCTTTCCTCCTAGCCTCCCCCACCTCTACCTGTCAGTACGAACACGGTCATATGTCAATAAACGTCTAGACTCCCCCGTCACGTGCAGTCCCTACACTCTGGACACGTGGCGCCCACTGCCCGTCAACTGCGGTCGTAGATCGTATAGAGGGGAAACGTGCGGGCCCATCTGCGGGGAGTTTGACCACCAATCTAACCGTATCCAAAAAAAAAAGAGGGTTAGGATCAGCGCTTGGTGCTATACAGGGCGGTAAGTGAAGCTGCAACCTATGGGTATGAGGTTCCCTCCAACGTCCTCAAGAAAGAAATGGCAAAAAACACAATGATAGGTCGCGCTAAAAAAGTGAAAGGATAAATATAAATATAAATAAAATAGTAAATGATAGAAAAATTATAAAAATATATATATATAGATTTACTCACATATAAAAAAGGCAAATAGAGAAAAAAAGATAAAAATGTACATAAAAGTCCCAATATATGGTAAAATACTTGTAAGTTCCAATGTATGGTAAGATTCTTGTAAGTTCCAATAGAATAATGCAGGCTTGATGATGAAATCAATGAGAAGTTTAGATCTTCTATAGCTGGGGGAATCTTGACTCAATGTCGAACATATAAGTAGAAGAAAAAGAGAACTCCAATAGTGTAATTCTGTGATGAAATTGATAAAATAAGAAGTAAGGGAGGTATTTCACTCACCTATCCAAGAGCGTGTACTCGCTCTAGTGTAGTTGGCATTCAGTGGCGTTGACCCCCCACTGTCGGGATATAGGTGTGAATGATTCCTCGGTATGAAAAGAGAGGTAGAAACCAAATATAGTGCTCACTGTATAATAACAAGTAAGTCAGAGAAGTAAAAGGCGTACTTACATTTATCTGAGCAGGGTATACTGCTCAGTTTAATGGCGTAGGTGGTACAATCCCCACTTAGGATTCTTTGAACGATGGTCTGCTCCAAAGTAGCGTGTAACCAGGTTAAAAAATAAATAAAAATAAAATAAAAGGTATATGGCAAATAAATAGTAAAAAGGCCAATATTCCTTTATTAATACAGTAAAAATATATAGCAATAGCCAAAACGCGTTTCGCCACACAGGGCTTTATCAATTGGCAATAATGGGTGTTAACCTGGTACATAGAAGTTTATATAAACTTAGGAGATACATGGTTATTTGAATTTTGGCGCCAAAATGACGTCATCATTACAGTGAGAATATAATAAAAATATTAAAAAACATAAATATAATAAGAACATGGATATATGATTAAAAGTACAACTCAAAACTTTATAAATTTTTCAAAAACGAGTGTTTATGGTAGTACTTGAAAATAGAATAGATTGTCATGTGATCGCGAGCTGCCGCGATCACATGGTGTATCCCAATGCTTGTTGGGAAATATAGTATTCTACTAAGCATACAGGGAGACCGGAAAGAGGAAGAGGAGCACGTGATCGCGATCACTCGCGGTCACGTGATTGGGAATAGGATAGATGAGGAGTGGCACGTGACCCTACGCGGTCACGTGATGGAGAGGAGGCTTATGGGGAATGTAGTAGCAGGACGGAGGTCGGCTACAGAAGGCACGTCTCCGTCCTGTGCCGGCAAGTGTATGTATGAGGCACGTGATCGCCGACGCGGTCACGTGTCTAGGCGCCGAGCACCATGGGAAGTGTAGTGCCTAACGGGGCACAACCCAGATAAGGGGAAAATAAAGAAAAAAAAAAAAACGTGGTATAAAAGCAGAGAATATGTATAAAGAGAGTCTAGATATCAGCAGGAAAAGTAGAAGTATGACTGCAGAAAAAGAAGAGGAGGAAATAAAAGACTAAAAGAGACTAATAAAATGTATAAACAATATAGGAGTAAAATGTATATAAAAGTAAATATAAATATAAAGGGAGAAAGAAGAAAAGGAGAGAAAAAAATAGAGATATAAAACAAAGAGATGTATGGATATGTAAAGCATACTATGTGGAAAAGAAATAAAATGGAAAGAATGGAAAGTAAGAGATTAAAATGAATAGAAGATGTGTTAATACATAGAAGGAGGGTGAATAAAGGGCTAATTAAAAGGAAATACATAAATAGTCGGACATATAAATCAAAAAGGAAAAGTAGAGATATTAAAATGACTGAAGTATTGAAAAGTATTTAATGGTGGAAGAAAATAATAAAAATAGTTTTTATAAGAAGTTAAAAAGGTCGAATTCGGCGTTAAGTCCTTCTGGAGCAAGAGTTTTCAATTGGAAAACCCAGTACATTTCCCTTTTTCCTAAAATGTTTGTGATGTCTCCACCTCTCCAAGGAAGGGTAACTTGTTCTATCCCTGTTGCTTTTAAAAGAGTCGGGTCTTTATTGTGGCTGATAAAATGTTTGGAGACTGAGTGTTTATCATAACCTCTCTTAATGTTACGGCAGTGTTCTGCCAGTCTCACTTTAAGACATCTTTTGGTCATGCCCACGTATTGTAATCCACATGGGCATTCTAAAAGGTATATAACGCCTTTAGTGTTACATCCAATGAAATCTTTAATGGGGTAGGAGATTTTTGTTCTAGTGGAAGAGAAGTGAGTAGTTTTTGAGTTTGTAGTACCTTTTGTGGTTCTGCACACGATACATTTATTACACTTAAAGAACCCTTTAGGTTTAGATAAAAAATGTTCATTGTGATGAACGTTTTTTTTAGTGTAATTTCTAGTTAAAATTGATCTGAAATTAGGGGCTCCTCTAAAAATAACATTGGGTTTGTCTGGAACTTGATCCTTTAAAAGGTCGTCCTGTTTCAAAATGTGCCAATGTTTGTTTCTGATTTTTTTTAAAATTTTATTTTTATTATTAAAATCTAAAATAATAGGGAGTTGTGGAAGGTCTCCTTTTTTAGCTTTGTATTTTAAAAGCTCCTTTCTTTCCTTCTCTTTTACCACCTCTAACGCTTTGTTTAGTTTACTTGCTTCATAATTTTTTTCTAAAAACATATTTTTTAATGAGGTAGACTGAGCATCAAAATCGGCAGTTGTTGAACAATTACGGTGGAGGCGGAGAAATTGGCTTTTTGGGATGCCATCCAACCAAGGTTTATAATGACAGCTTGTTTGGTCTATTATTGTATTGGTGCAGACCTCTTTAAAAAAAGTTTTAGTTCGAATACTTCCATCTTGAATAAAAATATTTAAATCTAGAAAGTTGACTGACACATTACTAAAATCTGATGTTAGAACAATACCTCTATCGTTGGTGTTTAAGTGATCTAAAAACAATTTAAGAGACGTATCAGAGCCTTGCCAAATAAAAAACAAATCATCAATGTAGCGAAAGTATGAGACCAGGTTTGCCCGCCAGCCGTGATCACCCCAGACGGCAGAAGACTCCCAGTCTGCCATGAAGAGGTTGGCATAGCTGGGGGCAAACCTGGTTCCCATAGCTGTACCCTTCTTTTGTATATAAAATGAATCAAAGAACCAGAAGTAGTTGTTGGTGAGTATGATGTTGATACCTTGTATAATAAAATCTATTTGAGAATTTGGTATTAAACCACTTTGTCTTAAAATCCTTTCAACTGCTTGGCAACCAATATTGTGGGGAATTATGGTGTACAATGATTGCACATCACAAGTTACTAACATGTAATCATGGCACCAATTAAAATCACTTAAAAAAGATAAAAGAGTAAGAGAATCTTTCAAATATGACTTAGTTTCTTTGACAAAAGGTTGTAATAAAATATCAATATATTCGGAAAGATTAGATAAAACAGAATTGATACCAGATACTATGGGTCTTCCAGGGGGTTCTGTTGCATTTTTATGTATTTTGGGGAGAAAATAAATTACTGGAATTTTGGGATAAAGGATATTAAGGTAGTCAAATTCTTGTTTGGTTAAAATACCCTTATCCAATCCTTTTTGTAGGAATTCATTTAAAGTCTCTTTAATGTTGGAGGTGGGGTCGGAGGATAATTTATTATATATCTCCGAGTCGTTAAGTTGACGATTGGCTTCTTTTATGTACATGGATTTGGATAAAATGACTAAGCCTCCACCTTTGTCGGCGGGTTTGATAACAATTTCATCGTCTTTTTGGAGTTCCTTTAGGGCTCTCCATTCCTTCTGAGTAAGGTTCTGTGAGTCATACTTCTTGTGTTTGATCTTTTCGAAGTCATTTAGGACCAATTTTTCAAAGACTTCTATGGGCCCTGATTTGAAATTAGAAGGATAAAATTTAGAGGGATTTTTTAAAACAGTATGTGTGGGGGGACATTCGGTAGAGGTATCTGAATTCTGAATTTGCGGAACTGGATTTGGTACAGTGGAGACATTATTATGTTGAGTGAAAAATCTTTTTATAGTGGCTTTCCTAACGAATTTGTTTATGTCCAGAAATGCTTGAAAGGGTTTGAAAGAGTTAGTGGGAGCATATTTAAGACCTTTACTTAAAACTAGAATCTGGGTAGAGGTTAAAACTTTTTGAGAGAGGTTAAAAATTCCGAATTTTTTCTCGTCTATCGTACTTATTGTCTTTCCTTCCTTTCTCTTTTGTAGTCTTCTGCCACTTCTCCCTCCTCTATACTTAGACTTCTTTTCCTTGCTCTGGGTAGGTATGGCGTTTGTGTATGAGGTAGATTCTGTGTGCGTATGTCTAAAAAATTCTCCTCAATCTCTGAATCAATAGACAGTAATTGATATCTGTTGTTGTGAGTGTAATTTGGTGGAGACTTAGGAATATCTGAGTATTTATGACCAAATCTGGGCCTCGGCGGTCTGGGTGTAGGTGTGGAAGGTTGGGTATAGCTAAATTTATTTGCAGTAGTACGGTGAGGAAAATTTTGGTAATCAGGTGAATCGTGATGTTTGTGAGTGTGATAATTGGATGACTTGTAATTGTGTGATACTTTCTGTCTATTCGGTGAAAAATGTCTTCTGTCATTATTTTTTTGAAAATACATAGAGGGTCTTTGTCTGTTGTGAGGATAATAATTTACTTGACGGTGACGGTGTGGTGGCGGTGGGGAAAAGTGATGGTGTGATTTGTTGTAACGGTGAGAGTTGACGTGACGAGTTTGTTCAAAGTCTTGGTTCTTATTTCTTATAGTGTACGTGTCAGTAGTGTATTTTCTGTTAAAGTTATATGTCCTCACTTGGTCATTACTGTAGTCTTGTTTGTCTCTGATATATTTTTTTATTTTGATATGTTTTGTGTCAGTTTCCACTTTTTCAATTTTGCTTTGTATTAGGACTGTCAACTCTCACCGTTACAACAAATCACAACATCACTTTTCCCCACCGCCACCACACCGTCACCGTCAAGTAAATTATTATCCTCACAACAGACAAAGACCCTCTATGTATTTTCAAAAAAATAATGACAGAAGACCCTTTTCACCAAATAGACAGAAAGTATCACACAATTACAAGTCATCCAATTATCACACTCACAAACATCACGATTCACCTGATTACCAAAATTTTCCTCACCGTACTACTGCAAATAAATTTAGCTATACCCAACCTTCCACACCTACACCCAGACCGCAGAGGCCCAGATTTGGTCATAAATACTCAGATATTCCTAAGTCTCCACCAAATTACACTCACAACAACAGATATCAATTACTGTCTATTGATTCAGAGATTGAGGAGAATTTTTTAGACATACGCACACAGAATCTACCTCATACACAAACTCCATACCTACCCAGAGCAAGGAAAAGAAGTCTAAGTATAGAGGAGGGAGAAGTGGCAGAAGACTACAAAAGAGAAAGGAAGGAAAGACAATAAGTACGATAGACGAGAAGAAAAAATTCAGAATTTTTAACCTCTCTCAAAAAGTTTTAACCTCTACCCAGATTCTAGTTTTAAGTAAAGGTCTTAAATATGCTCCCACTAACTCTTTCAAACCCTTTCAAGCATTTCTGGACATAAACAAATTCGTTAGGAAAGCCACTATAAAAAGATTTTTCACTCAACATAATAATGTCTCCACTGTACCAAATCCAGTTCCGCAAATTCAGAATTCAGATACCTCTACCGAATGTCCCCCCACACATACTGTTTTAAAAAATCCCTCTAAATTTTATCCTTCTAATTTCAAATCAGGGCCCATAGAAGTCTTTGAAAAATTGGTCCTAAATGACTTCGAAAAGATCAAACACAAGAAGTATGACTCACAGAACCTTACTCAGAAGGAATGGAGAGCCCTAAAGGAACTCCAAAAAGACGATGAAATTGTTATCAAACCCGCCGACAAAGGTGGAGGCTTAGTCATTTTATCCAAATCCATGTACATAAAAGAAGCCAATCGTCAACTTAACGACTCGGAGATATATAATAAATTATCCTCCGACCCCACCTCCAACATTAAAGAGACTTTAAATGAATTCCTACAAAAAGGATTGGATAAGGGTATTTTAACCAAACAAGAATTTGACTACCTTAATATCCTTTATCCCAAAATTCCAGTAATTTATTTTCTCCCCAAAATACATAAAAATGCAACAGAACCCCCTGGAAGACCCATAGTATCTGGTATCAATTCTGTTTTATCTAATCTTTCCGAATATATTGATATTTTATTACAACCTTTTGTCAAAGAAACTAAGTCATATTTGAAAGATTCTCTTACTCTTTTATCTTTTTTAAGTGATTTTAATTGGTGCCATGATTACATGTTAGTAACTTGTGATGTGCAATCATTGTACACCATAATTCCCCACAATATTGGTTGCCAAGCAGTTGAAAGGATTTTAAGACAAAGTGGTTTAATACCAAATTCTCAAATAGATTTTATTATACAAGGTATCAACATCATACTCACCAACAACTACTTCTGGTTCTTTGATTCATTTTATATACAAAAGAAGGGTACAGCTATGGGAACCAGGTTTGCCCCCAGCTATGCCAACCTCTTCATGGCAGACTGGGAGTCTTCTGCCGTCTGGGGTGATCACGGCTGGCGGGCAACCCTGGTCTCATACTTTCGCTACATTGATGATTTGTTTTTTATTTGGCAAGGCTCTGATACGTCTCTTAAATTGTTTTTAGATCACTTAAACACCAACGATAGAGGTATTGTTCTAACATCAGATTTTAGTAATGTGTCAGTCAACTTTCTAGATTTAAATATTTTTATTCAAGATGGAAGTATTCGAACTAAAACTTTTTTTTAAAGAGGTCTGCACCAATACAATAATAGACCAAACAAGCTGTCATTATAAACCTTGGTTGGATGGCATCCCAAAAAGCCAATTTCTCCGCCTCCACCGTAATTGTTCAACAACTGCCGATTTTGATGCTCAGTCTACCTCATTAAAAAATATGTTTTTAGAAAAAAATTATGAAGCAAGTAAACTAAACAAAGCGTTAGAGGTGGTAAAAGAGAAGGAAAGAAAGGAGCTTTTAAAATACAAAGCTAAAAAAGGAGACCTTCCACAACTCCCTATTATTTTAGATTTTAATAATAAAAATAAAATTTTAAAAAAAATCATAAACAAACATTGGCACATTTTGAAACAGGACGACCTTTTAAAGGATCAAGTTCCAGACAAACCCAATGTTATTTTTAGAGGAGCCCCTAATTTCAGATCAATTTTAACTAGAAATTACACTAAAAAAAACGTTCATCACAATGAACATTTTTTATCTAAACCTAAAGGGTTCTTTAAGTGTAATAAATGTATTGTGTGCAGAACCACAAAAGGTACTACAAACTCAAAAACTACTCACTTCTCTTCCACTAGAACAAAAATCTCCTACCCCATTAAAGATTTCATTGGATGTAACACTAAAGGCGTTATATACCTTTTAGAATGCCCATGTGGATTACAATACGTGGGCATGACCAAAAGATGTCTTAAAGTGAGACTGGCAGAACACTGCCGTAACATTAAGAGAGGTTATGATAAACACTCAGTCTCCAAACATTTTATCAGCCACAATAAAGACCCGACTCTTTTAAAAGCAACAGGGATAGAACAAGTTACCCTTCCTTGGAGAGGTGGAGACATCACAAACATTTTAGGAAAAAGGGAAATGTACTGGGTTTTCCAATTGAAAACTCTTGCTCCAGAAGGACTTAACGCCGAATTCGACCTTTTTAACTTCTTATAAAAACTATTTTTATTATTTTCTTCCACCATTAAATACTTTTCAATACTTCAGTCATTTTAATATC
>OW240923.1:27994617-28005129 GCA_933207985.1 Pelobates cultripes | reverse complement strand
GCTCAGCGCTTCCTCCTGTCAGCCAGCCTCTCCTCAGGTTGCGCCCGTGCGGTGCGGTCCGCCCTCATGGACGCACCGCCCGGGCAAAGCTGCAGCCGCCTGAGGCTCTTTACAGAGCGCTCGGGCGGCTGCAGCATGAGCGGGGCCGGCGCTCCTGGCGGCGCCCCCTCCCAAGGGGCGCCCTAGGCGGCTGCCTAGTCCGCCTTACAGGTAGCGCCGGCCCTGAATATACCATCCGCAATGTACTAAGCAACACTCCATCTGCAAAGCACTACTTTGAAAAACCTATATTGCGGACATAATAAAGAAGTACCTGGTGCTAACTGAGTTAAAGTGGGTTTACTTTGTGAATCTTTAGGTTCTGTTAATTCCTTTCCCCTGATTTCTCCAGCGGGACAATGGCTCTATACATCCTTCGGCGGTGACATTAAATATGACAAGGTTATCATTTAATAAAATATCGCTCAAGAGTTGATTTATAGTGCTCTTTTCTCTTGTATGCTACAATTTCTTCAATTTGAAGACATTCTTTTGAAATTTTATAACTTCAAAATGAGAACTTGAAGGATCTGATTTTAATGAAAAAACTGTGACTATTAATAAAGACCTATTCTGGTTTATATACACTGCCAATTAATCTTCAGATACTGTAGTACCTCGTCATGAACGTTTAAGCAGTTTGCTTTTGCAGATATCAGATATATTGTATTTTAATGAAAATTGTGTCTCTTTTTGATTTCTCTATTTTATCTGCCAGAACCATATGCAGGCTGCGATGTATGCCTCGTCAATGACAGTGCGAGGATCGACTGACTGGTTTATTGATGAAAATAGCACATAAGAAATATAAAGGATGTATGTTTACTATCAACAGTGTGATAGAAAGATTACAAATTCTATATATACAGATAGATATAAATACATACCTGGTGTTGATGTTGCCTCTGCATTAAAATTGTTGGACGATTTTATTTTTAAGGGGACACTCTAATTTATAATAAACAAATTAAAAATCTATCAATATTTCTATTCTCAATTGCATGCGATTCTCAACCTATTTAGAATACCATCCCCTTTGTTTTTGTTTTAAAATGTTGCTCAAAGCACCATAACAACTTCAGTCATTTGTAGTGATCATGGCCAGGGCCAGATTAAGAGCCCAGTGGGCCTGGTGCTGACAATTATGAGGGGCCTAATTACAAAATCGTATTTACCAAAAACATGAAAACAGTCCTACCTCTTAAGCGTCATGTATGTGATGTAGATGGTGCTGGAGGGAAACTCATGGGATGCAGCTATGAAAAAACACATACCCTATGCTAATCTCATGCTTTCATCTTCAAGTAAACCCATACTCCCTAACAGCAGTGTCCAGTAAAGCAGGAAGTCTATGGATGGGGTAAAAGGGTGGGCCACTGATGCAAATCTACTGAAAGGGGCAAACATACACAAAAAGGGGGCATGTCTGTGTCCCCATGTCTCCCAGTCCCTTAGTGTCTGTGTCCCCATGTCTCCCAGTGTCCCCATGTCACTAGGAAACATTGAGAGACATTGGGACACTGGGAGACCTGGGTACACTGAGATACTAGGGAACACTGAGAGACCTGGGGACACTGAGATACTAGGGAACACTGAGAGACCTGGGGACACAGTATCTTGGGGACACTGGGAGACATGGAGAAATGGGGACACTGGTTGACTTTGGGACACGAGGGGACATGGGAGACATGGGGCACTGAGACAGTGTGATACATAGGGGACACTGTGATATATAGGGGAAACTGGAGACTTGATAAAGACCTTGGTACAGATCAAATGTTGCGGTGATATTTTTTTCTTCTATACTAGGGGACACAGACACTTGGGGTCCCTGTGAGACATGGGGACACTGGGAGACACGGGGCCACTGTGTCCCTAGTGTCTCAGGGTCCCCATGTTCCCCACTGTCCCTATGTCTCCCAGTGTTCCAATGTCTTAGCATTCCCAAGTCTCTCACCGTCCCCATGTCTCGCAGGCTCGGAGCTGCTGTCTGGACTCTCTGTGCAGAGCTGCTCCCCGCGGATCAGTGAGTAGAGAGAGGTAGGGAGGGAGATGCTGTAACTTCTCATCCCCGCCTCTCTCAACACAAACAGTGACCCCCTACTGGCCGGCGCTGGTATTGCAGAATAATCTCTGTTTATACTGAGACATTTGTATTGCCGGTATTATTGCAATATCGGCACCGGCTAGGCAGCCTCAAATACCTGAGAAATACTTCTGAGAAATACCTGGCAACCATAAGAAATACATGAGAAATACCTGGCAACCCTAAGAGTAGTGTGTGTAAAAAAAACATAAAATATATTATTTTTTTTAAATCAATGGGCCTATTCCATGGGAATGGGCCTGGAGCTCCATCAGCCACTATGTTAATCCGGCCCTGATCATGGCACTTAAATATGCAAGCTTTGCAATGAAACTCTGCACATACAGAGTTTAACCCCTCCACTGTCATAGGTGTAACTCCATTCCCGGCAATGTCTTAGGGGCATTATTAACCAGACTGGAAAATAGTTCCAGGCTGACATATGTGAATTCTGTGCAAATTTAGAGTCTGTCATCAGCGCACACACAGCATTCAAGCAACAGACCGACCATGCTGGCATGGCCGCCTTATGCTGCCCATTTCCTCCTCTCAGCCCACTAACCGTTACATTCCTCCACCTCCAGAGAGGGGAAGTGACATTAGTAGACCTGGACAGCTCTAGATAAAAGGTAGGTTCAAAAAATGATACTTAATTAGAACATTCGAGTGTTCCCCTAAGGTCACATTGTCCCTCTTCATCCAGTTGAAATGTAGAGTTGTGAGGAGATGATGTAGCCATAATGCCAAGAGAAATTCTTAAGTCACTGACTAAGATACGCCGGGTGATGCTACATCGGCAGCTAGGATTGTGGATGTCTTTTGTTTTCAGAGTACTGTATTAAAACTAACAAACACTATATTTGATGTGCTTCTTCATTTCCAAAGTATTCTTTTAATTATTGACAACTGTCCTTTATGACAAGATCGCCCATTAAAGAAAACCTTGTTTTTCCCACTCGTTTTACACATTGAGATATCAGCAAGATTGTAAGCTGAGGGGGCTACGTATCCAACAAGGCCCCAAGCTTTGTTTACCAGGCAGTATGAAACAACCCTGTAGAATATGAAAGGGTCATTCTGACCTTTGTATTAAGCTTCACTTTCTCTGTTGTACATAACAAAGTGTCCTTTGTCACCACATTTTAAGGCCATGGGAGTGGGAATGTGCTGGCTTGGCAATTCAATCATAACCTTTATACTGGCGTGTGACTCGCTCAGTTACTGTTCCTGTCTCGGAAAATGCCGAATGCCGGAGAAATCTTAACATCCTCCTCTTGAATTCTGACTCTGTGGACTCTGTGGACTACCGGCTTATTTTACCACCCCTTTTAGAGAGCATTAAAAGATGAACTCTTTCTAGAACTAAAGAGTTAACAGAGAAAGCTGATCTAGTTTGTTAAAATGTCCAAGGGTTCTAGAACTAGGACAGATAACTTGGCATTCCAGCTGCTGTGGGCTCCCTGCTGTCATAATGCTCATCAGCCTACTGAATGAGAGCTCTTGGAAAAGTAGGAGCTTTAGACCCTAAACCCCAGTGTGTGTTTGATCAGGATCACCTTTGTATGTTATAGATATTTATACAACAGTTGTTCTGGTTACAGAACAAATATAGCAGTGCAGGGATCTGTGGTCGAGGGAGTCATGTTTAACTGAGCTCACATTGTGTCTTTCTCCATCCACATATTGATGGTATTATGCCACCCAAGGAAGTGGTGGTTGACCATAGCACCTCACCATGAGGTTTCTGAACTACATTTCCCATGATTGCCCTGGATTCCTGAGAATCATTTGACATGTAGATCAGAAAAATCAATTACCCACCAGTGATTTACACAGTCTCCCTGCTGCATTTCAGTAGGTATACCTACTTCACCCCATTGCTTCTATCACACCGAGAAGTAAATGTCCAATGTTTGCAGAATTCATTATGGTTACTTTTAATGTATGCATGGCCTCCCATTCTCTCTGCTGGGTAAGTTTATTAAATGAACAAGTCGGGCACCCTATAACATACCCCCCAACATTGGCATCATGAGAAGGGGGATGCTTATGGGAGGGGGATGAAGGGGACATGATCCCATCACTGGCTCTGCCTAAAAGGATCTGGCGGGTCTGCCCGGAAAGGGGGTGGGTCTGCCTAAATACTGATAGGTCACCCTGGTGTGCATGCATGCCAGGATGCTTGCCAATCAAGCAAACCAGCCCACTGAGGGTAGGAGTTACAAGGAGCACTATTTCATTGTTCTCTGTAGAATCCTAGTGATGTTCTCACACCATGCTTTTTGGAGACTGTTCCCTGGTGTCCAACTTTTGTGATAAAGACAGGACAGTGGGACAGGAACCTTAAAGGACCACTATAGGCACCCAGACCACTTCAGCTTAATGAGGTGGTCTGGGTGCCTGGTCCAGCTAGGTTTAACCCTTTTTTCAGAGAAACTGCTATGTTTAAAAAAAGGGTTAATCCAGCCTCTAGTGGCTGTCTCATTGACAGCCGCCAGAGGCGCTTGCGCGCTTCTCACTGTGATTTTCACAGTGAGAAGATACCAGCGTCCATAGGAAAGCATTGTGAATGCTTTCCTATGGACTGGCTGAATGCGCGCGCGGCTCCTGCCGCGCATGCGCATTCAGCCGAAGAGGAGGAGAGGAGGCGGAGAGGAGGAGGAGAGCTCCCCGCCCGGCGCTGGAGAAAGAGGTAAGTTTAACCCCTTCCTCACCCTAGAGCCCGGCGGGAGGGGGACCCTGAGGATGGAGGCATGTTTTCCTGGCACTATAGTGGTATGTTTTCCTGGCACTATAGTGGTCCTTTAAATCAGGACTGCCATGTCTAAATCGGGATGGTTGGGAGGCATGCTCTAAGTCCTAGATCTGCTACAATCAGTGTCTACTCTCACTGTCTAATTCTCAGGTATGTTGCTTCTCTGACACACTGGAGAAACTCAAAAAGCAAATAGAAAAAAGTTATAGTGATAAAGCATGGAATAAAAACATGCTCCAAATGCCAAAGTTGGCAAACTGACTGTGAAAATGCATGCTGCAGTTGTGGTGCATATGAACTCTGAGTAATCATATTTAAGGACCCTTTAGCGGGGCACCCACTCAAATGCAAATCATTTTGTTTAATGCATAATTAGTTACTTATTTAAATAACCATTCACCATTTACCCACATCTTCTGTGTCTCCTAATCTATGATTTTTTTTCATCAAGAAACCATGATCCTGAATGAGAAAGCCAACATGATAATATAAGATCTCTGCGTGCATTCTACAACCTTGCACTAAAATCTCCATTCATGGTTTTGATGAATGTGGCTAACTGTGGCTGTGCCAGCCATATCTTGTATACATTCAGTCAAGGGCTTATAGGGTGCACACAAAGCTCGCATGGTGTGCCAGGTTTGGCCAAGATAATTTCAACTAAATTCTGGTTTGGCAAGAGCTTAAATCTTATTTAGCATTTAAATGCATTATAAAAATAGGGGTCATCAGCTGTTGGATAATTCCTTTAAATCCCAAAGGGTTAAAGAGGAAACGTGTTACTTAGTAAAGCTGTACCCAGGTGAGTCTCGATCAATCTGGATAGCGGTGAGATATGTGTACTGAGTGACATTTGCTTACATTACAGTGTGGATTGTTTTGTCTTCTTATTTTTTTTCCCCACTTTGCTCGTACTGTCTATTGCTCTTTGGGAGTTTCATGTACAGGTGCTTTCTCGCTTCACCGGCTTCAGTGAAAGATGGATGTTCTCTAAAAGAAAAGCATTTCCCTTCTCCCTCTTTTTGGCTCCGATTTTACTTCTAACACTACATGATGAGACGTAGCGTACGGCTTTTAATTGAGCCCCTAAGCAGTGCAGGCTGGGGAGAGCTATGAACGGCAGCTGGGCGCGGGATGGTGTGCAGCGTTGTGAAACAGTTGTGTCAGCACCTGGGCACTGTTAACCTGCTAAGTGCCAACAGGCTGTGTGATATATTGCTTAACTCCTTTGGCTCTCAAAGGGTTAACTTGGAAAGAACAAGTGACAGACAAGCAGAATACAAAATGCTTGAGGCAGAACCATAAGTAAAGGTGTAGCTCACGGATGCCCAATCTTGGTCCCAAGCTGCTGTTGGCCTACATTTCCTAAAATTTGGATATTGTTTCCTGCTGACAAATGCACTGGGTCAGGACCTCCAGAAAGCAGAATACAGTTTCACTCATTATCTTGCAACTTACATTGTAATCTACAGATCTTGTTTAAAGGGACACTATGTGCACCGCTTTATCTCAATGAAGCGGTCTGGGTGCCATGTCTCTGTCTGCTTAACCCCGCAATGTAAAACATTGCCTTCCTGGGGAAACAGCACTGTTTCTATTTCAGGGTTTAAATGGTAACTGTCATGCGGCTTTGTACAATGTCACTTTAAGGGACTCACAGGCACAACAGCCACAATCACTAACAAACAGAATAAAAAAAAGTCAGAATAGGGTAACAGTTTAACTGTTGTTTTTGCAGCATTGTCTTAATATCTTGAAAAAGACATATACAAAACGGACATCCATACACAGGTAAACACATACACAAGCAATGGTTCCAATCCTCTGTGCATGTGCAATCACACATATCTTGCACACCCACCATGTCCCATCAAGTACACCAATCTTTCATACCACTGCAGTCATCCAGACACATTTTCTACACACAAGATCATGCATTTCTTCCACACGTATCTGAGAATACATATTCCATATATAAGATTATACCAATCTTCTGCATTCATGCACCTTTCTTACACCTGCAAGAACACCCACCTTGAGAACACACGTCATAATTTTCATCTTCCGTACACGTGCAAACATCTTTTTGAACACACAAAAGCACCCTCATCTTCACACACAACTTCTGTATACATGCAAGCACACTTGTATTCTGTGTACATGACAGCACATACAAACTCTGTATACACTCGGAGACATAAAAAAAAAACCAGCTCGGGCAGATAATCACTGACCCAGGCAAACTGTGTCCACATACGCAGATAGCCAGGTACACACACACACATCTATTGAACATCTGGGAATAATCAGCTCTCTGAGAAAGTGAACACTCCTAGTTTTCTTTTTATAGGACCTTGAGGAGCAAGAGACTATATTAAAATCTGCAGTGCACAAGAAAGTAGCATTTTGTTCAGCGTGAGCTTTCTAGGTCGGGAGAGGGGTGGCGGTGGGGAGGGAGAGAGAGAGAATCAAATCAAATCTGCCTTTGCTTTCTTTCTCAAGAATGAATTGCTTTAATATCCCACCATTCAATAATATTTATTATTAAAGTTTAGAGCAAGTTTAGAAGCTATTAAAGACTTCGATTGACCAGGGAGTTTTACCGCAGCCATAAAATGAGCGACGGCTGTCAATGAATTTTATGCATGGTTAATGAGTGACATAGGTTTCTGCTGCATGTGCTGTGCATACTAAGAGCACCTACTGAGACAAGCTACAAAATTAATAACAGAAATAGAACATTTTATTTATGAAGAAAGGTTAACAAATTTAAAACTGTTTAGTTTAGAAAAATGGGCGCCTCAGAGCATTACACAAATATATTCGGGGCCAATACAAACCATTGTCTAGAAATCAATTCATAAGCATTTAGACTGGAAGAAAGGAGATTTAGTGTAAAGCAAAGGAAAGATTTTTATTTGTATTTATTTTTTACAAAAAGAACAATACGGATATTGAATTCTCTGCCTGAAGAGGTGGTTTTATCAGAGTCTCTAGAGTTTAAACAGCAACTGGATGAATAATTGCACAAACATAATATTATGGAATATAATTTGTAATTTGTGGGGTAATAGCCTATTGATCAAGATCAAGAAGAGATCAAACTCCCATCCTGGGGTCAAGAAGGATTTTATTCCTAATATGTTTCAAAATTAGAAAGTGCTTCAAACTGTGTTTTCTGCCTTCTTTTGGGTCAACAGCAAAAACAGATGTGAGAAAAGCTGAACTTGCTTTTTTCCAGCTATGTAACTATGGAGCTATGGTTTTTATAACTCAGCACACTAAGAGTACAATGACAAGTGTACATAATACAAGGCTTACACGAGTTACCACTGCACGAACAACATTTTGTAGAGCCCTTGTAGTAAGTTATTAATGTTAGATGAATGGTGTCAACCAAATGCATTTTAACAATGGACCAAGTGCGCTCCATACACTGTGGACTGCAGATATCATAATTCCCAGAATCGGTAAAGCATCCGCAGCACAATACAAAGGCCAATTACATAATTCCAAATTGTAACAAAACTCCCCAAATTACAACTCTTGTTGCATCATCTGGTATGAAAACTTCATAACTCTCATAACTCAAGGCGAAAATCCTACGGTCCATGAGCATAAACTCACTCAAATTGCAGCAATGCAAGTCATGTTGAATGATGCTACACTAAACTAAAGTTTTTACAATTTCATAAATTCAAATTCTTTTTTAAGGCTTGCCATTCAAAAATGCCTGTCATGGGGCGGAGCTTGGAACCGGAGCTGAATGGACGCCATATCCATTCACTCCCGAAACGGCCGCCACTAATCCACAATCATTGCCGCACTAACGAACCATCTGGCCATAAGCCTACCAGAACCGGAACCGGGATCCTCGCCCGCATCGTTTGATGCTTTTCTTTCAAAGCCCGAAGACTGGGAGACCGAAATGCAAGCCCCGGTCCTACTAACCCACGGCCTACCGCGACCTGGATTTCTTCCCCGGCAGGATTTTTGAGCAGTTCTGCCTCGACGCAACGATGAGACCTCCCACCCCCGGTGACAAGACTCCGGTAAATATGGGGCGACGCACGCAAAAATCACAACCAGGCCCCTCAGCTGAACACACTGACATTGGAGCCATGCTCCAGCGGCAAACACAGCCAAAGATGGCCACCGCGGAGGCCCCAACCACACAGCCACTACCACATCCTGGGGCCCATCCTCCCACTCAGCCCAGGCCAGACTCCCAGCAGGTCCAAATGCCATCACTAGTGACCCCTGATGATAACTCACTAGCAACCAAAAGGGACTTACAAAACTGGGTGCAAGACATTCAGAAAATGATCTCTGCTGACATAGGGATCCTCAAGGCTGATGTGCAAAATATTACAGACCGCGTCAGGACGACAGAGAAGGATATCATTGATATCCCCAACATTATGTCCACTATGAAGGACCACATGCAACACTTACACACAGCGCAACAAGCACTCACACTGCAGATGTCCACCCAGGAAGATTGCGCATGGCGCAACCACATTAAAATCCGTGGTATCCCAGGCGACATAACAGCGGAAGAACTGCCACACTATATAAGGAGACTTCTGGCTACTATTGTGCCCCCGGCTGCAGCCCGGAAAATCACCCTGGAAGGGATATACAGTCTCCCAACTCCACCTAACGCACCCACCGAAAATGCCAGAGACGTAATAGTCCGCTGCACCACCACCCACGACAAGACCGAAATCATGTCAGTGCTCCGAGGTAAAACACCTCTCACATTTGAGAACTCACACTTACTCTTCTTCCAGGACTTAACTCGAGCCACACTCCAGTGGCGCAAGTCCCTGAGCCACCTCACTAACCAACTACGCGACATAGGCATACCATACCGCTGGGGCTTGCCACGACTCCTCACAGTAACCCACGCCGGAAAGTACACAAGATCTCCGATGGGGCAGAAGTACCAGCACTGCTGACCAAACTGGGACTCACACCTGCACAAACAGAGGCACCACCTTCTGGAACCCAGACACTTCAGTGCATTTCGTCCCACGAGCAAAAGCTACTCTAGGCCCAGCCACATGACTGGACTCAAAGTCAAACAAACCCATGGCAGCACCAAGAACTGTTGTGCAGTTTAAACAAGCTCATGTTATGTGTTTCTATCCTCTTTTCTTTCTTTTCATCACTCGTTACCTCACACCGACATTAGGGGAGGCCATGACAGACCCCAGGATATCCAGGGTAGCATTACTGACACACTAAGCAGCTGAACACATAAATAACGAAGTACATCGCAGATGAACACTTAGACACAACTGCCCCCCCCTGCGACCCCCTGTGACCCCCTTGGTTAGGGATACCTAAAACCCACAGAACCGCTCTATACACCACACAAAGTGTGCCAACAACCTGGGAATATCTAAACAGGTACTTGTGGGTCCAACCACATAAGAGAGACCACACAAAACTCCTAAATCCCTGCATAAAGCTTCAGGGATATGCAGCAAACAGCACCTGGACACACACAGCCAAAGGGACACACCTCACACCCGAATTATACTCATCATACACCTCAACAGCCATGGCACCCAACCCGACACGTGCAGCAACATCTTAACACAAGGGGACACAACAGTGCCCTCAC
>OW240923.1:27946668-27994517 GCA_933207985.1 Pelobates cultripes | reverse complement strand
ACTAGATGGGCCACATCCAACAACATGTGTCTCTTCTTAATTTGTTAATTTAATTTGTAAATTTACCTTGTTTACTTAAAGTATAAAATGCAATGGCGTACTGTGGAATCGACCTCATGAATGCCTAACAATATGTTTATCTAATCATACCACAGACGTGCTTATGATCTTGCAGCCCACTCTCATAAAAAGAGGCCAAATTGCATATGTATAAAAGCATGCCCGATATTACAGTTACTATTGTTCATGTCTCATGTACCGTACGTATCCAAGATCATTATGTTAACTTATGTTAAAATGCCTCAAAATAAAAAGAGAATTAAAAAAAAAAAAAAAAAAATGCCTGTCTAGGCACTAGTGTCAGCAAAGAAGATTACATATGCCAAGATATTTCAATATAAGCTTACCCAAAAACTGGAATAAATAATTGAGCACAGATTGACGTCTGATCAAAAAGTATTTTTTTTTTCCAACTTCGACATTTGGAGTTATTCGCCGAGTTAAAAACGCACCTCCAAAACTGACCATCTGGTTAATATCTAAAGGCAATTTGTAGTTAAATTCAGAGCTTAGCTCTAAGTGTGCTACTACAGTCCAGAGAAACCTGGTGTATATGAAAATCTTTCACAATCCCATACAGCATATAAGGATTTCAGAATTTATGAAATGTTTACTTGACCATGCATTTGCTTCTTTGAAGGCACAATCTAATATTTTTCGGCCCCCTGCTTTTACTGCTAAATGACATTAAAAAAAATGCAAAATGTATGTACCCTCTATCAATCGTACTTTTTAAAAAAAATAAAATAACATTTCAATCACCATAACCACTACAACATGCTGTAGTGGCTACGGTCGTTGAAGTGTCCCTATAAATACCACAAACCCCCAACAGTAGAGAGAGACAGACAGACAGACACACACACACACTCTCTGTCTCTTTCATAATTTTGTTAGAATACCATACTTATCATGGATTCTGGTATCTCCTTAAAAAAACAAAATGCTACCTCTAACAATAACAAAATGTTTGCTTATTTTTTACTAAATCCCAGATAGTCACGTTTAGATCTAGTCATTTTAATTCAGCCTGACATACCAACTCCCAAGCAATTCTCATTTAGCTTTGAACAAATGTGAGCTGTCTGTACCACATTTTAATTTTTTTTACCTATGTCGCAAGAATGCGTCTCTTTTTTTTTTTTTTAAACTACATACTTAGATATCAAAATATGAGGTTTCTTTGGTAAACAGTTTAATTTAAATTATTTGCTGGCTGTTTGCCCTAAGTACACGGCTGGAAATGTACATATTCTGTCAACAGCTTGATTTGATTCCCGCTGCTTTCCACGAAAAAGAAGCAACAGATTAGCTTAAAACGTACATGGTATGCCGCGCAGTTTGGAGAACGATGGAGAACAAATGTAAACAGCTTAGCTAAACTTTTCTTTTATGTTTATTTTATGTCCTGACTGTGTTTTTATTTTGTGTGAGGACACATTTGACAAGCAGAAATGTTTCACTAGAAACCCACAAGATATATTTAATTTTATTTTTATTAATTTTTTTTCTTCTTAAAAGCACTCAAACTTTTTGGGCCTCGTTGTACATTTATTTTGGAACATAAATATATTTATCTATTATTGTTGATACATTTGATTTTATCTTCCAAATCATATCGACCACCGCACAGTTAGAGACAGTGTACCTCCCCACCCACACTTAAGAGGAAATAATTATCATTAAAATATAAAAAGTCAGTAGTCCTCCCTCCCAATTGAAACAAAAAAACTAATTTATACTTTTTTTTTTTTTTTGTAAATTTAGTTTTCATTGTTAGTTGAATGCAAATAAAACAAGCAAACATGGCAGTTGTATGATGGGGCGGTGAGACACGCAGGTCTCCATTTGTTCTTTTTTTTTGTCAACCGATATACATCCATATCATGTTTTTTGGATTCGCAGATTCAATTTGGTTAAGCTTACATGAGAGTGTAGACTAATCGTAGTCTTCTTACGCAATGTGATCTGGAGGTCCTATATTGCCTGTCTGCCTGTAGGTAGTTAAGCATCATAGATCTACATTAATGTTTGTGGACAACGGGACACGCAGGTCCCTTTAACATTTAGTTAGTGTAATACTGGCAAGTCTGTCGTGCTCCTGTAATCTTTTTCTGCCCCGTTAATAGTGTGTTGTTTGGTGTTTTTTATCTGTGTATAGCAGTTTTACCATTCATATCTTCAAAGTCAATGTGGTCTACTAGTGACTACTGTATGTGTGAGGTGTTCTCCTGTGTGGTGTGTCTCCCCCTTGTCTTGGTTGTGTGTTTGTTCGTGTTTTTGTGTTAGCTAGTGTCCATCTCCTCCGGTGGATCTGGGGGGGGGGGGGTCGAGCCTGAGGTGTGTGTCGGTTCACCCTAGGTTGGACTTCTCACTAGAGGTGTAGTGTGGGGTCTTGTATCCACATTGGTTCACTTTTATCTCTCTAGCCTCCTCCCTTTACTGTCAGCATCAGGAGTCCTTGTGTCTGCCGGGGCTGGTATCTGATGCGGTCTTTGCTGGGGGGTTGTTGGGTGTCTTATCTGTTGTCCGATGGAGTCTTTGGTGTCGTGTTTGTGTGACTGGCCCTGTGGTTTGAGGCGTAAATGCATTTATGTGGTTTATGTTTATACTGTATGAGTTATGAGGTGAATCTGTGGGAGTGTGTGCTTGTGTGAGTCTGTGGTGGTGCATGTTGTCATTTTCTTCCCTTTCCTTCCCCTTCCCCCCCCCCGGTGCTTTTTTGGCCTTGCTGTACTCTCTTTTTGGGGGTTGTGAGTGTATCTGTCTGCCCTTCTTTTAGTAGCTTACTCACTTACTCCTGCCCCCTAGGTCTTTGCTCTTGCAACTTGCCCATTGTCTGGGCCCTGAATAGTCTCGTCCCCTGTGTGTGTCTGCTCCCATCTGGGCCCCTGTCCCGCAGTGACAGGTGTATAGGGGGTAGGCTTGGGTGCAGTGGTGTTGTGTTCGGCGAGTCCACCTCATCTAGGTGGCGGTTGTGTTCCGTGAGCAATATACGTACCATAGTCTCCACTGCTCTGTGTGTTTTTCCTGTCTCCCTAGAATATTTGCTATTGTGGATTCGGCTTTTTGTATTTCTTCTACCCTGTGTTTCCATTGTCTGATTGTCGGTGGGTTCTGTGTTTTCCATAGTATCGGTTTCAGTGCTTTTGCTGCGTTCAGCAGGTGTCTGAGGATCGATTTTTTTGTATGTTGAGAGCGTTTCTTTTGTGTGGTGTAGCAGAACTAGGTCTGCTGTCAAGCTTGTGGGTTCCCCCATTATATTCTGTATTTCCACCTCGATGTCTTTCCAGTATGGTTGGATTCTGTTGCAGTCCCACCAGATATGTTTAAGAGTGCTGGTTCCGTTTTCGCATCTCCAGCAGGCGTCCGGCACTGCCGGGTTGATCCATTGGGACAGCAGCTTGTAATTCATCTCTTGGTAGTTCGTGCTCGATGAGCTCTTGTGCTACAGAAGCAATATTTGTTCCCATTGCCCCTCCGTGTATGTGTTGTCCATTAGGTCTTCCCATTGCCTTTTGAATAGGTCCTTCCTTTCCCTCTCACCTGTTGCCAGTCATTGGTATCTGGCCTAGACAGTGTCGTCTGCGTCAGGTGTCTGGAAGCATATCTTTTCAAACCATGTTAGTTCCCTGTGCAGCTTGTTTCTGTGTGGTAGGTTGTGGTAAAAGTGTTTAAGCTGGGCATAGTGGAATTGGTGCATGAGGGTAGACGTTCCTCCTTCCGTCATTTCTCGTAAGGTCTTCAGCCCCGTCTCTGTTAGTGTCGTGTGTAGTGGGACATATCCTTCCTGGTTGACCAGTGGCCATGCGGACGGTGGTAGTCCGTCTCCTATGTTCGAGTTGTGGGTGATGGGGATCAGTGGGCTTGGTGTAGGGGAAATGTAAGGCGCTTTCCTCAGTCTGGTCCAAGATTTGAGTGTTTGGGTGATGGGGGAGTCTTCCCCCAGTTTTTTTGAGGCCTCATCCTCTTTGTGCCAGAGGTATTGGTGGAGTTGGTTTTCTGCTAGGTCTTTGCACAGCGTGATCCATCTTTTGTGAGGGGTGGCCGTGTGCAGTTCTCTAATGCACTGTAGAATCGTTGCGTGATAGTATTTGTTCAGGTCCGGTAGTGCGAGCCCCCCCCCATGTTGGGGAGGCACAGTTTTTCGTGGGCGATCCTGGCTCTGTCTCCCTTCCATATGTATTTAAGGATATTCATCTTCACGACTGCTATTCGTCCCTGCCACGAGATGTGGTTGTAGTTCCATCTCTTGAGGTCCTCTAAGATGTTGGACAGGAGGGGTGTGCGTAGTTATGTGTGTAGAGGTCCTTCGCTTCGGGGGTGACCTACAGTCCCAGGTATTTCATGCGATCTGTGCACCAGTGGAATGGGAATTGTTGTTTCAATTGTGCGCATTCCTCCTCTGGTATCGTCACATTTAGTATCTCGCACTTGGGTATGTTTAGTTTGAGCCCCGATAAATTTCCATATGTCTGGAATTCTATCATTAGCTGATGGATCGACTCCAGGGGTTCATCCAAGAAGAACAGCATATCATCCGCATAGGCTGCTACTTTGTGCTCCTGTGTTTTTTACTTGAGGCCCATTATCTGTGGGTTCCCCCGTATTTTATCTAGGAATGGTTCCAGGGTGAGTGCAAACAGGAGCAGCGAGAGTGGGCAGCCTTGTCTGGTTCTATTTTTTATGTCAATGCTGTTGGTAAGTGCCCCATTCACTCGGACTTTGGCATTTGGTCGTAGAGCGTTTCGATCCACTTCAGCATCCTCTCTCTGATGCCGGTTCTCCGTAGTGTCTCTATCATAAATCACCAATTCACTCTATCAAATGCTTTTTCTGCGTCCGTGGAAAGCAGAAGTAGTTTTTTCCTTAGATGTTTTGCTGTGTGTTGGATCACAAAGAGCCTGAGGGTGCGGTCTGTGGCCTCCCTGCCCAGGATGAAACCTGTCTGGTCCGGGTGGACCAGTCTTGGCATATATGTCTGTAGTCGGGATGACAGTATCTTTGAGAAAAGCCAAAGCAACACCATGAACTCTATATCATGTTTCTCAAACCATTCCTGAACAAATTTTGCAGTGTAGCAGGGTGCTTTATCCTCCTGACAGGATAATTTTTTTTGCAACAATCTATAGGTAGGTCGTACATGTCAAAGTAACATCCACATGAATGCCAGGACCCAAGGTTTCCCAGCAGAATATTGCCCAGAGCATAACACTGCCTCCACCGGCCTGCCTTCTTCCTAGCTAGGTGGAATGTGTCAAAGTAACATCCACATGAATGCCAGGGCACAACATTTCCCAGTAGAAAAATATTTTTTCATTTATTAAGAGGTCTACCCATCCTCCATGCCAATCTCTGGGAGGGCTGGAGTCGATCTTCTACCTGGAGGCCAGTGGCAGCTGCAGGGATTACTGTGCTCTCCCATGTACACCTTCTAGCGATGACGGGATGAGATCATATCCCAGCTGCCGGCACACTGCAGGGAGAGCACAGTAAGTACATAGCTCCCTCGTTTATTGTGATCCAGTCTGTTGATTTTCTGGATCTGTTTTGGCCTTGTTCTATTGGATTTTCCTGGTATGTGGTTCCAGGCTTCTTGTGATCCTTACATCGGCCACTATCCATTTTAACTAGACAGCCACCTGTCGCCAGGTATGTCACCACCTTGTAGACGTTGTCTTTGTTTCAGTGACCCTGGCCACTCTAAGATCTGGCAATATACTCATGTCTACACCTTACATTACATTTTAGTTCCCTATTCAGTTAACCCACCGAATACAATTTGTTAACTGGAAACAGGAGTCATTACAGAGTTTTGTCCCAGCACTATAAGGCTATTATTTCCTTTCAAAGTTGGACAGACTGGCGACTTTAGAGTGAGAGGGCTGTGAGTGCTGACTAGAATCTATTTATTTTTGGCAAACAGCTCAAAAATGGTTTAACCGAAAACCAGGTGTGAACTCATAATGTGTGGCACCATACCTACTACAATGACATGCATTTGTTATAGTGCTTAACATTTTCCTTTAAATAATAGTGTTTTTAATTTTTTTTTTATCCGGCTGATTGCTATTGAATTGAATTATTCACCAGTAGTTACATGTTGGATTTAGCTCATTGGTTGAAAGCTATCTGCTGACTACTGATTCTTGGAAGGTGCTAGTGGATGTGGGGAGCGCAGGTAAGTGGAATACAGGTAAGGAGTCACATTGTTAAAAACCGGTTTGACTAATTACGATGTGGGGAAATCCAGGGAGCTGTAGTGGCTATGGTGCCTGGAGTGTTTCTTTTAAATACAGTCAAAGTATAGACCAATTAGCAATCTTATCTGAGTGATTCTGATTATAACAGTGGCGTAGGCATACATCATTCTAGTAAATAGTTAAAGGACCCCTCTAGGCACCCAGACCACTTCAGCTTAATGAAGTGGTCTGGGTGCCAGGTCCAGCTAGGGTTAACCCATTTTTTAATAAACATAGCAGTTTCAGAGAAACTGCTATGTTTATGAATGGGTTAAGCCTTCCCCCTATTCCTCTAGTGGCTGTCTCATTGACAGCCACTAGAGGCGCTTGCGTGCTTCTCACTGTGATTTTCACAGTGAGAGCACGCCAGCGTCCATAGGAAAGCATTGCAGCTCTTGCCGCGCGTGCGCATTCAGCGTCGGGGCGGATCGGAGGAGGAGAGAAGGAGGAGAGCTCGCCGCCCAGCGCTGGAAAAAGGTAAGTTTTAACCCCTTTCCAGAGCCGGGCGGGAGGGGGTCCCTGAGGGTAGTGCCAGGAAAACGAGTATGTTTTCCTGGCATTATAGTGGTCCTTTAAGCAAGCTATATATGATATAGCTGGTCTGCCAATTACAACACTTTGAAAAAATTGGGTTTTTATCAAAAACACTTTTTGGAGATCCTTTTATCTTGTCACTTTTATCATTAACTTCACATGAAAAAGTGTTTTTTTTCCTAGGTTTATAAAGTTTCCTTACCACACCCAACATATAGATTACCATAAAATGTGTGCAAGTCCTCTATAAATGTATAGATTAATAATGAAAAGTACAGTTGCTGTGAAATACCCTGGTGCTCTGTTTATTTAATCTACTTCATTGCTGGGAATAAATTATGGTAGAACAAGTCTTGTTTATGCATGTCGTACACAATCCCAAGGTTTAGAATAGAGACCGCATATTAATTAAGCAGGATCCCATAAATTATAATTAGCCTGGAGGATTAACGACATAAATCCTTGAATTTAAAACCAACATGCCCTGCTCTTACTTGCCTCTGCCCTAAAGTGAAAAGGGGCTGATAAAACGTATTGTGATCCATTACATTTGCGCAGCCGTTCTCATGGCTGACAGCTCTCCGGGGATCTGTGAAATATCCATTTGTTTAGTGTCAATAGTCAACATCAACTGTGTTGTTATTATTGGCTGAGCTTTTTCAAAGGTAAAAAAAAAATAATAATGTTAAATTGAATGCAAGGCACAACAAAGGGTATATACAACACTATGGTACATAGTAGTGTTATATATATATATAAAGCAATTTGAAATTCTGCACATACAGCATTTAACCCCTCTGCTGCCTTAGGTTAGAGTACACGGCCAGCTAATGTCAATTCTGTGCTAATTTAGAGTCTGTTCTCAGCACGCTGATTTGAGTTTTGGTTTTGACAAATCGCGAGACATCTTTTGGGTCTTTGCTGGTATCGACGGAATTTACTGCTTCTGTGGAGGTGAATACATTTCATTCCAACAGCAGTGCAGATGTTGTGAACATGGCAAAAAGGAGTCTATAGTCTTGACATAACAATTCTTATTTTCTGGGCTATAGGATCCCTTAAACATTTTTTTTTAAGGGACCCAAATGATGAACATGGCACCCCATTCCATAAATATACATTTAGCTCACTAACGTTCTTTGATTGTGATTTAAAAAGTATTAAACTTAATCATGTACTTAAACTTAATGAAACACTTTCATTAGATTTTTCAGAATGTCAGAGTGTCTGTATAATGCTGGAAAACAGTGATACGAAACTTAAACTATTTAGGCCCGACTAATTATATATACCTGTTCCAACAGGCAGGACCTCATAAAAATGGCTTGAGAACCCACTTTACACTCTGACATATAGTTTAAGAATCATTGATCTAAGGTCACAACTAATTTACCTATATAAACAGATATGCAGTTATTTCCACCTAGACAGGCTAATATGGCAAAATAGCCTTTTGAAATCCATTGCATTTATCGCACTCCTGATCAACACACTACAAGTACATCAAAATGGCATCTAATAAAACAAACAATTAAAACAAATTAAAGTTTGTCCAGCTTCGAAGTATAAGCCCCATTGCGCAAATCTCTTGGGCAAAGTTGTTTTCCTGGCACTATAGCTTCCTATAGTGCCCTATCCCTCCCTGTGGTGCAGAAAGGGTTTTAAAAAACCTTATGTTACTTACCTGAGTCCAGCACTAAAGTCCCTCAGTGCTGGCTTGGACTCTGTCTCCGCTCGGCATTAGGTCTCCCACGTTAGCCGGGAGGGGGGACCTATTGCGCATGTGCGTCAATGGCCGCACTACTGTTAAGACTTCCACCAAAGGAAATTATACAATGCTTTCTTATGGGGTTTCAGGTGACATCCAGCGCCAGTTAGGTGACCAAATGTCGCCTAACAATCCAGACGTCTCTAGCCACTAGAGGTGGAGTTAACCCACAAAGGCAATTATTGCAGTTTATTTAAAACTGCAATAATTACCTTTGCAGGGTTAAGGGACCTGGGAATTTGCACCCAGACCACTTCAATGAGCGAAAGTGTCCCTTTAATTAAGATATACATTTAATCCCAACTGGATTTATGGGGATTTCCAACATGGAACACCTTATAAACTCCTTATAAAGGCTTCTTCCTTCTGTACAAATAGTGTGTCTGCATCCTGCAATATTCAGTGTTTTCGCTGTGCTTACTCTTTTCATCCGAGTCGTTTTTGATGAGGTAATCTATGTGAACAATAGACAGAAGCGTCTACGCCATATATCACAGTGAGATAGAAGTACAGACATATAAATAGACAATCCGTACATCGCTAAGCTAGAATATTGTTGCTATCAGACAATGAACTGTTGAAGACTGGGGGCACTTTAGAAATGGAAAATGCCATGTCTGGATTTCGCCCCTGGGGTTTGGAATTTAATCCTGTTGACAAAAATTTGAATAAATGCTATCCGCCTTTAAAATAGACAGTTACCAACACCACTGCAAGATGTACAGGGTTATTCTCTAAAAGTGAATTGCACATTTAAGGCCAAAGTTGCCAAAATAAAAGCATAGCTGATGCAGAGCAGAATATTTTCAGTTTGGTTATTTGGAGATTTACTTATTGTTTAAAGTGGAATCTAGCCCATACTATAAAACTAAGAAAAGGAAGGCCTCATTAGGCAGCAGGGCCGGCGCGTCCATAAGGCGGCACAGGCGGCCGCCTTAGGGCGCACCGGCTCTGGGGGCGCAAAATTCCAGTGACCGGCAGGAGGGAAGTGCTCCTTCCTGCCAGGTCACCTCCTGGATCCCCGGCGCGGCGTGCGGATGAACTGGATGCCGAGTTGGCGAGGGAGCTCTGATCTCTCTAATGTGCTCCCTCGCAGGCTGCTTACTGATGACGTCATATTCCGGCTCCCGCGGCATCAGTAAGCAGCCTGCGAGGGAGCAGATCAGAGAGATCAGAGCTCCCTCTCCACCTCGGATTCCAATTCAGCCGCATGCCTCCCAGCAGCCCCACTGGACCACCAATGAGAGACCCACGCCAGCTCTCCAGGTAGGGAGGCTGGGTGGGAAATTTAAATTTAATTTAGATTATTAATTTCTGTGTGTGTGTGTACATGTGAGTATGTGTGTCTGTCAGTGTGTGTGTGAGTATGTGTGTCTGTCAGTGTGTGAGTATGTGTGTCAGTGTGTGTGTGTGTGTGTGCGTGTGAGTATGTGTGTCTGTCAGTGTGTGTGTGTGCATGTGAGTATGTCTGTCAGTGTGTGTGTGAGTATGTGTGTCTGTCAGTGTGTGTGTGAGTATGTGTGTCTGTCAGTGTGTGTGTGCGTGTGTGTGTGTGTGTGTGTGTGTGTGTGTGTGTGTGTGTGTGTGTGTGTGTGTGTGTGTGTGTGTGTGTGTGTGTGTGTCTGTGTGTGTGTGTGTGTGTGAGTATGTCTGTCAGTGTGTGTGTGAGTATGTGTGTCTGTCAGTGTGTGTGTGAGTATGTGTGTCTGTCAGTGTGTGTGTGTGCATGTGAGTATGTCTGTCAGTGTGTGTGTGCATGTGAGTATGTGTGTGTGAGTGTGTGTGTGTGTGTGGTTCTGTCAGTGTGTGTGTGAGTATGTGTGTCTGTCAGTATGTGCATGTGTGCATGTGAGTACGTGTGTCTGTCAGTGTCTGTGAGTTTGTGTGTGTGTGTGTGTCAGTGTGTGTTTTTCAATGAGTCTGTCAGTGTGCGTGTGAGTGTCTGTCAATGAATGAGTGTGTCAGATAAGTGAGTCTGGCTGTCAGAGATGTCTGTGTGTTTATCATTGAGTGTGTGTGACTGTCAGTGTTTATACACCCCTGACTGTAGCGTGGCCAAGCAGAGTGTACCGTGGTACAGGAACTTCTGTTTCCTGTACCTGGCAGAACTTACAGGAAAAGCTCACTGTACCGGGATTCGCTCCGCTCAGCCACGCTACAAAAAAAGGTAGGAGGCACACCAGGAAGGAGAGGGGACCACTATGGGGGTGGGTGGCGCACCAAGGGACAGGGAGAGGAGGGGAGAGATACCCTAAGGTACAGGAAAAGGAGGGAGGGGGGGAGAGGAACACTAAGCGACAGCCAACAGATGGGGGAGGGGACAGGGAAAGGAGGCGGGAAGGGAAAGGAACAGTAAGGGTCAGAGAAGGGAGGGGACCATTAAGGGACGGGGAGAGGGGCCGGATGTGAAAGAAACACACAGTGGGGCTTGAGAAGGAAAGAGACACACACAAAGGAGCTGGAAAGAATAAAAGACACAAATGGGCTGGGAGAAAAGGAGTCACACAAAGGGGCTGGGAGGAGTAAGACACAAAATGTGGGAGGATGTAAGAGTCATACAAAGAGGAGAGATAGGAGACACACAAAGGCAAAAATAGGAGATAAAATATACTAAAGGGAGTCAGATATTTAAAAGACAGGATAAGAAACACAAAAGGGAGGTTAAGAGGCACATGGGTGAAGATGTTTTTGGGGGGGCGGAAAAATGCATCTTCGCCTATGTACCCAAAATTCTTTGCACCGGCCCTGTTAGGCAGACAAGTTACTTTTACAGCAGATGGCAAAAATGTTGCTTTGTTTATAAAGTTACAGTATGAATGTTGCAAATGTTCACATCCTTTATATAAATATATATATATATATATATATATATATATAAAAGACGTTTAGAATTTTTACACGCACATATTCATCTTAATCACTACCACAGTTGTCAAGGCTGGCCAGTCCATAGACCGGCACTCTGACAGGGAAGGCATTTTGCCGCTCCTGTCACAATATTAAACAGGATTTCCCAGCCCTTGGCGGTGGTACGGGAGCACCGCATGGGTTGGGAACCTGTGTGAGGGTCCAATGGGTGGCCCATGCCATTAGGGCCACCCAAAGGACATGTGTAATGAGGGCCCGGTCATGCGCCCCTGTAGGTGACAGTTGGTTAGACATGGTAATGCTCTAATTTTGCCGAATTTAGCAATATCTAGCAAGAGTAAAATTCTAATGAAACCACTAAATTGGAACTATACTTAAATTACACAAACTACAAAATCCACAACTATGTATCAAAACAAATAGCACATGGACCACAGTCTGTTCTTTCAAATTTGTCTATCTATCCTTTGGCCTCCACATTGAAAAAATCTCTTCAAAATGTTATCCAAAACTAGGTGCCATGTACAGATACAAATGCTACAATAAGGAAACAATGCAACAAATGATTCATTGATTATGGGGATCTACCTTAATAAACTTAATACATTGTATAACTCGCTCTGCTGCTTTGTACTAGAATGGAATTACTTGACCCACCATTGTGACATGCTATAACAGTCAAAATGGCTGTCGCTGGAATCCCTACACACTCATATTTCTATCATTGTGAATGAAAGCTTTTCTGGGAAGCTCCCACCCTACCTGAGCAGAATGCTCTCCCCGAGTGTTCCCATTTCCTATAACCTCAGATCCATTACCAGCACTTTATGCACCTGTTATGGTTGAATATATCTATCACCTGCTATGTGTTAAATGTATTTATGTGTAAATGTATATATATATATATATATATATATAGTATTATTTTTTGTATTATTATATTGTACCGTAGAGTAGCAATGTTTGTGGGTCCAGGACATACTTGAAAATGAGTGAAATCTCAACTTTTCCTGGTAAAATATTTAAGAAATAAAATAAGTATCACAAAACAAGGAAAACAGGCCTTACGCATTAAAGTCAAATTTACATTACTCTTCTATCCAATTGTAAAGAGATTTTGTTTTTTTCTGCATGAAAAATAGTGTAATATATATACCAAAAAATATTAAACACTACAAATCTGCAATAATAAGGATGTGGGAAAAGGGCCAGACACAAGAGTGTGTTTTCTCAATCTCTGGGTCAAGGCTTTGCTAAAAAATAAATGAGAAATTAATGTTTTGGCCCAAAAATATGCTTTCAAAGTTAGAGATATGACAGGCTAAATCTTCTCGGGAGACAGTCACTATAAATAAAAGTTTATCTCTCTCCGTGTCCATTCAATTTGTTTAACATAAATCATGTTTAACTAGACCCCAACCGTTTATTACTTGTAAAGGATCCTGGTCATTTGGGCAAAGATTGTATCTGAGTCTGCCGAGTTCAAACACAATGGGGTCTTTGTTTAAAAGGGTGAACATTTCATTTTAACTTTTGCTTTTTATTGCTTAAACTAAACAGAAGAAAATACACCATTCTCTTCCTTTTCTCGAATCAAGACCATATTAAAATTGCAAATGGTTTGCAATGCAAAGATTTACCCTCGAGGAACATGAGTGGTTAATCCTTGCAATCAGCAGTCTTGTATCACATTGTTTTGTTTTTTTTCGTTTTTTTAAACCGTTCCCCCCCATCCCCAAATCCTAAACATTAAAGGATATTTTAAGGGAAAAGCTTTAGGGTACATGTTATTAAATTGGGGGAAAAAAATCTCATTTTACAAGATTCTAATAGACAAGATACGATGAATAATTACAAAACTGTAAGGTATATCCTAAAGAACTGTGCAACTCACGTAGATTATTCCTCATAGTCATTTATTACACGACTGCAGAAAATATAGATGTAAGAAATTGCCGAAGTTGTTCTGGGGACTTTGAGTTTGACTGATATTTGCTAGATTTATGGACAGTATATCAATCTCTCTGTAGTGGTGTTTCACCAACAAATGCCCCCCATATGACTGAACTCCCAACAGTCCACCTACTTTGGAGCAGTAGGTGGACCTTGCTTGCTCTGAGATAAGGATAGCCAGTTCTAAGCCTGGGGCCATAGGCATCTACTGAGTAGATAACTGTTTACAGCAACCATCACAACTTCAAAATACAATTTAATCTCTAAACTGATAAAGGAGGTTAATTAACTCAACTGTGAAATGTACTGAGGCCAACAAATACATTTCCTGCATTTAGGCCATATTATCTGACCTGGAAAGCTTATTAAAAGGGAGACAATAGGCACCAGAACTACTACAGTCCAAGTGGTTCCGGGGCACATAGTTTGTCCCTGCAGACTCAGACAAAAGGTAATGTTTACATTGCTGCCTTAGTCCACCTCTATTGACTGTCCCTCAGACAACCACAGTAGTGACTTCCTGGATGGTGTCCTGCAATCTTTGCAGCACCTATGTTCAGTGTCTCCATGCTGAATGCTCCCCATAGAGATGCATTGATTTATTTTATTTATATGAGCAGATACTGATTGGTGCAGAATAAAATGGTGCAGAGAAATGTGTAAATTATAAATTAGGGGGACAACTAAAACCTGAGTCTATCACAGAAAAGGAAAAAAAGGAGAAAAAAAATTGTCACTATTGATTAATATGTCATGGCATTTTGCCATCCAGACGAAGATGGAATTGTACTCCTTTTTCTTCATTGTTCTTGTTCTTACTTAAGACCAATTAGGTTGATATTTAATATCCATTTTTATGTACATTTTTTTTTTTACTCAGAAAGAGCCTCCAAGTCATACAAAAATAGCTCGCCTCACAGCAGGCCATTAACTTTTACATGCGTTTTGACTTTGCAACACTTTTTACTTTGCTGATATTTGCGAAACCGAGGAGAAAAAAAAAATTATTTTTACAGACCAAATTAAAATGATAAAAAAACTTGATACGTAAGGGTTTAAAGCGAACTTGTCACTTTTTTTTTTAACTGTGCTTTACTCTAAGAAGCCTACAAGAACAGTATTACAAGTGTTACAAATAATATGTATATATATATATATATATATTTAAAACTCACATATGTTTATATTAAACTCACCTACATCAGGGCTATTGAAAGGCAGTTTTTTTTATGAATTATAGCCTGTTTGTGTATATATATATATATATATATATAAATATAAATATCAAAATGTTTATCAAAATATTCAAACATTTTAAAGTATATCCCAAATACTAAATCGTTTGAAAAGCTTATTCAAAAACATTAAATTGAGGACTGTGTATGAACTTTGTGAATAAGTTGTGCATCTGATCAAAGAAGGTTGAAGAAGGCTACTTCCACAGAGCAAGGATGAGCCGAGAGGTGTACTAAAAAGGTATTATATACATAATCACATAACAATATACATCAAGGTTGCGTTACATGTAATCTTTCCTTTTTAGCTTGCATCTTTATGTCTCTGTCTTTATTTATTTTTTTAACAGCGGCTAGTATGCGCTCTAAAAATCTTTAATTTAGCATTTTGCCATTGTGAAGGAATATAGACGTTGTTGTGAATTTCTATTATGGAGGTAGAAGTTAATTAATATATTAAATGTATCTCAGCAACTTTGGAAATGTGCCTGAGACAGTATAGTACATGGGGCTGGGTATAAAGAAAGCAGTTGAGCGAGTATTGACTTCATAAATTCTAAATTTGCTTCTGCAGATCTATGAAGGGACGTCTGCTGGGGTTAGAATATGCACTTTTTCGGCAGAGAACTACTGTGCCCACTTTCTTAATTATTTTAATTGCAGCCACATGATGCCAAGGTGCTCAATTACCCCGAAGCATGACACAACAAGGCAGGAGGTGCAGATTAAAAATGTCAAAATGCAAATTAAGTAGTGCAAATCCTGCCAGTGATATTTGTACACAAAGCTGTATCAGAGTGCTTAGGAGATGTAAAATATTCAAATTTATTTAGCATTCAAGTTCAAAATTTCAGGACTGTGAAAGCACACGTATAAACTTTTTACCACTTTGCAATATATGAATAACCCATATAAGAGTTCATTTAAAACATTACATACAAACAGGACATAATTGAAAACGAGAGAAATCGCCATGTATCCTTCCTTGTAAAATATTTTATAAATAAATAAAGGAATCTGTATCAATGTAGAGATTTTTTGTTGTTGTTGTTAAACCTCTTAAAAGGTCTTTTAATTTGAGAGAAATTAGATTGATAAATAGACAGACAGGCAGACAGAGACACACACAAACACTGAAGTTATAAGTTGGGCTCTGGTATTAAACCAGAACTTTCATTTGTCCTGCTTTTGGGGTCCTGTCCTACATCTCAATTTAGTTCCCTAGTGTCCCGTATCCAAGGACATTAGGGACCTCTAGAATGTAAGCTCATTGAGCAGGGCCCTCCACCCTCTCTGTTCCTGTACGTCAAGTTGTCTGGTTACAATTAAATGTCTGTTAGTCCACCCTTTGTACAGCGCTATGGAATCTGATGGCGCTATATAAATAATAAAATAATAATAATAACTGTCTGTAGGCAGCACAGCTTGAGAGCAGCCGGTCCCCTTCAGAGCATTGCTGAAGTGTGAGCTTGTCTAATGATGTGCTGTGCTGACGTTTCTTGGTGTCCCCGGATGTGAAACACTAGGTAATAATACACGAAGAAAGGGGATAGTCCCAATTATTTCTGGTAAATGTTGGAGAAGGATAACCCCAAAGTGAAAAAAAAAAAAGTAAATATAACTTTTATTATTTAAAAATACCTCAACAATCAGAATTTAACATATCTAATCCTTAAAAAGTAATAAGGAAAAGTATACAATCAATCCTCTACCAGGCAGGTACAAAAACTGATGTATCTAAGGAACAAAATCTAAAAAGTAACACTATCAAAGTATCAAAAAAGTAACACTATTAAAGTATCAACTATCGCTACTGAATAATATGTAACACTAACTATGCTATTCAAAGGACAAAGATGAAAAATGTATAGTAGTATGTCCCAGTCTAAATAGTGCAGGAAACACCATACTTAATAAAAAGAATACACGGATACAATGTGACAAAAAAAATTAACATATAAATACAAACAAAGGAGAAATTAGAAAAAATATTTAGCAAAGGATACAGCTAAATCTATAATGCCCTAACGTGCCTTCGAGGGCACCTGTTCATAAATGCTGAGCAAAAATCTTACTGCTATCACTAGGAGACCCTGTACTGTGTGAAAAGAGAAACTGAGTATAGAGGATTAAAAACAAAATAAAAGATTGTAGGAGGCAACAAAAAAATGAGACATCAGGGAACTTCAGCGGGACATGACCCCGAAATTGGGAGCGTTACACAAAAAGCAGCATGTGGACTCCCAAGAGCTTGTTAGGAGACACAAGAAAACAACACATACGATCACAAGATATAAAGAACAATCACAAATGTATGTCACATATCAAAAAAATGTATTTCAATGTCTTATGGTAGTCAGTGGTGTATCCTGGATTTGTGCTGCCCTAGGCAGGACAAAACTCAGGCTCCACCCACCCACCCCCACACACGCGTGCGCGATCCCCACCCATCCCTTCCCCCGCCCCGCCTTCTAAATACACACACACACTCACAGACAGATACGCATACACTAGCTAACAGAAACACAAACTCACTGACACACACAGACACTCAATCACTCACTAGCAGACACACACTAGCAGATACACTCACTGACACACACACTCACAGGCAAACATACACACACACACAGTCAGACACAAACACACTCACTCACTAGTAGACACACTTACTCACTAGCAGACACACACTACCAGACACACACACTCACACTAACCATCATACACACTCACACTAACAGTCAGACACACACACACTGACAGACACACTCACTGACAGACACACACTAACATACACACTCACACGAACAGACACACACACACACACACACACACACTAACAGACACACTCACACACACACTAATATTAACACATTTATTTTTTGTAACCCCCCTCCCCCCCAACCTCCTTACCTTTGAGAATGCTGGGGGGAGGGGTGGTTCCCTTTCTCCCTGGTGGTCCAGTGGCTGCTGGGCGGGCGGCTGGCAAGGAAGCACTTCCTCTGAGCTGTCTGCTCAGCCCCCTTGCGCGCCTCAGAGTGAGGCTGGGAGCCGGGTTGATGAGGCCCCAATAAATTACTACTACCATCAGGGGCGTTTTAGCCGCAAGGCTAACAAGACATTTGCCCTGGGCATTTGGGGGGCGGCTTTTTTTGCCGCCCCCTGAAAAATGCCGCCCAAGGCAAATGCCTTGTTTGCCTCGCGGCTTAAACTCCCCTGATGGTAGTAGTAATTTATTGGGGCCTACCTATTAGTAGCAGGAAGATCTCAGATGCTATCATTAACAAAAGGGAATATACATAACCCCCTAACATAGTGTTGGGGGTTAGGGTTAGGGTCCAAATTACCGAAGTTCCGAATGTCATTGGTCCGAATTGCTGAAGCAGACATTTTTTTTTTTACTTACCCGAATTTCCGAGCCAAACTGATTTTTTTGCCAATGCACATCCCTATAGAAAACCTTCTTTCTTTGCTCCATGACACAGTTCTGACGCTCACGTCCCCTTTGAAGGCGCTTTCAGTGGTGGGCAGGGGTCATCATTGGCACTCTGACTGGTCTGCGGCTACACAGCCCCATGTGCAGCAAACAGATGCTCTGTGTATTCTGACACCTTTCTATTATGGCCAGCATTACATTTTCAGCAATTAGAGATACAGTAGCTCTTTTGTGCTATCCGTCCAGACAAGCTTACCATCGCTCCCCACGTGCATCAATGAACCTTGGGAATACATGACCCTGGTGCCAATTTACCAGTTGTGCTATCTTGGACCACTTTTGGTAGTTGCTAACCATTGCATACTAAATATATCCTACAAGACTTGCCGTCTTGGAGATGCTCTGACCAGTCATTTAGCCATCACTATTTTGTCGTTGTCAAAGTCACTCAGGTCTTTTCGCTTGCCCACTTTTCCTGCTTCCAACACATGAAATTCAAGAACCGACTGTTCACTTGCTCCCTGATAAACTCCAACCAGTGAGAGGTGCCATTGTAACAATATAATCAATATTATCCACATTATCATTTCACCTGTTAGTGGTTTTAATGGTGTGGCTGATCAGTGTGTGTATATATATATTTATATATAGATATGCAAGAGGGAAGCAGGATAGAGATTTATGTAGAGTAATATATCTACCTATCTATTTAAATATAAATATACACTATATTTCGCCTAAGGTCCTCTTTTTTTCAACGCGGAGTAACATATCTTCACCGCTCATGCCAAGCAGACCACAAATCACCAGAAATGTTGAAAAAAAAAAAAAGACACATCTGTATTTCCTCTGCATATTATTTTAGCTCTGAAAACTTGCATCTCACATTCTCGGCATACTTGATTCGTGGCCAGCTCACAAAGCCTACTAAACGTCTTGATACGAGGGGCTCATTTGGAAACCACATCTGTATTTCAGCCTTGCAGTGGGAGATGCTGTTTGCTAAACATACACTGAGGGGTCATTTATTCCTCACGCTGTCAGGGGGAAGGGATTCACATTGCACAAGATTGAACTGAGTACTGGGGTGTCACAAACAGTTGGGTTTAACTCCTTGGTGCACTGGGAACTTGGGAAGAATGATTAATGTATCATAAAAAATGAACTCCTTTGTGTGGAATTTCAGTCGTATTAAAATTTAGAGAGCTATTCATGAAGCATCGAGATAAAAAGACTTGGATGTACTCCAAAATAAAAAAATAATTTTTTTTTTGGGGGGGGGGGTCCAGAGGCGGGAGGCGGGTCATTCTGTTTTCCAAATGCCGCAATCTGTTACTTGGGGGTTTATTTAGTAAATTAAATTAAAAAAAAAAAACTGTGGTGAATTGAAAACCAATCAAAAATGAGGGCAAAACATTGGAAAAACATCTAAATTAGGAATTTATTTCTTTATGCACGCGATTTTGAGTTCAACATTATCTACAACATTCAATTAATAAAACCTTTAAAAAAATATAAAATATAGGTTTTTTTTTTCTAAACAGTGTGATAAATCCGGCGATGTTAAAAGTAATTACTTAGGAATACATCCCTAAATTTTGGTTGATATCAGTGCAACTGGATTTTAGCAATCCAACTTTATAGCTTACAAGGTCTTATGACTGGATGGCCATGTGTCCTTTTTTCGTACCTAATAAATATGCTGTACTAGTCTAAAGCATCCGAGACCTATCAGCACAGGGTCAATGTGGACTATATGACTCTGTGTGACTTGGACCCAGGGTTTAGGCTAGCTTCCAGAAATACATAAGCCCAAAGGAGAATATTTAAGTACCTAGGATCCATTGCCCCACCTATCCATGCAAACCTTTCCATCTATATAAGCTTTGAAGATGTAAAAAATAAATAAAAATAGATTGGGACAAGAAATGTCTGGTATTCAATTCAATTCTGCCTAGTCACAATACTTAAAGGGACACTCTGTGAACCATAACAACTTTATTGAAACAAACAGAGCATTGGCTGACACTCTTAGCCTACTGGCTGCACCCAATCCAAGACTTGCTGATTGAAGCCTCGGAATTGAATAGGAAGTGGAGGGGCACAGCAATCAGTTGCCACTGTCCAGAATTTGGAGTTAACCAATCGTTAACCATTTAACCCTTTAAGGTAAGATTGTGCCCTTTTAACAATAAAGGAAGGGATACAGTGTAGCCACTCTTTCATGTAGCCCTCTACCGACTACTTCCAGCTGTGGGGACAATCCACCTTCCAGGAACCCATTTATTTATAAAAAATCTTTTATCAGGTTGTCTATTTAAAAATCAGTTGCCTGATCTAAAATAAAAATAAATCGTCATTTTGTTGCCCCTCCACCACCTGTATAGATCCATAGCTAAAGAGACCCACATCCAGAGCTTCAGCCCCCAAAGCCAATTACAATTGTCTCTAACATAGCAATAAAAGTCCTGAATGAGAGATTCCAAGTACAGGGATCTGTTAATAGCAAAGTCTTAATGAGTGTTATTCAAGTCAAACTGATCTGACTATTTATTTCTGTTAACTCCCTTTGACAGCAATGGGAATTAAAGGCAGATCTGGATTTTCTCATCATGTAGAATTAGACCCTGGATCTTTGTCCTGATAAATATAACACTAAATTTTGCAAACCCTTCCTGCTGGCTACATTTGTTTTTGACGTGTTTATCATGATTATGTTGAATCTCCTGTGGATGTTGCTGTAAGTGTTAGGTACATAGTTGTGACCTTGTCAAAAAAAAAGTAATTCTTGTTCAGATTCTTCAAACATTGTGATTCTCAGTTTAAGCTGGAGATAACGCCCCGTATAGCTAGCGAATCAACACAATGCACACATTCTGAGATATCACCTTAGCAGAATGTCTGAGACCACCCAGACACTCCTAGTGCTCCTACAACACACAAGTTCATTACAGGAACACTCCCGTCACCATAACAGCACCCCATTCCTAAAAAAGGTACGTACCCCTACAGCAGGAAAGACTCCCCAGGAAATGTTTAAGAATCCTCTTGGCCAATGAGAAATTCCTTTACAGTGTAAAGTGATGTACGGAAATAAATGTATAGTTTAATTTTAATATATCAAAAAGAAGTCCTTTTAAAAAAAAATTATTTGAAAGAAAATATTCACTTTTATTCCAGTTTGTGTTATATTTAAATATGTTTTTATGGGACAACCACTGTGACATACCATAGGTGTGCCCTGAGGACTCCGGTAAGTGTCAAATAGATTGGAAACTACTTAGCATAGGAACTTCTGGTGACATAACCACTACAAGGAACTGGTGCGAGGAGTTCCCCTTTCAGGAAAATGTATGTGAAATTATTTATTACAGTTATATATTTTGTTTATGTATCTAGATTATTGATATAATTTATTTTATTTATAGATGATTTTAAAAACATAACAGATATAAGTAAGAGCCTCTATGGTTTTTTCTTTTCTAAAAATTTAATCATCTCATTTTCTCAATTTGTTTTAGAGGCTTATAATCTGGTATTTCTACTGCTGATGGGTCACCGGTTCGTGTGTTAATTTTAGCCCCAGAAGTTCCGATTTGAGTAGGAGCGATCTGTATCAGGCACTGAAAGTTAGTGGTATTATTCATCCGAAAATTGATAGTATCTCACGTGTGATAACTGCACTTACATCTCTGTTAAATTTTTGGGCTTTGATGAATCAGTTCTGTAACATAATGAACTCTAAAAAGATCTTATTCGAGATATCAAATGCTTGATGAACAAACGCCAAAGTTACCCGAATGTCTTGCTACCACATCCTACAAAATGTTATCTTCAGTGACTAAGAGAGTGGTCATGTAGAAGGAGCAGTCCAGTTTTAAGTTCTTGCTGTTTGCTCCACAATTAAAATGAGTACTTTCCAAATAGGTCAACTGTTCCCTACTCAGAGTACATAGCATATATATACACACACACACATTTATTATACATATACACTCATATACTCTTACAAAGAGAAGAACATGCTCCCTGAAAGCTTAGAAGCATACAAAATTAAAGAAGTAGGTAAAGCCATGAGACAATATTTTTAGTTTATTTTTCTTCACTTAGCATAGTATCGTTTTGCATCACCAAAATCAGAACTACATTATTATTTATAATGCGACAACAAATTCTTTATTTTTTATGTTTTTTATGTATCTTCAATGCCCCCCCAACACAGCACCCCTATCTCCCCACACACAATACCCCTACCTCCCCACACACAGCACCCCACCCACAGCACCCCTACCTCCCCACACACAGCACCCCACACTCCTAGCCCCCACACACAGCACCCATACCCCCCTACACACACCACCGCTACCCCCCACACACAGCACTCCACACCCTTACACACAAACACATACACTGTACCCTTCAATGCAGTATATGTGTGTGTGTATTCAGCAGTCTTTATGTATTCAGCAGTGTGTGTGTGTATTAAGCTGACTGCGTGTGTATTCAGCTGACTGCATGTGTATTCAGCTGACTGCATGTGTATTCAGCAGACTGTGTGTGTGTGTATTCAGCAGACTGTGTGTATTCAGCAGACTGTGTGTGTGTATTTAGCGGTCGGTGTGTGAATGTGTTCAGCAGTCTGTGTGTATGCATTGCATTTGTTGGAGATACTAATAAATATAAGCTTAATTTTATCTATTTATATCATTATTTAAAATTTGTATCATTGAACTCTCTGTTGTGTTCTTCTTTTAAAACAAAAGATGTTAACTAGTTCAGACAACTGTACGAGTTGTTGTTTCTAAACTTAAACCTCAGTATTCAGGTTTAATTGCCGTGTTGGCACTTTGAGGAAAAAAAAGTTGGCATGTATTGCGGTTTGGGCACTCGGGCTCAAAAAGGTTCGCCATCACTGTCCTAAGAGGACCAAGTGTGATTGTGGCAGTGTGATTTATAGTAAAAAAAAATATTAATCATCTGTTTTTACAAAAAGCTGGACTATTTTTAGCTTTATCTAAAAGGTGTTTTTTTTTCCACATGCCTACGCCACAACACTTTCCAAATCTGTTCCTTTGAGAATGATCAACAACGAGTTACCCACTTCCTGCTGCGGTCGGATGTTTAACACTATATTCACCTCGAAGGCAGCCTGCTGATGCTTTTCTAATCCTCGTTTCTCACTTATATTGACGGTAAACAGCATTTTTAGTAAATAACTATATGCAATTATAGTAAATAACCATATGTAACAGGATACTTTGCGACATTGGTGGGTGGTTATCTGGGCAAATCAATTAGGCAGCTGGCTATCAGGATCAAAGTAAATTAACATTCCAGGAAATACCACGAGCAGTTAGAAAATTAGCTTTATTGTAGCCATTGAAGCCAGAGTAAACTGTTTGGATACGGTAGCGTATGTCTTAGAGGGATGGATTGTAACTTGTAAAAAGTTTTATTAAGTTCTGTAGCTGTGAACTTACGCACAAGAAGTGTGTGCTACAGCTCTGTACCTGTTTTGCTGATTATAGCAGCTGCACTTTAAGAGTTTTTAATTATTATTTGTGCTCCACATAAACAAAATGGGCCCGGTACACCTAGCATGAGTCTCCAAACAGAGAAGTCTAAGTTACCTGAAACTGTGGAGAAGAAGAAACCAGATAGAAGAAATGTCAACGTCCGTAAATGTGTACTTTGAGGCATCCCAATGTTAGACAGTCTACACGATGAAGAAGATGGTCATGGAGCCTACCTTCAATGTCTGTCTATTGTCCAGCTTGTTTTATTTCAACATTGCAATATAAACAGGACAGGTTTTCTATGTAAAAATACTGCAGTGAGATTAAACACTTTGTCCTCAAAAGCCTTGGGTAAAACTTTGAAGTGACATTGGAGATTAACCTCTCTCAATAAGACACTGGCATAAAGGTAGAGGGGGCTGAGTAGTGTACGAGGAAGTATACTGTCAGATTTATAATTGAGAAATCCCAGTTGGCTTTATTTCAGCTTTCAGAGTAAGTGTCCGATTCTCAAAGAAGCTGCTCTATAATATACATTCCATATCAGCCAAAGATATGCTACTTTAACCCCTTAAGGACACAAGGTCTGGAATAAAAGGGAGTCGTGGTGGAATATTTCAGTCATGTGTCCTTAAGGGGTTAAAGAATGTATACATAAATGACTAAATAGCATACACACAGGCAATTGAGAGACCAAGAAAATGGTCGGAGTCATATAGTAGCAAAAAAGACCCTTAGGGTCTAAGTCAGGCCTAAAATGGACGGCAAAACTGGCCAATGCATATTGAGTTAATTGGGTAAGTCTAGCTGGGAGATAGGGAATTCTAGATAATCACCTGCTGTCAATGGTCAAACCTCTGAGATTTCTACTGATGACATAGTATAAACGATAATATTGTGGTTTATTCCCTACATTCATAATTGAAGGAAAAGCTAGCTTTCATTTAAGGGTTGGTAAAAATAAAGATGTATTTTTTTTCTACCCAACTTCAAGAACTCTCTAAAACCTCTTGATCTGGGTTTAAGAAGCCCTATCATCTTTATGTAACAGTTATTTGTCATTGCAATGGCGGCCTCGCCTTCAACCAACAAATATTGAACATTTTTGTCAAATAAAGATAAAAACAATAAAATTCTGCCAGCCAGTGAAAATGTTCCAGAAAAGTGCATTGCTACCCTACTGTGAGGGAAGGATGAATACTTTTGCAGACTCGTGCATTGGGGTGATTGTGTCATCTAAACACAATTGAGCGATTTTTAACAGTGAAAATTGGGAGAATGTTCTAATAAGTTGAGCAATCACCATACAAAGCTATAGAACAATGAAGGCGACAATAGTACACGGAATACAATTCTTTAGATTAAAAAAATTTTTTTTACCAGTTTTTTAAATCTTTCTCAAAGTGTCCTATAGTTGATATTTTCAAATACAAACATTTAGTAAACGAGAGAATCAAGATGAAAAAAATACAGATTCGGATAATTCCATTGAAGCTACGGCACACTTTTGTTTTGTAGTCAATTAGCATTGTGATGAGGAAAAACAACGGATTTACTTTCTCTGTCAATGTGTAAGGGTATGAAAAGGCACATATTGAAGACTGGATTCAACCACAATCTTAAACCCACATGGGCTTCCCTTGAAAAACACCCTACACCCCCTCAAACACTCTGTAGTACCCACTGGCACTGCATGCAGGCACAAGTCATAACAAACCACTGCCGATCTTGTGCAATGAAGCCCCCTTCTAAAACATATTGTGATTGTGGTTAACCACACAAAATCCCACTGAAACTGCTAAAGTGGGCTTCCTCTATTTTGATTTATCAGTAACAATACAATCTAAATGTATGAACGGAAGCCACATCGTTAGCCCCCCCTACAGCACTGTACAATAAGTGTTAAGGAAAAGTGTAGAACATCAGAAAGGGGTTGTATATGGTGGTGATGTCGACTGTCTAATCAAGACATCAGGCACCATTACACAAAAAAATAAAAAAGATACTATACTAATGATCATCTTTGGATTTTACATTCTTAAAAAGTAAAACTCCCTCTTTAAGGGACAATCACAGTATCTGGACCGAGTGACAAAGACAAAAAAATACATTCTTCAACAACAACAAAAAAGCAGAATGCAGCTTCTCCAACTTGTCAAAAGGAAACAGACAGTTATGGAAAAAACAAACAAAAAAAAAAACAAAAAAAAAGGAATTTGAAGAAGTAAAATCTAGCGTTAAAGTGGAAATGCCCAAATGATTTTACACAATAACGTACTGATATAGCATGTGTGCATGCTCACACTTATGTTTTCATGGGGAAAAAAATGTATGAAACTTGTTAAAGGGACACCCCAGTCTCCTTGCACACTTGATTGTGCTAAAATTCTTTAAGGGTAAACCGTATTTTCCCTGTGAATTATTTAAAAAAAAAAATTGTAAATATATAAAAGTACATATTAACACCTTATATATACATTTAGTTATGCATCCTCGCTAAAGTCTCAATTTTATGAGATTTCCAAAATATGTAAAAAAAAAAAAATCTTCCAACATATCTACAAAAATGCCCGTAGACTATAATGGTGACTTCTATAGATACAATAATTGTAAAGTTTTTTTCTACTTTATTGACTCATTTGGAAAGCTTATTAAATGGAGGCCTAAATCGGTATGAATTCTTACTGCTGGACAGCACCAATGTACTTCTGGCACCATAACCACTACAGCAAGCATGCTGCAGAGGTTAACCTGCTCGGAGTGTTCCTTTAAGCTAATTCCTTGTAGCAAAAATGATATATGTTTTTTTTTTTTTTTTTTTTTGCATAATCTTCATAATGTCTTAAAACAATGGGGTGTTATTTCCAGAGAGTAGTGTCCCTTTAAGTTGTGTACATGTGCAAATAGGGTTTATTTAGTACTACTTTCATTTTCTTCATAATTACTTTTCTTTAGCCTATGTTGGCAGAGAGCTTTTCTGGAGTTGATTGGTTTTTTTTGTACGTAAAAATACATTGTGCTTATCAACTTCTCAACTATGTGTACGCACAGGAAAGAACAGAACAAAACAACCATATGTTTCAATGGGACGCTGGAAGAACACCGCTACAAATTTCAGGAATAAATTCAGGATACATTTACACCATGTAACTCACAAACCCAATGCTGAAGGAGTTAATAAACTGAAATCTGGCTTAAGGACCATAACGCGTAATAGGCTTGACGACTAAGGTGCAACATACTATTATTCTGGCAAGCAGCAGCTGCAGAGAATTAACAGTGAGAAATTCCATAGTCTAGAGGCCAAAACATCTGCATGTGAAGCAGCTGCTATGGTGAAGGCTCCTCTTGTTGAAATGTTTAAATTCGTCTTCTTAAAGTTGGAATGGCGTTGCAGATGACATCACCATGTTGGCGATGGCGGTGCTAATCTCTGTTGGTCTTATCGACCATGTTTGAGTAATTTAGAAAAGCCTGTTTAAAGAGCAGCATTCTAAAGCATGCCATCAACATTAAATTGCACCTGTCGTGGCTGCACAAACGTGTGTTCTAAGGGAAGAGCATGATGTTTGCGCATACATTGTACTCGTAGAAATCTTAGTACATGTGTGTGTTTTATGAAACAAGCTGTGTAAAGAGATAGTCCCTAACTTCAACTCTAAATCAATTCCTTGACATTAACATCCCTGTTCTAACAGGTGGCTCCCGGCTTTCCATCACAGCAGTTACAGTTTACATGCTGTAGTTGCTATGATTAATCCTGTCACTGTTTGTTAAAGGATTATACAAAATGAGAGATGGATGTCAATCTGTTGTGGCACTAAACCACCAGCAAAGAATCCAGAAAGGGAGACATGCTCTGCATAGGAGGTGGCTTGGACGCAAGTAGAGGCAAAGGTGTAACATCTACAGACCCCAAATAATAGTAGTAGTGCCACTGGATATTGGGTAATTTCATTACTATCTCAAAAAGCAGTGAAAAATAGAATTCACCTCCGAGATGTGATGTATTCATTGCTTAAAGCGGCATTGTCATGCTGAACTTACCTTTCTTTAATCGATTCCTCTTCTCTCCTATCAGGATCTGTTCTTCATTTCTTCCTGTCTGCTCTAGTTTTCTTTAACCCCTTAAGGACACATGACATATGTGACATGTCATGATTCCCTTTTATTCCAGAAGTTTGGTCCTTAAGGGGTTAAAACACTTATGGAGGTTTCCTACCCTTGACCAGCTTTGACCAGCGGAGGAGCAAAGTGTGGTCCGTTTCTTGTGGTCAAAGCAATTTTCCCACAATTCTTACCTTTCCTCTGTGATCTTGCGATGCCTCCTGTCAGTATTCCAGAATGTCCTGTCACTTACACAGGACGCCGGTGAAACTACTGAATTTTGTGCTAAGAGAATGAAAAGAGTTTGTTAGGACTACATTCAGTACTTTTAAGTCGGTTCAAAATTTCATTATAATGAATGAAACTCCGATCCTATTGGTGCCGAGGCTGCATATTGTAGCCGCTTAGTAGATAACTCCCTAATTCCCACGGTATCAGGGAGCTATCTACCAAAAGGCTGAAAGACCTAAGTTGGTCTTTCAGCCAAATGTACTAATACTAAGTAAAATTCTCTCCCCCCCCCCCCTTATTGTTATTTAGACATATTGACCCCCTTAACCCCTTAAGGACCAAACTTCTGGAATAAAAGGGAATCATGACATGTCACACATGTCATGTGTCCTTAAGGGGTTAAAGTGAGGGAGGACATGGGGGGGCTTAGGAAGTGTCGGGGCGAACTAGATGCCGGTAGCTCCCTCCTTGTAATAAACCAAAGAGGTCTTCGTTGATTCGTTTGAAATTTCTATTAATTTATTCGTCTTTCTGACCTTGACAAACTCCCCTTTTTACATGAGTTTGCCATGAGCTCCTGGAGGAGCCTACTTGCCAGCCTCCTCCCCACAGACTATGGACCCTGTGAAATATAATGTTAAAGTCTCTGTTCGTGCAATTGGGATTATCTGGTTCAGTTACCGAACAATCGCACAAACCAGAGACCACCCTGGAGCTTGTTAACACCTATTAAAGGACCACTCTAGGTACCCAGACCACTTCAGCTTAATGAAGTTGTAGACCAATCTCGCCACAGAAGTGGTCTGGGTGCCAGGTCCAGCTAGGGTTAACCCATTTTTTCATAAACATAGCAGTTTCAGAGAAACTGCTATGTTTATGAATGGGTTAAGCCTCCCCCTATTTCCTCTAGTGGCTGTCTCATTGACAGCCACTAGAGGCGCTTGCGTGCTTCTCACTGTAATTTTCACAGTGAGAGCGTGCCAGCGTCCATAGGAAAGCATTATGAATGCTTTCCTATGCGACCGACTGAATGCGCGCGTAGCTCTTGCCGCGCGTGCGCATTCAGCCGACGGGGAGGAGAGAAGGAGGGATTGGAGGAGGAGAGCGGGTATGTTTTTACCCCTTTCCCCCTTCCAGAGCCGGGTGGGGGCACCCTCAGGGCACTATAGTGCCAGGAAAACAAGTATGTTTTCCTGGCACTATAGTGGTCCTTTAACAACTTGAAACGTTTCTCACTGCAGTGTTCTAATTGTTCGTCTGGGTGGCTGCAATTCCTATGGACAAGCATGAGGTAGCGGCCATCTTGTTCGCATGAACGCAGGCAGCGGTGTTTGGGCACGAATCTCATGGAACTAAAATCGGACACAGAAACTGGACTGGACTTCCATCATCGCCTGTGTTCGGTTTTATACAACTTACAAGGGCACTGTTCAGTGAAATCATTTGTCTGGATGAGGGGAACAAGCTCCAGTGTAAGACTATTGACTCTGTTCGGTAGTTTGTTCGTTTTCAAACTACCGAACTAGACCGACCGCAAGCCCTGATTCTCTGGAACTGTTTTGGGCATGGGACCATGTCTGCGGTCGGTCAAATAAATGACTTCCAGGAAATTCCTGAACCCCTGAACTTATCTGGGTGATTTTTGGATATGTTGGTCACCCAGATCAGGGGATGTAAGTTTGTGGGGTTTTATGTATTTTAGGGTACTTTTGGGGTGTTTTGAAAAGTATGTTTTTTTCTATGTTTGGAGAAAATTAGTTTAGAATTAGTACAGTTCCTGATTCAGTTATCTCCCAGACACAGAGGGATTATCTGATTTTGTATGTCCTGGACCTGAGAGCCAATGTAATTGTGTATTTGTTCCTACTGTGGTTTACTCTCCGGTCCAGGGGGGAGTGCCCCTTGCATGTTGACATGCATATAAGGCCAATTGTGGCTGCCATTAAATTATTCCAGCTTGCACTCCAAAACTGTGTGTCATCCTGTTATTGGAGGGAAGGAAGATTTAAACCCTGTGTCTGCTGTTCCAGCTTGCAGGGGATTCAACGGTGAAAGTCCTTGTAAGGCCTAGAGCTCCCAGTATTGAATGTACAGCTACTTGTATCTCCTGTGCAGAATAATAGGTATAATAAGTGTAGAAGAACAATGAGTTCATCTTATTTATTTTGCATTAATACTGCTATTACTCAAATGTACAACAAAAACAGTTCTAATACATGACGATTTCCTGTTTTTAATAATAGATTCCGCAAATTTCCGTTCAAATCTGTGACTCGTAATTATGTCTGCTAACAGGATTAAAGCAAAAAAATGTTAAAAATCTGCAAATTGAAATAAAAGCTTGCAGAACTGCATTAAAAAAAAATAATGTGTGCAACTATGATTGACAGCTATAATGTACAAATAAATAAGAGGCTGTGCAAGGTTTTGAACACAGGCTTAAAAATAAGGTCTCGTCTGTCAGCGAAATGGAGCGGTGTTGAATTCGTTCCCAATCATCTAGTCTTTCTAGTGGTGAACGCAAACCTATATCACCACTTGCAGGTGATTAATGTGGAGTTTACACTGTCTACAGACTGCGTAAGAGCACTGCCAACTCCAAATGGTATTTATCATCCTTACCATGAAGCAGGTGCCTCATTCTGATGCCTTCATTTATACAGGAAAAATGGGCAGCAAATCTTCACATATTTTACAGTCTCCGTGCTTAAAAAAAATAAAAATAAAAAAAAAGTAAAAAAAAAAAAAATCATACTTTTACATATATGGTCTAATGATGCACATAATTAATCCTGAGACACCCCGGTTGCTTACGGCTGTCATATACTATACTAATAGTTCATGTAAAAAAAAAAAATGAGGTTATAACGAAGGCTTGTTTTCTCCTTAAACTGGATGCAAAATACGCTTCTAGATGAGGTTTCCATCAATACGTGTATTTAGCAGAGGTTATAAATCAGTATGAGAGGGAAGAAGAAAAAAAACCTCAGAGGTTGGAAATTCGCTTTTATGAAATCATTTGAAGATGCTACTGAAAATACGCTGCTATCATATTCATGAATTTACAGCAAGGCCGCTCAAGACAGGATTTATTAACATTTTACAACCGGTTTCTATCGGAGAGGCTGCCCTGACTTGGAGCCAGAGAGCTAACAGCCATTCATCCTGAGTATGTAAAATATATGCACCAACAGTCAACGTGAAAGGGTCCCTTAAATGCCCTAACTGATTGTACGCCACAGTAATCACACACATGCGTTTAGAAGCAGCACTGTCACCATTTCGGGACTTGACAGAATTTGCAGATTCCCATCAGTGGCATCACCGCTAGGGGTCCAGTGGCCAGGGGGGCAGGCAAAGGCGAGTTCTACTTACCTGAACTGTTTCTCGTGGGTGCGGCCATCTTCGCCCGGCGGGTCTTCTACAACTTCAAAGTAGGAAAACTTTAATATCCCTATTTAGTGGTGATTAAAAGCACTTAAGAAGATATATTTATTTATTTTTTGTTTGATAAGAAAGCACTTAATAAGAGATATATTTTTATCTGTTTGATAAGAAATTTCTGGAAGTATATTTCACAGAGTAGAAAAAGTCACTTTGAAGCACTGTGATGCAGAGATCCAAAATATTGATGTGAATGTCACAAAGCTTGCACGCTGAGCTCCTTCTTAGGTTTAAACCCACATGAGGACCATTATTAAAATACTCTTTTTCTTTCAAAATTAAGAAATGAAAAAAACATTGTTGTATATGGTGGCCCTTTTTGTTCCTATAAAACCTTCCTGCAGGTATTTTTTGCAGGTTACAGAGTCAGCCCAGAGGGAAGACGTCATATGTTGACAAGGTCTTCCCAACTGTCCCTTATTTAGGAGGGACAATCCATATTTTGGGTCCAAATCTCTCTGTCCCTCTTTTCTATCCTAATGTCCCTCATTTTTAGGAGTTCCATATTGTTGAGGTGTCTGGGTGTATAACAGAGCTCCACAGCAATAATACTCCCACTAATGTGTCTTTAAACTACAATAAATGTGTTTAGAAATCAGTATTTGTAAATAGGATACATTGTTTTTGTTCTAAATATCATTATAGTTGTATACATTGTTATTAGTGTCAACTAAAATGTCTCAGAAACGTCCCACCCCTTGCCACATGCCTACAATTAAAGGGTCCCTCTTTGGCCATGTGAAATGTTGCGAAGTAAGAGACATGACACACCGCAATTACATGTAATTCCTGGAGTGCTTTGGCACACGCAAAGACTTTTCGTCTCTCTTTAAATATTCATTTGAATTTTTCATAAAGCTCTAAATCATCAATTTCTGGGTATTTAGCCAGTTCCACAATTAATTTCATGGCTTCCTGAAAATGAATTAATCTAGGTTACCTGTCTCTTTATTGACCATCGGGACACAATACGTGCACATATTTTTGACGATAAAATAAAAATAAATACAAAATGGTAAGTATCTCAAGTTTTGGCTCACCTTTGCAAATGTTGAGGTATGTCCTTTTGATGCATATTGACATATAAGAATTGCTTATCAAGTAGTGCTGGCAAGCAGACACATGAACCCAGGCCTTTTCAACAATGCTGCTAGGGTGGTGCATAAATCAGCGTACTGTCTTTTTCCAGGAACTGTGTCTTAATAGTCACATTTGAATATGTTGATTGACTTAAATCAATGATCCATTAAGTTGAACTAGACACTTGATACATTTTCTGACATTTGATACTTAACCCTTTACCCTTCTGAATAGAAGGTGGAGTGGAGCAAACACCTAGTATTATGGTACGTCTCTCATATCTGATTCCAAAATTCGTACCGTATGACTTCGAGAAATGGTCGTTATCATTCTGCCATGTGAAATAACATTATACTGTCATAATGATGTGGACTGTCAGGAGCTAGAATATGAACATTGTTCTAGGTTCTGTCTATAATAAAAAAAAAAAACTCTACTCGTACTGATCTAAGCAATGAAGACTAAAATCCCACAATAATATTTTATGCAACCTAGTCATTGGTGTCAAACCAATTCCATGCAAATTAACCATCAAATTTGCTTGCTTCATGTGCTTACTGCTTTCTCATCCCACACGTCTGGTTGAGGCTTCTAATCTGCACTAATTTGCAACAATTTTAAAACAGAGCATTTCAAGAAATAGAGGGTGCTCAGCTTTTCCCATAATCCTCTCTGCCTCCCACTGTTACATTATGGCTCCCATTAGACGCTCGTGATTTTGCAGAGGGGTGCTGGCCCTGTGCCATCAGGCATTAGTATGATAGCTCTCACCACTTTCTACATCTTGGCTGAGAATGACAGTATTTGCAGTCCAATAAAAGAGTGATCTGTTTACCCACCCTGTTCGAATAGGCTTGTATATATGCTCTGGTGATTGGCCTCATTGACACTAACAACAATGATCAATACTCTTGGCATACCATATAATTGTGATCTACATCTGCTAAGATGTTCAGTTAGACCTGTGCCAGGCAGTGCACCTTGAGGAGTGTAGTTCTGAAACATCTGGGGTACCAAGCTTAGCGACCACTGGGTTAACTGTTCAGCAACACAATTTAATGTTCTGAAGACTTGTTTGACAGCAGGGAGGAGTAGAAATGTGATGGCTATTAACAATTGTTAATTCACTTGAATGGCTGTTAAAGATCAATAATAGCTATTGCACTTAAGTGCAGATACCCCACTGCATGTGATGAATTGATGAAGGCAGAAGGTCTGCTTCTGAAAGTTTGTCAATACATCCTTAAATTGGTTGGGCAAAAAAGGCTCACATGCAATGGATTGATTAACCCTATAATTGCCACTGATATCGCGGACCACATTTATAAGGGAAAATAAATATCGAAATGGTAATGGAAACGGAAATCACCTGATGGCCACTTTGTGTATTATACGGAGGTGTTCCTATGCCGAATGTTTTCTAACGAGCTTTCCATGAAACATTTATTAATCTTTAAACATTCCACATGGTATTGTTTATCTGCTACATGTAACATTATGTATGATCACATAGTGTTGGTTTTCATATATGTAAAACATTAAAAAAGAAAATGACTGTAGTACCGTTTAAATAGAGATTTTAATTTCTGTTTAGGTTTGCAATTCTTATCTGCCCAGACAACCACAATAAAACTACAAAGTCACTACATGATGATCAAACAGGATATTTAATAATTATTGTTCTAACAAAATGCAAAATGTTTTCAAAAGTTAAAAAAGAGGTGGCTTGTATTCCGCTGCCAGAGAACACAACCACCGCAAGAATCACAAAAATAAGAAGGCTTCACAGGGCAAATCTTACATAGGTTATTGAAGGAAACTTTATAATGCATTAGGGCTGCCAATCAATCTGTAAGTGTGAGAGATCTGTGCAATGCGGGGACAGACCCCATGTAATGAAGAACAATCTATAATCATCACTAATGGTTTGTATTCAAAAAACTATTTATATTCAAACTTGTAACAGCGTACAATTGTCCTGCCGTTAGGTTGGTATGTGCCTGTGAGTGATGTTAGATACTCTAATTACTGTTCGTAAATACCCAAAGGCAACAAATGTTCAGAATAATTTTTTTTTTTTTTTAAAACCTAAAAGGATAAATCAGAGGTTTACCTACCGAGAACAAATCATTTGTGATGCATGTATGCAGACAGAATAGTGAGACCAACATCAAGTTATTAGACAAAATGCATGTAATGCTAAAATTTACATTAACAAATATCTATGTATAGTATAATGAAGTTAAAAACACCGTGATGGCATATAGTTTTGGCATGTTTGTCTTGATACGGTAGTAAGGTATGTAGTGGGAACATTACTCGGAATGTGTCAAGCTGGAGCAAGCCTGTTCTATTGTACATTTTCAGATGCGCATTTCAAAGTTAATATAAAGAGAGCCAGTGGGACATAGGTCCTAAACTGAAATACAAGTAATTGGTAATGAAAATACATAGAACAGTATCTCATGGACCAAGATTGCGGAGAATGAGAAGAAGCTGTTGATGATCAACAGTGTCAAAGGCAGCAGAAAGATCAAGGAAAATTAGGATTGGTAATGAAAATACATAGAACAGTATCTCATGGACCAAGATTGCGGAGAATGAGAAGAAGCTGTTGATGATCAACAGTGTCAAAGGCAGCAGAAAGATCAAGGAAAATTAGGATTGGGTAATGGCCACGAGATTTAGCCGCGATTAAATTGTTGTATATTTTGGTCACAGTTGTTTCAGTAGAGTGACGAGCGCACTCAAAGTTCATGGAAAAAGCTTGTTAGTGAGACACACTGGCATCAAGCTGATGCAAGCTATGATGCAAGCATATCCAAGCTAGACAGTCTTCCTGGCCATCATCTGGGCCGAGCATGAGCAGGAAAGTGACCAGGCTGCATGCCTATCAATGGAGCTGCCCAGGCTGACTGACAGCCTGCCCCCTCTCTGCAGACCGTGCATGAACTGCTGCTAAAGTGCTCCATGCATGGTCCTAGTTCCCAGCCAAATCCGTCATGTTGAAATCTGCCAGCAGATTACAAAATGCGGGATAGGTCTTCGGGACCCCAAAGTGCAGGACTTTCCTAGCAAATTCAGGACTGTTGGTAACTATACCAAGCTTTTGACAGCTGGTAAACAATTTGAAGGGTGCGTGGGGTTCTTTAAGCAGCATTGTCCCCTGGATGGATCCTTTCTACACTCCTTCAATGAATGTGTTCAACAGAAGCTATAGTGGGGCCTATCAGAACTGATAGCACCAAGTCTCAATATACATTAATGTCATGAACCTGTACTGGCCTGCTTGTGATGTCACCCGTCCTCAGAACTTGTACTCTGCTATATATGATTGGATGAATTTGGACAGATAATGTTGACTTGTAGCAGGCGGAGAGTCTGGGGGTTGGTTATAAGAATAACTTTAATGTTTGATCAAACTGCTCAAGAAAAGATTGAGAGAATATGGGAGAAGCAAACAAAGAACACTGCACCATAACCACTACAATGAGCTCATAGGTGCGCACAAGGTATATGCCAAACGAGCCTCAATGAAGTCTCAAATTTTTTTTCATGACCCAGAACTAGATTTCTGGCTGCACTTTTGAATCGTTTTTAGTTATCTATTATCTGGTGGAAGATGATCAGCATGAACTTCAAGTCCATATTTCTATAGACCATTTCATCACTAAACAAAAACCTGGCATTTTTTTGACTTTGTGTTTTGCATTTCTTTAACCCCTTAAGGACACATGACATGTGTGACATGTCATGATTCCCTTTTATTCCAGAAGTTTGGTCCTTAAGGGGTTAAAGTAAATATTGATTTAAAAAAGATAAGTTAGTTCTAATCTGTTTAATGAATTCATGTAAAACATACAAAATCCTGCGCACTCACTCGTTCACTAAACAACAACTTCAAAGCTCATAGAATGACGTAAGCAATATGATGCAGGTTTAGTTACAGTATATAATCATACATATATATAAAATGACAGACACTTTTTTTTTTTAATGATGTGTTCTTCATAACACAAAAAGAAAGAAACAGAAAAATAATAACAAACACATAAACCTTTTATTGCAGCTGGAATAGTCAAATAAAAAAAATACAATAAAAGAAGGGTGGATTTCACCACCTCTCTGTATCATTAACTGATTTGTTCTTGTTGTAGGAAAACTCAACAGGAAGCTGTCACTTTGTGTTTTTTGGGCTGGTATAAAAGCTTTTCTTTTATGTAAACATTCATTAAACTAATTTGGAGTTGTCATTACGCGGCTCCCCCGCTGCTTAATATCAGATTATTCCAAAGAGCTTGGTGTAGAGGCCCATAAATGCGCCGTCTATTTCCCTGCAGGGTACAATCGCACAGTTTGCTTGGAGATTTATATAGTGCGGCGTTGGTTAGTGTCCTCTACTTTAAAAGGGATGGATTTTAATCCACGTGCGCTGCCTACTGCATTGATGGCTTATCTCGACTCCCCAGATCCTTTATAAAACACTTGGTCCCAGCGTGTTGAGACAGCCCTGGAACATGCATATTGCAAACATCTACAAACCTGTCCTCTATCAACCCAAAAGCCGATGGCACAGAATGCAGCCAAAGCACAGAACCTGTCTGAATTCCATATATTTTTTAACCCCTCAGTGACCAGACCGTTTTTCAATTTTCTTACCGTTACCGTTTTTACATTTCTGCAGTGTTTGTGTTTAGCTGTAATCTTCCTCTTGCTCATATACTGAACCCACACATTTTATATACCGTTTTCCTCGCCATTAATTGGTATTTCTAAAGATAACATTATTTTCATCATATCATATAAGTTACTATAAAATATTATAAAATATAATGAAAACATTTAAAAAAAACGCTAATTTTGGCCAGTGTTTGTGACTAAGTGGCTACTAAAAAAGACTGGCCATAACCCATTTGCAATACCTTGGGCTGTCTTCTTTTGCAAATGATATGCCGTCATGGGGGTAATTCTTATTCCTGGGCTACAATACGCTCTCAAAGGCAACATAACCAGCCTAGCAATTCCAATGTGAAAAAAATGAAAATCAAGCCTTACATTTGACCCTGTAACTTTCAAAAACACTATAAAACCTCTACATAAAGATAGACGTAGACTTCAAATATATAAAAATATATATATTTAAATTCTAAGTGCATATTTATGTAATATTTTTACATAATAAGGTAATTTTTTTTGATTGCAATTTGAGGGACCTGCCTTACAACCCAGGTCGAAAGTTCATCTAGCAATGTATTTTACCCTGTAACTTTCAATGACACCCTAAAACCTGTACATGGGGGGTACTGTTTTACTCGGGAGACTTTGCTGAACACAAATATTAGTGTTTCAAAAAAGGAAAACATATCACAACAATGATATCGTCAGTGGAATTGCTGTTTGTGTGTTAAAAATGCAAAAAAAATTCACTTTCACTGACAATATCATCGCTGTGATATGTTTTACAGTTTTGAAACACTAATATTTGTGTTCAGCGAAGTCTCCTGAGTAAAACTGTACCCCCCATGTACAGGTTTTAGGGTGTCATTGAAAGTTACAGGGTTAAATACAGTGTTGGAAAATTTAATTCTCTGGACTTTCGGCCTGGGATGTCAGGCAGGTCCCTCAAATTGCAATCAATAAAATAACTTAAATATGTAAAAATATTACATAAATATGCATGTAGAATGTAAATATATATACACATTTTATATATTTGAAGTCTACGTGTATCTTTATGAAATTATTTATGTAATTATGTATATGGATATATATATTTCTTATTATTTGTATTTATTTATATATACATAGATATATACATAATTTCATACTAAGTGTATTTATATATATATTAATATCAAAATACAGCTAAAATTAAATATAGTCTCACTATTCGATTCTCTGCCATTTAAGTGTTACAGGGTTGCTTTAACGCACCTGACAGGGGGGCTTTCATTTGTAAAATGCTCTATTGGACAATATAGAGAAGTCCCCCACTTTATTTGCAGTAAAACATGAAAAATAAAACTACACTAAAAAAATAGTGGAGGCGGGAGGGAGAGCAATGTGGGTGGGAGGGGAGCAATCTTCCCCTTGTGCTCTGCCTGTAAGGTGAGGTTATTTATGCACAAAATTGACATTAGACAGTCTAGCACACAATTACAAATATCCCAGTATGTGCAGTGTTGCTGAAACACTGCACATACTGACTCCTCCTCACTCCAACCACTGCATTGTTCATGATGGATAGAGTAATTCTTTAATTCACATTGGTTATGCAGCCCTAGCCATGCCTCACACCACCTCCATGAAATTAAGTATACTTTATTTTACAGCACAGTGTGTTTACTTTAGAAGATATATCCTATTTTGTAAATTGAACTTTAATCACACACAGCTAAAAAAAAAAAAAGAGGCTGTGCGTGATTTATCACCTAGAGGATTTAGCAGTGACACAGCATGGACAAGCTATTGACACCGGTTTCATTAAAGGGACACCATAGGCACTGTATCTGCTTCATCTCATTAAACTGGTTATAGTGTATAGAGTCCCCTGGTGCCATCATTTCTTTCAGCATTAAACAGTTTTTAATGTTGTAATGTTTTAATCCTAAACAAGAGACCACGGCAGTCCATCCCCTCTGTGCTGCTTTGGCTAATAAGGAAGTATTAGCCTGAGCAGCAATGGGCAGCTGTGATTGGCTGAGAGTGTCAGCTGACTGCTTTTAACCTGTCAGAGCTCCAACTGACGGTATGAATGGGTATGACAACAAGGAAGTGTGTAATCTCTGCCTTAGCTACACATACAGAAGGGGCCGGACTGTGGGTGGCCAGGGACTCTTATTTTGTGGCATACTGCACATACATGGTGCAACACTGAATGGAGAGACAGTGCCAGGGCACTCCAGGCACTATAACCAATTCAAAGAGACAAAGTGGTTATAGTGACTACAGTGTCCCTTTAAGCTAAAGTTGATTTGGTGCTTAGCGTGTCCCTTTAAGGAAGCTGGATCCCCACACACCCAATACTGTTTTGCTTTTACCCGGACATAACTATCAGTATATATAACTATATATATATATGTATATATATATATATATATATATATATGTGGAAATTAAATAACCATGCACTAAAGTGACAATTTAAAGTGAATTAAAAGTACATTTCACATTTAAGTCCAGAGTAGCTGAATGGAAATTAAATAACCATGCATTAATGGTTATGCCTGCCATCTCTGTTTTGAGCTTGCCCTATGGGTAGGACCTGTGTGATTGGCTAATGACATAGATCCCTTTCGGTGAGGGATGCAATTATGCAACGTGGGCTTCTGAATTCCTTAAAGGGGCAAACTATGAACTTTATTGATTTATTTCAGTTTGCAAACTTGCCAACTCTCCGACACAAGAACGAGTGTTAATTTTATGTACCATACCTTGAAAATGTGCTCACAAAAGACCTGGGATTACCACTCGTCATTTGCATAACTGTAAACTTAATGTAGCAATACCAAATCTTGTATCCTCTAAAGTGCACTTACTGATGAAATTGGGAATCCTCTAAAAGGTTTTCCAACCTAAACCAATTTGTAAAGTTGCTTTTTAATATCTTAAACATTAGCTAAATTAAAGTGATCTGCATATGATTAAATTAATATTCATATCTCCACTCTTACCTTCATTTTAGTATAAAAAAAAAAGATTAAATATCCACTCAATGGATTAAGCAGAAAGTCGAGGCGCCATAACAAATTCATATTACCTTATTGTGCAAATTAGAAAAGTGATTCATTTTAAGTTTTGAAATATTGGATTGGTTATTCATTTCACTTTATCATAAAAGTGAGGCATTCTGGTTTATAGGCAGTCAGATCCAGCTCTTTAGGCATCTTAGTCATAGAAAATAATTTGGATGGACCCAGTGGCGGACAGTGCCCCGGTACAACTCCCTCCCCCCCATCGCAATGGTGGCCAAAAGGTAGATCCCCATATCTCGTACAACTGCATTTGCCCTTCCTTGCAGGATTGTATTTAGCACTAAACAGTATTTGTGTGCTTAAATGTAAGCATCTTTATGTATAGAATATGTGGGAGGGAAAGTACAGGTGTGTTTGTATGTAGTGTTGGCGTTTGTATGCAGGCGTGCATTTATGTGTAGTTTGTTTTTTAAATGCAGTAGTGTGTTTATAATTTTGGTGTTTTAATGTGTTTATATATGGTGTTTTAATACAGAGCTGTGTTTGTGTGTAGTGTTGACATTTGAATATAGGGGTGTATTTGTATGTAGTGTTGGCGAGATGCTGAGAGTATGCACATATACAGATACACACACTGACACACATGCAGATACACAGAATTACACATGCAGATGCATACACACTGACACACATACAGATACACGGACACAAAGCTACACACGCTGACACACATGCAGATACACAGACACACAGCTACACACACTGCCCCACATACAAATACACAGGCATGCAGATACATAGACACAGACACACAGACACCGACACATGCAGCTACACAGACAAACACACTGATACACATACAGATACAAAGACAAACAGATACAAACACACATACAAATACACAGACACACATACAAAAGCAGTGACACAAATGCAGATAAAAAGTCCCACAGATGAAAACACTGACACACATACAGATACAAACACTTACACACATACAGATACATAACACACAGATACACACTGACACACATACAATGCATGGCAATCAGGTGTATTATACATAAACATCCCTAGTGTATAAATAGTGTATAGACACCATTACAGAGAATTTTTCAAATGCTCTATATATTGTGTTGATCGTTCCAGTTGACCTTCAGATCATTCTAAGGGAGCTGTTCTGTACATCATTCTGGTTGGCTGCTGACATGTTCTCTGCAGCCTTCTTTGTTTTATTAGTAACTGAGGGTTTTTGGAATTTTGATATAATTCAAAAATGTTGGAAAAGGGACAGAACTTCAAACCTGTAAACTCCACACCTGATGTATTAACCTCGACCCATGGTGTAGCAACCCCACAGTAATATCTGCTGTATATATTTCACTCCAAATAGGGTGCAGTAAAGTGGAACTGTCACCAATTATGTGTAAGGAGGTTTTAATTTGCTCTTGCTATACAGGGCACTCGGAGCTAAAAATTAAATTGTGCCTAAATTAGACCCGGGGCTTCTCAGGACCCGACTTTGGTCTCCAGCACCTGTCAGACCCACCATCTAGCAATGCCCCTGGCCAGGTCCTAACTTCATATCTCCAATCACAAGTTAGAATTTCATACCTTTTTTGTGTGTGCATTTTTTCCCCTTAAGTTTCATTTGCACCCTTCACAGTGTTTACGTAGTAAGTTGTGAACATTACATGTGACTGTTCAATGTCCCCTTTGTCTAAATACAAGCCAAGCTAAGTGTATAAGGTTTCAATTAGAGTATTCAATTGGAATAGAACTCCCAATGTTAGCAATAATATGGGCAGACAAGCTTTTACTGTACAGCAATTTAATATTGCAGAAAATGTATATATTTTCACATTGTTTTGTCACCTACAAAAGTTTGGAATAGTTAGTAAGTAATGTTTTGAGGGTTGGTACAGTACAGCTAAATAAGCATGCCTATGTGTGATGGGTGTGTGCACAGGGGCGTCAGTGCTTTGGCTGTCTGCCGTAATAATTTACAGTTAATGATATTTAAAGTACGCATGGGTGACATTTGGTGATATTTGTTCCATTACAACCCCTATCATCCTCAGTCGTAGGCTGGCCAGCAATCATGGGAGTTGTAGCGGAGTTCACCTGTTCGCGGTGGTTCATCTCCACTAATGTAAAATCCTCTTTATTTTACAGTTTGGACAAAGAGAGTGTTAATGCAAAACCTGCAGACTAAGCATGGTTTAAAAGCATACATTTCCCTACCTTTCTTTATAAACAATTTTTTTTAATATGGAAAAAATAAGGCGTTCCGTAATCGGCCATGAAATTGGAGGATTCAAACAAAAAGGAATGAAAAGTTCATAAAAGGGAGCTGAATAAACAGCAGGCCGCGCAGCGAGTCTGCACACAGCCAGATATACAAATGAAAGTTAGCAGCGAGACTGAGCAAAGGTACATTTACTAAAATAAGCTCTTGAAGCTTCAGAGTATAATTATCAGGGAAAAAACACCTTGTTTAGCATACTTTATGTTAATTTAGGACCAGGAAGGCCCACTGTGCATAATTTAGCCAAACAATTGGTACAAAAATTTAATATATATATATATACACATGATTACGGCTACAAAAAGATACCAATGCAAAACACAAGAGAGCGCGTATAATGGGCACATGTGAACTCTGAAGGCCTAATTACATCACGGGGGAGACTAGATAGTTACTGCTGAATCAAGCAGAAAATTAGGGTCATTTGTAAATAGGTATGGCTCATATCCAGGTGCACTCGTGACTTGGTGTGTGTATGTGTTTGTGGGGTGAGAGATCAAAGCACAGGGGCTTCCATCTGCGTTATAAATTAGCAGCCGCGTGTTCTGCAAAAGGCTTCCTTCTATCAGCAATAATCGCAAGGTATCATAAATGCTCCCTACAGATATGCAGAGATGCAATCTGTTCCACGTTCTTATTGGCAGCTTCCATTATCAAAATACTTTATTGCTTCCTATAACGAATCCTGTGATTTCGGAAGAGGTGGAACCTTGTCGAGTTGGCGTTGCCCATTACTTTTTGACATCGAATGCATTCATGCTTTGACACCTACATTTCATTAAAATATCCATCAATTGCACTTTGTTTGAATTCATTTTTAAAGGGAAAGTATATTTTGTGTGAGTTTTATATTTTTACATGTAAATGCCGTAATAAGTGACAATTGATTACTGGCCTAAATATTCCTTAAGGTTAATTGGAAACGAATACTTAAAACCCTTTGGTAAATGTCTTACACGTGTGTACTGTTTTGATATACACAGATTACTCCTTATACACTGGCTTTACCCAAAAGGGGTTGGGGTTGTCTAGAAAGTGGTAGGTCTGTCCAAATTATGCCAGGCGGCTAGCTAATAAAGCAGGCCAGCCCACTGAAGGTAGGACTTGCACAGAGCACTGTTCCAATGCTCTCTGCAGGTTGCTTGAGCCCTGAGTGTAGTGAAAGTGTACCTAGTACCTAGTGTACTACAGTTAAAAACAGTCGGGACAGTGCAATATGACCCAAAAATCAGGACTGTCCCACCTAAATCAGGACTGTTGGGGCTATGGTCATGAAAATGTGGAAGATCAAAGTAAAGCGTCTGGTGTTGATATTTTTTAAAAGGACACTATAGTCACCCAGGCCACTTCAGCTCAATGAAGTGGTCTGGGTGCCAGGTCCCTCAGGTTTTAACCCTTCAGATGCAAACATAGCAGTTTCTCTGAAACTGCTATGTTTACATTTGGGGTTAAGCCAGCCTCTAGTGGCTCTCTTCCGGACAGCCACTAGAGTAGCATCTGCGACACTGGAGGCATATCATGCCTCCATCGCGCAGAGCGTCCATTGAAAAGCATTGAGAAATGCTTTCCTATGGACACTTCGAATGTGTGCGCGGCACTTGCCGCGCATGCGCAATCGGCTCCGCTGACATCAGACGGGGGAGCTGATGTCAGGGCAATATAGTGTCAGGAAAACCTCTTAGTTTTCCTGACACTATAGTCAGGGCCGTCTTTAACGCGGGGCAAACGGGGCAGCTGCCCCGGGCCCAGTTGCTCCTGGGGGCCCAGAGCAGCTGCTCTGTGGGCCCCGCGATTTGCGCAGGCCCTGCGGTGCGGCTCCCGCACACTGAGGAGGCTCCCCGGGTGGCCCATGCACTAAGGGCCACCCGGGGAGCATGTGTCAGCAGGGGCCCAGTCGGGCGCTGTGGTGCTTAAACAGCGCGACCGGGCCCCTCTTCCGGTTCTGCAGCCGGCTGGGAGGAAGTGACGTCACTGGAGGGTGGCTAAATGTATGTCAGTAGGTCTGTGTGTGTGTGTGTGTGTGTGTATGTCTGTGTGTGTGTCAGTGTGTGTGTCTGTGTGTGTGTCTGTGTGTGTGTCAGTGTGTGTGTCTGTGTGTGTGTCAGTGTGTGTGTCTGTGTGTGTATGCCAGTATGTCTGTGTGTGTATGTCAGTGTGTGTGTGTGTGTCAGTATGTCTGTGTGTATGCCAGTATGTCTGTGTGTGTGTATGTAGGTATGTCTCTGTGTGTGTGTGTGTGTGTACGTGTGTGTCAGTATGTCTGCCAGGATATATTTGTGTGTCAGTGTATGTGTGTGTCAGTATGTATCTGTGAATGTTTTAATGTCTGTCTGTGTGTATGTGCCAGTCTGTCTGTGTGTATGTCAGTATGTCTATGTGTGTGTGTCAGCATGTCTGTGTGTGTCAGTATGTCTGTGTGTGTATGTAAGTATGTGTGTGTATGTGTGTGTCAGTCAGTATGTCTGTCAGTGTATGTGTCTGTGTGTGTATGTATGTATGTATGTATGTCTGTGTCTGTGTGTGTGTGTGTCAGTATGTCTGCCAGGATATATTTGTATGTCTGTGTATGTGTGTGTCAGTATATATCTGTGAATGTTTAATGTCTGTCTGTATCAGCCATTACGTCTGTCTGTGTATATGTCAGTATGCCTGTGTGTATATGTCAGTATGCCTGTGTGTGTGTGTCAATGTGTCTGTCAGTGTATGTGTCTATGTGTTTTAGTATATCTGTCAGTGTATGTGTTTGTGTGTGTGTCAGTATATCTGTTAATGTATGTGTCTGTGTATGTATGTCTGTGTGTGTGTCAGTATGTCTGCCAGTATATATTTGTGTGTAGTGACTTTGTGTGTCAGTATGTATCTGTGAATGTTTTAATGTCTGTCTGTGTGTGTATGTGCCAGTACGTCTGTCAGTGTGATTGCCGGTTGGACGTAATTGGGGGGTGAGGCAGTGGCAGGGACAGTGCCCAGGGTAATATGCCTAATCATATTATAGACGGCCCTGACTATAGTGATGCTTTAAGCTTTGCACATGGTTGAGCCTGAATGGCATAGATCAGGGCTGCCCAACAAGTAGATCCCCAGATGTTGTAGAACTACAACTCCCTGGATGCGTTGCATGCCTCTAGAGTGTATTTAGAATGACAAAGCATCATGGGAGTTATAGTCCTACAACATCTGGGAATCTACCTGTTGGGCGGCCCTGGCATAGACAGTAAAGTTCTACCTTAGCAGAACACAACATTTGAAACCTTGAAATCTCTGCATTCTATAGCGATACAAGCACAGGCTCTTTTCAGCATGCTTACCATTTCTCTCTAGTAAACTAGAATTTAAAAAGTGTAGGTAACGTGCTGCCCTTCAACAGCAAATCTAGCAAAACAGCCTACCTCGTTTGATTGTCCTATGATTAACTGCAGATGACTCTTCCACCAGCATTACACAGTTAATCTGAACCAGCTTTCTTTGCTATGATACAACCCAAATGATCACTAAAAATAGACAAAGCCACAATTTATTGAGTGTGCAATCTAAGATTTTTTTTTTTTTTTTTTCTTGCAAGGAAGAAGGAAAAAAAAATAGGAAAAAGGCACTTGTTTCACCATTCAAAGACAGTTCTTTAGAAGGGATGAATAGCTTAAAATCAATCACGGCGGCGTGCACCCTTTTTCTTTTGCAAAATGATATGGATTGATTGGTGTAGATTGTCCCTGGTTGTAATTATTGCTTGGAAATATAATCAATAAGCGTTCACATGGTGAAGGGCAAAAGGGTAACTGTCCAACGATGTGCGAGTGCAACTCGCCACGTGAAACCAAGGGCAGTTATTCACTTAACAGTGAGCAGGGGTGCGCTGACAAACTCACAAAATCTACCCCGCAATATCAGAGCTGAATAAAATATTACTAATAATAGATCTCCAGCTATATTTGTTAACATTTCAAAATTTGGTAGAGAATTTGTTTTTTTAATTCTTGATTAACTATTCAAACGTATGACTTGCTTAAAATGCATGGTAGTGTACCCTTTTTTTATTTATCAAAAGTGTGCATATGGCAACGGGTTAACGGTCATACTATGTGCAATGACCATGGGAAATCATTGGGCATTATTCACTAAACAGTGCAGTGACAAACATATTTCACTTATTAACAAATGCCTTCACTACTAAATTTGGCCCTTGGAGGAGACTTCGGGGGGGAGATATGCCTTACCTGGTATATTTATCAGTATAAGATGTACTCTGTATAGTTGTTATGTCGTATGCTCCAAATGCTCCTAACTCTGTCTTTTTAAAATAAATGTACTTAAAGGGACAGTTTAGGCTCGATAACAACTTCATCTAAATTATGTTGTTATGGTGCCAGGAAGGCCACGGCACACTCTTACCTCAAGGGGTTAAATTGTTCTCAAATAGTTTAATTCCTATGTGAACCTTCAGGTGGCATCTGGCTTCTGAAATCTCAGTAGCGCCGCTGATTTGCTGAGAGGAGCCAGCTGACGCTCTCAGTCAATTAGTGACTCCCCATTCATAAAACTGGCTTGAACAATATGTTTCTTTTTATTTAGATTATTATTATTTATAAAGTGCCAACAAATTCCGTATTGCTGCGAGGTTACATTTTAAATAGGTGCAGTTACAGACACATTATAAACATGTACCAATACAAGACAAACAGAAGACTCTGCACAAGAACTTACAACCTATATCGAAATACCGTACTTTATACAAAGTGCTTAGCAAGATAACTCATGAGCTTACAGTCTAAAGGTAAATCACCCCTCCCTGGATCACAGATTGATTCTAACATCCCAAAAGAAGTCTTTGCCTCTGAATGTGACTAAGTGAATTAATTCCCCTCTCCTCTAGACAACATTTACCTGTTTGAGGGGCATAACTTAACAAAAGTGGTACTTTGCTGATGTGGTTATTTTTTACCTATATTTTCCCTAGCTGCCATATTTCCAGATAGAATAACCCCTATGATGACTAGGTTACACGAGTTTGGATTTATCAGTCTTTTTGTAAACTTGATTGTTCCAATGTATACTTTGCGGAGCTCACTCTCTGTCTTGTGGCTGTTTTGAATGTTAAATACGGTGTAAATAAAAAAACAGACCAATCACCTTTCAAAGTTAATATGTTTCACTTATAAAACAGACCATGAATAAAGTTGTAATTATTATTATTATTCTAAAACAATATAACAGCTTAGAGATGTGTTTTATTAAAAAGAGAGTAATTTAGTTCTGGATCACTTTGCATTTAGTTTTGATGTGTCCTTTGTGGCAAAACAAGTTATCTTGATTCTGAGTACAAGAAAAACTAAAAGTTACCTGTGTATGGTCAGATATACTTAGTATCACTCCAAA
>OW240923.1:27846735-27946568 GCA_933207985.1 Pelobates cultripes | reverse complement strand
TGTTTGAGGGGCATAACTTAACAAAAGTGGTACTTTGCTGATGTGGTTATTTTTTACCTATATTTTCCCTAGCTGCCATATTTCCAATAGAATAACCCCTATGATGACTAGGTTACACGAGTTTGGATTTATCAGTCTTTTTGTAAACTTGAATGTTCCAATGTATACTTTGCGGAGCTCACTCTCTGTCTTGTGGCTGTTTTGAATGTTAAATACGGTGTAAATAAAAAAACAGACCAATCACCTTTCAAAGTTAATATGTTTCACTTATAAAACAGACCATGAATAAAGTTGTAATTATTATTATTATTCTAAAACAATATAACAGCTTAGAGATGTGTTTTATTAAAAAGAGAGTAATTTAGTTCTGGATCACTTTGCATTTAGTTTTGATGTGTCCTTTGTGGCAAAACACGTTATCTTGATTCTGAGTACAAGAAAAACTAAAAGTTACCTGTGTACGGTCAGATATACTTAGTATCACTCCAAAGGGCAATAAAGTGTCAGCCCATCTGTGCTATCAAGGCAAACCTCTAAGATTTTGCCTTTAAACTACAATTAGCAAGGTAATGTGTTAGTGTAGGGAATGCTGCCACCCAGGAGTAGTGGGAGTTTTTACCATATTACAGTACTCGCCTATGAGGTTTGCATGACGTGGCAGGTGAGCTTACACTTTAATGGCCATTGGAGTGGTACTAATAAGCTCCAGTTATTTAAATGTGCACAGGGATTTGGGATAGAGCACAAGTATATTTTGTTCTATGTACTGGGGTCAATGAATACTTTAGCCATTGTTGCCGCTCAAGAGTAGTGGGAGATTAAGTACAAGTACTGTGTGTTTTTAATCTTTCTTCTGTACTCATGCCCTTTAGGCTGTGATACATAAATGGGGCAATTAATATCGCCAGTTTGGGAAAGTTGTAAGTTCCCGGTATTGGGGCGCTTGGAAAGATGGCAGACTGAGGATAACAGAGGGTTCTTAAGAACTTTAATGTAGAGTGCAAAACTAAGGCATATAAAGGAATCACAGATACCAGATGTGATCTACACAGAAAGGCAATGACTTATGGCTACAGGATATCCAAAGTGTTATATTACCTCATTTCCTATTCCCTAACAAAATGCAATGCCCTGTGTTAGCCAGGGCTTCAAATTGCAGAATGCCAGGAAATTAGTCTTTTATCAGAATGAAAGTGTCCTGCTTAAATTTGTTTCGATTCGGTCAGTAATTCTTGAAATGATAATGGACTTCGCATTGGCTCATGAATGCAAATATATGAAAGGCCTTGATCCAAGAACGTAATAGCGCCAATATAATTTTAAATGCTACTAAATAATCTTGTGGCAAGCAACAGAGTACTTTCAGACTGAAAAATGGAATAAAAATGAACTGGATTTTCAGTAATGCACAGAATTTTGACTTATATACGTTCTAGCAGTTAATTATATATAGTGCTTAAACTGATAATTAAAATAATCTTGCAGATACCTAAGCTGATATATATTTGGAGATGAACTGTAGTGAGTGAAAAAAAAGGAAAAAAGTACTTAATTTTCTATTTTTTTCCCCCCGCATGCAGAACAAGATTGCTTTTTCTAATAAAATTCACGTCAATTAGACATTCACACAAATCCCTGGCAGGGCGTATGATCACTTTGAGGATTTTACTTACTCATTTAAATCATTACTACAACGGTATACTAGAGAGTCATCGAGAAGAAGAAAAATAAATTAAAAAGAAAAGTCTTTTTTCATCAGTTTCCTATTAAATGGACAATTTTATCACGGAGATAAATAACAGACACTTTAACTCACTAACCAATCCCCCCTTTGTTCCCTATAATATGGGATGTGATCCTTTCATTGTTCTTATACACATAATCTGTGCATAATTCAAAGAAAAGATGCAAAATGAAAAAAAAAATTACGATAAAACAACCACAACAAAACAAACCGCCAATGTACGAACACATCTCAGATAGAATGCTGGTCCTGGGGAGATTGAGTGTTATGTCTGTTAAGGGGGTTGTGTGCAAGTCTTCAAGCAATAATGGTTGGCACTGAATCAGTTCCTTTGTGATATAGTCTGCCGAGGGATTTTAACCTGTCATTACTAATGGGTTCTGGTGAACGTGCCAAATCATAACTTGGTGGAAATATGTTAAGAAAAGGGTGCACAAGGCTTAGTTCAAAATGTTGGCAGCTTCCTTTGCAACAAAAAATGAGTGTATATATATATATATATAAAACTCAGCGTATAAGAGCGCTCTCAGGAAACTTGGTATTGATCAAACGTGACACCGCTTTATGTAAGGAGCCAGCATAATAGCACACAAACAAAATTAACATTTCAGTCCTCCCCGGAACTTTTATCAAGACAGTGCTACACCTAGATTGCAAAGTTTCAAGCACCTACACAAGTGTTAAAGCAGGGGATGGCAATCACAAGTATTTCTATAAATGAGTCCCATATATTAAAGGGATATTATAGGCAACATTAGCTTGTTGAAGCAGTTTGGGCGTATAGATCATAGATCATGTCCCTGCAGTTCACAGCTCAATTATTTGCCATTTAGGAGTTAAATTACTTTTGGTTCTGCTTATGCAGCTCTAGCCACACCTCCCCGGCTGTGACTGACACAGCCTGACTGATGATTTTTTTCAATAGATCTTAACTTGCTTTAGATGTTTTTATTTCCTGTCTGCACTTTCAATTACATATGGGAGCTTCCTGCAAGGTGTAAAAGGCTATTAATAGAGCAGAAGATAAGATATTCTAAATTAAACAGAATTTGCCATAAAGCAAGTGTAAACATTAGATCTTACTTTACAGGAAGTGTTTAGGAAGGCTGTGTAAGTCACATGCAAGAAGTGACTAGGGCTGCATAAACAGTGATTTCATTCATAAATGGGCAGATAACTGAGGTACCTGATCTATACACCCAAAACCACTTCACTAAGCTTGTTGTTTTGGTGATGGTGTCCCTTTAATTACCAGGAACTGCTCTTTTTATGAGGGTAGCTAATTGAATAAAACATGTATTGATAGGCTCCATTTTCAGAGACCTTTTTAGTTAGCACGTACATATCTGCATTTCATGAAGTTCTTGGATTCTAAGTTTTAAGAAGGAACTTTTAGAATTTACCTTTAAACTCTGCATTTTAGGGTCATATATCATTTTTTTTAAATTTAGAAAATTTATTACGCAAATATGCATTTATTAAAATTTGTGCAATGAAGATCTGTAAAGTGATGTATGACATGAGGTGAATGACATGAAGCTAACAAATAGCAGCTGGTATTGCACATAATGTCAGAACAAACAGCGTGCGGACACTTTTACGACCCATATTTGACAAACTTGTAAAATTATTAAATATGTAGGGTTTTTTCCCCATGTGCAGCTTCTTTTGTGTCCTAACCATCACTTTTGAATGCAATCCATTTTCCAGCTTTTCAATGGATTTATAAATCTTTCCACTACCTTTTCCGATACAAAAGTGTTCTGTTTCACTTTTTTTTCCATTACTCTAAATTTGGTGGTCTTCTAAAACAGGAACTTCTGGGAAACAGTCAGAATTTACTATTGAAAAAAACCAAACCACACGTTTTTGGATCCGTGTTAAAAACACTTTGATTATTCCCTATCGCTTTACAACATATAGCACAAAGATTGGATGGTTGGATCCCAATTGCTAGAATAAAAAAAAAAAACACACCAATAATCACAACAGCAAAACCACACTAACATAATTATTGATATAAATAGTAAACACATAAAATGAATAGAAATTAAAAGGGACATAGTCACCAAAACAAATTTAGCTTAAAGGGACACTATAGTCGCCAAAACAACTTTAGCTTAATTAAACAGTTTTGATGTTTAGCTCATGCAACTGCGGTCTCAGTGCTCAATTATCTGCCATTAAGGAGTTATATCACTTTGTTTATGAACCCTAGTCACACCTCCCTGCATGTTACTTGCACAGCCTTCCATAAACACTTCCTGTAAAGAGCCATCTAATGTTTATCCTTCCTTTATTGCAAGTTCTGTTTAATTTAGATTTTCTTATCCCCTGCTATGTTAATAGCTTGCTAGACTCTGCAAGAGCTTCCTGTATGCGATTAAAGTTCAATTTACAGAGCAAGAGAAAAAATTGTTTAAGGTAAATTACATCTGATTTAAAGTGAAACCAGTTTATTTTTCATGCAGGCTGTGTCAATCAGAGCCAGGGAAGGTGTGGCAAGCGCTTTATAAACAGGAACAAAGTGATTTAACGCCTAAATTGTAGTGAATTGAGCAGTGAAACTTGAGAGGCATGATCTACACACCAAAACTGTTTAATTAAGCTAAAGTTGCTTAGGTGACTATAGTGTTCCTTTAACCCCTTAAGGACACATCACATGTGTGACATGTCATGATTCCCTTTTATTCCAGAAGTTTGGTCCTTAAGGGGTTAATGAAGCAGTTTTTGTGTATAGACCATGATTCAGAGGTTTCACTGCTCAATTCTCTGCTATTTAGGAGTTCACCCACTTTTATTTCTGTTTATGTAGACATAACCACACTTCCCCTTGCTGTGACTGGTTTCATTTTCAATCACAAGTAACTTACTTAAGAAATTTGTATCTACTGCTCTGTAAATTGAACTCTTGCAGGGCTTAGCAAGTTATTAACAGATCAGGAGATACAAAATTCTAAATTAAACATAAGTTGTAATAAAGGAAGTGTAAATATTATATGACTCTTTACAAGAAGTGTTTAGGAAGGCTGTGCAAGTCACATGCAGGGAGGTGTGACTATGGCTGCATAAACAAAGAGATTTAACTCCAAATGGCAGAGAATTGAGCAGTGAGACTGCAGGGGCATGATCTATGCACCAAAACTGCTCTTGTAATTGGTGACTAATGTCTCTATAAAAAAATAAAATTATTCTTTGAACAGTGAGATTTTGATCCCATAGAACAATCTATATACACAGCCACGTACACAGTTTGCAGGGAATATTTCACAACACTTAACAGGTCTAAGAGACATAAATAGTATGTATTATTCGTTCTGTATAATAAACTGTGTTTTATTAGGCTGCGCAAAGCCATTATACCACTATTTAGGATATGCATTTTTAAACAAAACAAGAACAGAAATTAGCCTTCATTATTAGTAATTCATAAGGTCTGCTTAACAGCAATCACCATCCACGGCTGTAAGCATGTTTGTTTATTCCTATACAAGTACTGAACTGCTTCACTATAGATTAGTTCATTCAAATGTTATTTGCATAGGTAAAGGCATTGCCTGAATTGTTTAGCAATTTGCTACACAAGCCAAGCGGATGTATAATGCTTTAACACACAAAAGAAAAAAACAAACCAATCACCATTCTGTCCTCTGGCCTCTAACATTTGCTAATTTCCAACAAAACAGACATTAGTATAGCGTAAATGGCCAAATTGAAATTACCAATGGATATCATTCTTTTGGGAGCAGTAAAAGCCTGCAGCACCGGAGGACATGCAATAGAAGAATTCCATTAGAGTCTATTGCAATATACATGTGTTTTTTAAACTTTCATGAATATTATATACTATATGTTTTATAGCATATCCAGGGCTAATGTATTTGATGGTGCTGATGTAAATGAAGTCAGGTAAAAAAAAAATTGGTTCAGTGATCAGAGGGAATATGAATGTGTTGTAGACAAATATAGTAAGGGGGGGCATTGAGGTGCCATCTTTAAATTAAGTCCTCATTGGCATCATGTTGGGACCAGGGTAGTAGAAAGTTACTCAGATTTAAGAGTAAGGCTTATTTCTTTGTTTATAGAGAGTATAGAGTGTGTGTAGTGATTGAGTGCAGTGTATAGGGGGTATAGAGTGTGTGTGAGTGCAGAGGGTGTAGTGTGTATATAGGGGGTATAGTGTGTAGTGTGTATATAGTGTGTGTAGGTGCAGGGGGTGTAGTGTGTATGTATAGGGGGTATAGTGTGTAGGTGCAGGGAGTGTTGTGTATGTATATAGGGGTTGTATATAAGGTGTATAGTGTGTGTAGTATGTAGGTGCAGGGTGTATATAGGGTGTAGTGTGTATGTATAGGGGCATAGTGTGTAGGTGCAGGGGGCGTATATAAGGTGTATAGTGTGTGTAGTGTGTAGGTGCAGTGTGAATATAGGGTGTAGTGTGTAGGTGCAGTGTGTATGTATAGGGGGCATAGTGTATAGGTGCAGGGGGTGTATATAAGGTGTATAGTGCGTGTAGTGTGTAGGTGCAGTGTGTATATAGGGTGTAGTGTGTAGGTGCAGTGTGTATATGGGGTGTAGTGTGTATGTATAGGGGGCATGGTGTGTAGGTGCAGGGGTTGTATATAAGGTGTATAGTGTGTTTAGTGTGTAGGTACAGTGTGTATATAGGGTGTAGTGTGTAGGTGGTGGGGTTTAGTTTATAGTATATAAGGGTTGGATAGGGTTAAATAATACATTTTGATTGTTTAATTATTTAAATAAAAATAAAATAACCCTACACATTTACTCCCCTTTCCCCTTGTTACCTTATTACTTTGCAGGGGGGAGAGGGAGCACGCTGCTTATCATCCCTGGTAATCCAGTGGGCTAGTGATGTGGTCTGTACCTCCACAGGGTACAGACCATGCCTTCCTCTCGCGAGAGCTGGAGTTTCGAGAGCGTTGTCGTGGGTTACCATGGCAACGCTCTGACAATATCGGAGATCACGAGAGGGCTGCCCTGCGTGGAGCCTGAAGGCCGTTTGCTCCAGAACCAAACGGAATGGAGCTCTTCAGAGCCTCTCTTGGGGCCAATCTGGTAAGCTTGAGCTGGCAGGGGAGATTTTTTTTATCTTCCCTGCTGGCCTCGGTCCATGTGCGGTGCGCGGGGATTAGTGTGTGCCCAGGCACACCCGGCATACCCCGTGCACACGCCTATGCCCAGGATAGAGGCAATTAGAGCAGTATGGAATTATACATTTCGTTTTATTTGGTCAGACCACTCAAACACGTGTCTGTAAAGGAGTTTAAGCATGTGTGGGGTAGGCATAAGGCTATCCTAACTATAAGATAAGGCCAGGGACTAATTAAAGTATTTAGAAAATTGGGCAGACTAGATGGGCCGAATGGTTCTTATCTGCCGTCACATTCTGTGTTTCTATGTTTCTGTAATATAGGGGTTAATTGACTATTATATCAAACATTCAAGGATGTGATGGCTCCTCTTTAACACAGGAGGGGGAGATGCCAGTCGACATCCATTGGACAAGACTGAGTTTTTGCAAAGAAGGATGTAACTGATTACATGAACAGTCGATGTACAATAACCTTTGCTCTGCAAACTTTATAGTTCCAGGAGTTCTCTGTACCACTTATTTGGGTCCACTGGGTGCCTCTGATCTGGTTTCCTCTCCTGGTATTCATACATTCTAACATTGGGAGATATGGAATCAGAACAGTGTGAGTGGGAGCCCTGACAGAAAAATTAATCTTTGGCGATTCCTATAATGGGCATGCCCATCCAAAGAACATCTCCCAATGTTAGAATGTATGAATACCAGGAGAGGAAACCAGATCAGAGGCAACCACCCAGAGGCAGGCTGTCTGGAAGACCCCCAGCCTTCAGGACCATGTAAGGCACTAGTGGTCCCCTGCCCATCCCTAGTGCATCTAATGATTTACTCATGCTTCCCCAGATGCGAGACAAAAGTGAAGTGAAGTGGGATGATGGAACAGGAAACCAAAATTGGGATTTTTGGAAGGTCTGGATATTGCTAATGCATAAGTTCCACTGTCACATTAGTGACATCAAGTCCTATGTTTGGAAGGTGTTTATTGGATTGAGAGCAACAGTCAACACTCTAAGCCAATGGATTTTATCCAAAAAGGGTTGAAATCGATGTATCTATTGTGAGTCCAATACCGGTCAATATTAAAGATTGCCAGAAGGGAACACAGACTGGGGCTTATAAGCCATTCACATTTACCAACCAACTGTACATATAAATGATCTATTTTCTGCCCATATTCCTGGGTAGCTGGACAGTGAGATATTGGTTTCAAACAAGACTTGGCCAAGCAGGACAGTTTAGGTTTGAGTCAACTGGTAATACGATGATTAATGGCCATGCCTCACCTTAAAGGACCACTCTAGGCACCCAGACCACTTCAGCTTAATGAAGTGGTCTGGGTGCCAGGTACCTTTAGGATTAACCCTTTTTTTTTATAAACATAGCAGTTTCAGAGGGTTAATCCAGCCTCCAGAGCCTCTAGTGGCTGTCTCATTGACAGCCGCTAGAGACGCTTGTGTGCTTCTCACTGTGAAAATCACAGTGAGAGCACGCAAGCGTCCATAGGAAAGCATTGTAAATGCTTTCCTATGCGACAGGCTGAATGCGCTCCTGCGCGCATCATTCAGCCCATACAGAAACAGGAGGAGAGCTCTCCGCCCAGCGCTGGAAAAAGGTAAGTTTTAACCCTTTCCCCCTTCCAGAGCCGGGCGGGAGGGGGTCCCTGAGGGTGGGGGCACCCTCAGGGCACTATAGTGCCAGGAAAACGAGTATGTTTTCCTGGCACTATAGTGGTCCTTTAATGACAAAATGTCTAAACAATTTCTGCTTTGTCTGGCTGAGAACAATGAGAGTGACATCAAGTATAGCTCTGGTACCTACTAAATTTTGATAGATTGTCCACCAATCCTAAATACATAGTAAACCCTTACAGCAGCATCAGTACTGAATACCATTAAAGCATCACTCAAAGAACACTCAATATTTTCACCATATTTGCATAGCAACATTTTAATGGATATCCTTGATTTTGTCAACCCAAAAACTGAGCCCACACTTTCTGATCTAGTAAATTATCAGCATGACTTTAGAGAAATCTATTGATAGAGAAATCTATTGATAGATTTAGAGTTAAGAAGAGCTGGGGTTTAAACCAGAAGTAGTCATAGTACTTTAATGTTGACAATAGAAATTGTTGCATTTCACCGAATGAACTGGCAACTCATCCAGCTGAAGAGAGAAGCTAAACATGACAATTGCATTTACTTTCCCCTTCCCGGCATGGAACAAACAAAACATCACACCCAGAGGATTATGGATGTACAACTCTGAACCAACTTTAATTCCACATATGCTCAACATCTGTGTCACCAAATAGCAGAAAGAAATCAGCTTGTATGACTCGACATTGAAAAGGCAATAAATAAGTAAACGGATTACAAACGACTTTACTGCTTCAGAGAGCACGAGTGAATACGTGCAGAAGGGTGGTGGAGTCGTGGAACAGCCTCTAAGTGCAGGTGGTAGAAAATAAAATAAAACGGACTTTAAAAATGTTCAAGCATAAAGAGAGACATAAAGCTTCTAAACAATGACAACATTTAAATAAAAAAATAAAAAAAATATATATATAATAAAGGAATGTGTTTGTTATTACGTAGGGCAAAAAAGCATATTATATACACCTGGAAATAAAATATAATACTTTGAAATCAAAGTAATTTTTGTAAATTTAACCAAAATTTGCTGTTTACTTAAATACAAGTAGTTATTTTTCCAGCTGGGTGTTATGGCATAAGATAGACTTGTTTAATTCCCCTGCTCCAAATAAGAATGTGAGAAAGGAATATTTCTAGGAGGGGTGCATACACTCTCTTGCCCTATGCTGCAAATGCCCAGGATCACTAGGAGCTGTTTTGAGATCCCAAAAGTCTTGGAAGTAAAAAGATGTATTTACCACAAAGTATTGTGTGTTGCATTGGATCAGCAGATTGCCAGTTTAAAAATGAGCACTAACTAATATATATTTTGCATGCCTCACAAACATCCTGATTTCAGTGGAACAGTCACGATTTTTGGGTCCTGCCTCGTCGTCCCGACTTTGTTATTGGATGTTCCACTTGTGGGGGCAGCAGGGAACGGCCCAAAAAGTTTAGCGCTCAAGCTGTACTCAGGACACTGTAGTCACCAACACAACTTTACGTTTAGTAAAGCTGCTTTGGTGTATAGATCATGCCCCTGCAGTCTCAATGCTTAATTCACTTTTGTGTATTTCTGTGTCGCCCTAGCCACACCTTCAGGTCACTTACCTGAGACCCCGCCGATGTCCCTCGGCGGTGGTTTCTGCTCGCCGCTGCTCCTCCCAGTGATTCTGTCAGCTGGTGGGCGCATTAGAGCTTTAGAGCTTTTCAATGCTTTCCTATGGGGAATTGAGCAACGCTGGAGGTCCTCACACAGTGTGAGGACGTCCAGCGACGCTCTAGCACAGGTTTCCTGTGCTAGGGACACGGAAGTGCCCTCTAGTGGCTGTCTAGTATACAGCCACTAGAGGTGGAGTTAACCCTGCAATTTAATTATTATAAAAAATTGCAATAATTACACTTGCAGGGTTAAGAGTAGTGGGAGTTAGCACCCAAACCACTCCAATGGGCAGAAGTGGTCTGGGTGCCTACAGTGTCCCTTTAACGGCAAATAATTGAGTGGTGAGACAGCAAGGCTATGATCTGTACATCAGAACTGCTTCATTAAGCTAAAGTTGCTTTGGGGATTATAGTGTCCCTTTAACTATTCTCCTTCACCAAATAATTATGGTAGCTAATAGGCAGTAATCCAGTGGTTCAAGAACTACATACCCCATAATACTTAGCCAACCTTTGGCCTGTAGCTGGCCTGAATGCTTCAACTAGGAATGTGGAATAACAACACTTGTATGCTTGCTTCAGGCGAATTAAAACCAAAACACAATAATAACCATAAAAACAAAACAAAAAATAGCACTTTTCAAACACAGAAACGTAATGAGGACTAACTGTATTAATACCACAGTGGTGATGGCAAATTTATAAAACACAGATTGTTTAAAACTGTTTGCTCTGGAAGGATGAAGAGGATCATTTACAAAAAAGTGCAGCGTTCAAAGGAAGAATAGCATACATTTATCACATAATGGATGGCCCGGAGTGAATAGGGGCTTGTAATTCACTTGAGGGACTTCGGCATATAAAGGCTTGAACGCCTTATGAATGGCAGGAAACTACAGGAATGAATTTCGCAATATATTAAAGGCTGTTTGTGTTTGTAAAATACACGCTTGCCGTATATTTCACGCTAAGGAGATTGCTGTAGACTAAAAGAAAATAATAAACCTTATATTAGAAATCCGACACAGAGGAGCTCTTGCAAAACAGATTTCTGGAATCCAAATAGTTTTTTGTTTTTGTTTATTTTTTTTACTTTTTTTTTGTTGCACAATCTATTTGCAGAATTTCAACATATGGGCCTTCTTGCAGCTCAAGAGCACTATAAGAGGAGGGCTGTCCAACTGGTGGGCCACAATGGCTTTCCTAACACCCACTTGCCTGTAAATAATCACCAAAAATAATAATTAGCTTATTATTATTCTGAAATATCTCCTGCTGACCCTCATGATAACATGAGATCTCAAACAATAAAAACAAATATGGAGGGGTGAACATGTGACATACATTCATCTATTGCACAAGCAGTCCACAAATTAGAATACACAGAACCGGGAAAACACAAAGGCTCATGTGCTATCCAGTCCAAGCCAGGCCAAACATTCATATCTCAAGTATGTTGATTAGTCTACAACTCGTACTAAACATGCTCTCTTAGCAAGTTGCCAATCTTTGTTACCCTACAGATCTTCATCCTGCCACCTTTTGGGAAAGGTTTGCACATATAAATATACATAAATACACACGTACATTTACATAGAGCAGCTCACTAGCGCAGGGAATCCAGCAAAACTTTGTTTGGGGAAAACTCCTTGAACATAGTTCAGCTCTCTAACGTGGCAAATCCCTGCACTATAGAGCCTGTCGTAAGTCCAAGCAGTCGCAAAGTGAGGAAAACCTGGTATTTATTTTAAAACATATTTTCCCTCCCCTTCCCTTCCCTTTCTTGCTGAAAGTGCTGTGGGTCCTTGGTGAGGAGGCAGCTGTGGGATCTGTGTGACAGAAACCCATACCTATCAACTCTGGCGTCCTGCCAAATCTTACATGGAAGACAATCTCTGAAACCAAAGATGTTTGGACCTTAATTCCCATAATGCTCTTGGATAAGCACAAGACCAATGATCCACAGCTAATGTCGTGCTAGAGGTTTCTCAGTACCACGGATATGAAGACAAACTTTTCCACCAATGACAGAAGAGTAATAACAAGCATGTATCCAGTGTAATTGTTCCATTTGTGGCGTATGATTGACTTGTGTTTTGTTACAGTAAGGCTGCAATACTCCAAGTTTATAATCCCAAAAAGTTATCACTTGCATTTAAAAGCCCCCATCTAAAAAATGCAGTTATTTTTTTTTTTTCCTTCACATTGACTTGTGTGATTTTAAGCTTATTATACGGAAATAAAAAAAAAATTTAAAAAGAGAGAAAAAAAGTTCTCTAATGCTTTGGCACTGCAGAGGAGATTTTTTGTTAGAAATTCTGACAAATACTACACACTGCACTTATTACAAGTGATAATAAACCTGTTGGCATTTTTATTATAAAACAGGGCTTTCAGGTGTTATGTAAACATTGTGAAATGCATAATTTCATTTTATTCAGATACCTATAAGAAAACATTTAGTCATCACGTTTAATCAAAGGTCTCAGAACGGTTAGTTAAGTTAGATTTGCTATGCTGTCTATATAAAAAATAAATTGAGTTTCCCAACATTTTCGGGTTGAGAAATTTAAAGTGATCTGTACTATTACTCTTTCCTTAAGAATTGTAAACTCCTTAAAACATGGAACTCTTAGACAAGCTTTTGCTATGGCAACAAAGACATTCGACCTATAACTGTCCTTTCCTCGTGTCATTTGGCTGCCGAACAGAATTAATCTAACCCCGGACAAAAACATGAATGAAGCAAATTGTGACATGATGAAATAATTATTTTTGTCCAAGGTTTGAGCATTCAAATGTAACAGGGATGATATACCTGATGCTATATTTAGTTCGAAAAGCATTGTGTTCAGCAGAGTAGCTATTAAACCATTTTTCTCAGTACTGATTCATTTGTGAGTTATTCTAAAAACTATTTTAAGCCTCAGTTCATTCAGAACACTCTATATTTAATTCACTCTAGTATCCTGCATTGCAACATCACACTAGGTGAAAATACTGGTTTATATAAATAATATATGTTTAAATTCTAGGGTAGAGATCCTTTTTTTAAATATATTTTAAAAAAAAATCAATTAAATGACAATAGGGACTTTTATAACATCGGCTTCAATTTTAAATATAATATTTTTTTTGGGTGGGATAAACAGGTTGCTGGTGTAAATCAGCTTTAAAATCTAGTATCGACACTAAACGATCTTAATAAAAATAAAAAATACATCATCAAAAAAAATAATTATTAAATATATAAAAAGATTGCCACATTTCATGAAAAAAAAGGAAAAAATTAGGAATAAATTAGGCATAAACGCTGCACTGTATTCAAATACTATAATCAAATATTGTTTATAAAAAGAAGGCAACAGGAACACACAGGGGGAGTGCCGCGTTTATTATACAAATCCATAGATAGATAGCATCTTTAACATCCCACAAACAGAAACACTACATCTCTGATCAAAACGTTTTACCATCAATATATCTCAAATTATAAATAGAAAGGCAGATTTTCTGTTATGATGTATTTCCCAAATGTATCATAAATCTTCCTAATTTGCAAAACATACACATCAATTCACATCTCCTGTAGCTGGTAGGAGCCAAGTACCCTGGAGACTGTGCTCATTATGAAACTGCAGTAACGCGGTTTGGTAAAGTGTAAGAACTCAAACAGACCCCTTATTATTTCAACTTCTCCATAGATAATGAACGGTTGGCCTGTTATGCTCACAGTCGACCCATTGGAAACAATTACATTGATTAAAATATCAGAATGTCATTTTGTTATTCCTTTAAGTTCAATGTAAGAAAAGGAAAAAAAAAGAATCTGTTATTTTGGGGGGTGAAATGTAATTTAATTTGAATATAAGCCAAGACGACGTGTAAAAATGTCAACCACTAAATGGTATTGATATTAACCCTTAAAATGCAAGTAAAATAAAAGCCAGAACACAATCAAGTAAAGTAAATAAAATAGAATTAGGAAGTGGCCACGTGAAATAAGGACAAAATTATTTTATATCTAGATTGCTGTTCAGGGGCAACAAAACCATCGAAAGCTACGCTACATTAAAGCAAATTACTTTTAATGACTTCTTCAACCAGTGCAGAAATATTTGGGAGGAATATTGTAAATGAATGAATATATAGTAATCCCTGTTCAGATAAATCTTTAGGAAAACTCTCAAAATAATTTGGGCAGAATTAAATATTTTACTTAAAGGAATACTATAGGAACAAAAAAACTATACAGTTAAAAACACAAGTTAAACACCCTTTCGCCCTTAGTAAAAACTCACCTTATTTCAGCATTGGTTTCACCCCAATCCGTCTCCTTGGCTGACATCATCAGAATGCATAAGAAAGCATTGGATTGGCTGAGATTGTCAATTCTGATGATCTCATCCATGGAGGTGGGGTGAGGGTGGAGCCAAAAGCCACCCTGGATAATAGGCATCTCCTCATAGAGATGCATTGAGTCAGTGCATCTCTATGAGGAAAGTTCAGAGCATGCACGTAATGCAGCACTGACCCAGGAAGCACCTCTAGTGGCCATCTAAGGAGTGGTGTTCTTAGGCTAAAATGTAAACACTAGAGTTTCATCTGAAAAGGTAGTGTTTACAGCAAAAAGTCTCCAGGGACTGACTATACTCACCAGAATAACTACAATAAGCTGTAGTTGTTCTGGAGACTCTAGTGTCCGTTTAAGGACATACAAGGTAGTGCAATCATAATACATTTGCCAAATTACTAATTCATAGGTATTGCAAAGAAATTCAAACCTGTACATATACTTCAATATGTGCCCTTCAAGCGTCTTTCCACCAGTAAATGCTACTTTATTTGCACTGTAATCATGAGCCTTGCAGGCTCTTGTAGAGGCTTGTAGGAGATGGAGTTTGATTTCATATCTAATTGCTCAGCATGTTGTGTAGATCCAATTAGGGAAGGAAGTAAAGTATTCCATGCAAAATGAAGCTGCCCCATTCATTCCTAAGATTAATACATACATATATATACTATTTAAGGGAGTAGGCTGAAGATTGTTGAACATCCATATCATGAACCTGCTACCCAACTCAATGTCGAGACACTGGGTTTGGGATTACCTGCTCATAGCAATCAAGTAATCCATGAAAACTATAAGAAATGCTGAGCAGAACTATGCAGTAGAGGGGGAATTGATGGATACATTTTTACTACCACAACTATGAGAGATGAATTTTTGAATTAATTCCTGGTGGGTTCATTAATGATGTAAGGAAACACAAAGTGGCCCAAAGATCTCCTTCTCTTCTTCCTTGTTCTTTCATTCATCATCTATGGTGTACGTCTCAGCCCCATTTCAACTTGAATCCACACAACTCTCACTGAAAGGTAAAGGGTCAGTCTCGAGTTAGTCTGATCAGTTAGATATCAGGGGTGGAGTGATCTAAGAAATATGCCTTGATGATGCATAATGTTAAAGTCAATAATGGAATAAAGCCTGGAGAAATGGAGACCACATAAAATAAATAAATAAACCCAAAAAGACATATGTACTTCGACCCTAAATAATACATATGCCTTCATCATGAAATCATACATATAGTTTCAGTTACATGCCTGAAAAGTAAACAACTTTTTATATAAAATAAAAAAGATTGCATTAAAAAAAGAACAGAAAAAATGAGCTTCATATCGTTGAATATGAACATTTATTGCACCATTCTGTACTTCTCTATCTTTGTTAAAATAAAATGAAAATTGTATGTCATCTCTAGCTTTGGACGCGAATAAACCATAGTGCAATAATTTAGCAGTTTGTCCTGTTTCTGTTGAGTTATGATGTGCTTACCCTGCACGAGTAGGATTCTATGAAGACAAATTTGTGTTATGACATTTACCAAACCATATACAACTTCCCATTCTGGGACTTTCTCCAGAAAGGTCCCTAAAATCGAGATGTTAACAATGTCTGGCACGTGACACGACCCAACACCCAACTCCCTGCACTCAGCAGGCGCAGACCCTCTCGCAGACAGAGTCGGAGCAGTGCAAGGAAAGCGATGATCAGAGAGGGGTCCCTGATGTCTACAGAAAAACTGACAGACTCTAAATTACCGGCTGAGAAGCATATCATATGCCACCTGACAAAAGAAAGGGTGTAGGAGAAAAAAGTAAGGAGGGGGGAAAAAAAGCCAGAGATTGTGTAACATCATCATTCCTCCAAGGAGATGTGATGTTTCAGTCTTTCAAGTGAAACCAAATGAAAAATATATGACTGCAAACAGCCTGAAAACAGATCGGCATTTGTTATACGGCACTGTCTGAATCATAAAGAATCAGTACTTGGAAATAACAAATGAACCTGCAATTGCTTTTGCTCCGAAGAACTCCCACATGTTTTGTAGATACGGTGTGTTTGAGTAGACGACTTCTTTCAGATTAATAAACTGCGGGTGATACATTTATTTTTTTACTTCCTTGGAGATCTGAGGGCCATCCCAGCTAAAGAGCTTCCACCGTTTGGAATATGAATAGATAATACCACCAGAGAGAAATGTATTATTATTAAAAGAGGATTTGAATAACCGCACTATTTCTCAAAGTTTCATTCTGTTTTGAAGAAAAAAAAAAAGAAGAGTGCATTTTATATATACTTTAAAGTAAACCTATCACGTGCCAGCATTTCTTGGTGTGAATTATTTATTAAAAATGGCGTATTACTCGGCCTGGTAAATTTTGAATATTTTATCACATTTAAAAGTTGGACTTAAAGCAGGGACTTCCCCGTTACATTTAAATTTTGTGTTTAAAGACACAGGCTGTATTTTCACTGGTAAGACAACACAATTATTAATATTTATAGCGCTAACATATTCCGCAGTGCTTTACAATTATAGAAAGGGGAGATTAGAGGTCTGGGACGACTCTGCTCAAACGAGCTTACAATACAATTATCCCAATAGCTGTCAATCACCATTATCAGTCATTGATGGCAAATATCAGTCGGCTCCAATGTTGCATGTGCAAAATTATCTAATTGTTGTCGTAACATGGTGCAGATGTTCCACCTTTAGCACTCAACTATGCAAAGGTTGATACAGGCAGCAATGGCGAGTAAGGGTACAATGGCGATTTCTCGAGGGAATATGGAGGCGTACATAGTGACAGGTCTGCTTTATGGTAAGTATTATCCAAATATCAAATTAAACCTGAAATATGGGGAACAATGATAGGGAATGAGAAAGGAGAGCAATGTAGGAAAGGCTTGTACAACGTATCCTGCTTACTCTGATCATCATTCATAGTCTTCGTAAAAAATCTGAGTTTAAGTTGATGAACTATAGAGGCACAAAATAAGGTTGAAGTCCATTGGGAAAAATAGAGAGCAAAAAAGAAAATTCTTACAAATTTTACTTTTATTGGTCCATTAAAGACAGTACAAGTAAAAGACTAATTGGGATAGGCAGCTTATCTTGGGGGCTCCAGATAGAGTGCTTTATGTGATTCACACACAAATGACTTAATACATCGCCCCCTAATGGAAGTATTTATGTTGCGTTGGTAAAGAAAGAATTCAAAGCGGAAGTAAAGTAATAACTGTGTGGTTTTCAGTAAGGCTAAAAGACAAGGAGTGAACATGAGCCTTTTTCTTACCGTCTAATACATTTCAGGTACCAACGCAGACTGTAATCCTAGTCCCCTGCTGATATAAGTCACCGGGCTAAATTTAGAGAGGCTGAAAGTTTAACATTGCTAAGCTGGCCTCCTCCAAAAATCAGATCCCTCATTACGGGGTCATCTGAATGCCTACTGGTACTGGATCCTGTAACCATACCCCCACCTAAATTAGGGTGCTGTGTTTGGATATACAAAGCCACTCAGGTAAATAGAGCAATAAAGCGGACACCCAATCTACTAATCACTGTGTCTTTGACTTAACACGATGGGTGAAAAATTCCCACCGAGGTTCTCCACACTCAAATCACAGAGTGCGAAGTGTTGCCATTAAAATCTATGAGAAAATGATACCATAAAAGTTTACGCTGTGCAACCAAGGTCGAACATATAATAGTTAAGGGGATTTTTTTTTCCTCCTTTCTTACTGCGGACGTGATATCATACAGTTTATTCAAATATCATGTTCTTTTACAGTACCTACTAAAGAAAAGGTGCCGAGATTTTAAGAGCTCACATTACTGCATATTCATCACTATAAATACCATAAAACTTTCGAAGTAGCATCAGACACTTATCAGTTACTAGTTCACTGGCACATGAGGACAGAGCAACATCAACACTTTATTTTATCCAATATTTTATCTCTGAATGCATATTTTCTCAGTATGAAATGCACTGGAATGGCATCCATAAATATTGTTTTGTTCTCAGTATTTGAACTGTAGGCATCACAATCCAAATGAATCAACAGACAGTTCATCCCAATGCATAAAGAAGGAACATGCACTCAGATAACTTGGTTTAGGGGGTGCCAGAGATAGAACCCCCAAAGACATGTTTACAAATTTATCTGTGTTTTAGAACTGTGTGAATGCATGTAACATTAATTTGTGAATGTATTTGGGGTTTAATTTTACTAAAATTTATGTGGCTTGGGAAGTTGCATTTTAAGGAAGCTGACTGCAGTGGTCGCAGGAGTCGCAGCAGTGACCAGGCCCGTCACTCCGGTGGCTCCTGCAGACCCCTGCGACCGGGTGCCTGGCGCAATGTGTTGTGGACCTGGCCTGCACGGTGTAACCGCCAGGGCCGCATGTTCATGGGCCCATTGGGTGGCCCATGCTATTAGGGCCAGCAGATGGAAATTAATTTCCAGGGGGCCCTGTCAGTGCTGTGCTTTAACAGCACAACTGGGCCCCCTTTGATGATGTCAGATGCTGCCACGCTGGGAGGAAGTGACTGCCCCGGTCACTCCTCCAAGCAACCACCGGGAGCCGCGTGGGAGGAAGGAGAGGAGGGAGTCAGATGGAAATGAATTTCCAGGGGGCCTGGTTAGTGCTGCACTTTAACAGCGCGACCGGGCGACACAGCTGACTGCAGTGGCGGAACTACCACGGTCGCAGGGGTCGCAGCAGCGACAAGGCCGTCACTCCGGTGGCCCAACCGCCCTGCGGACTCCTGCGACCGGGTGTCCACCACCATGTGTTGTGGCCCCAGGCCTGCACGGTGTAACCACAGGGGCAGCGTGTTCAGGGGCCTATCAGGTAGCCCATGCTGTTAGGGCCAGCACATGGAAATGAATTTCCAGGGGGCCCTGTCAGTGCTGCGCTTTAACAGCACGACCGGGCCCTCTCTGATATTGTCAGACGCTGCCACGCTTGGAGGAAGTGACTGCCCCGGTCACTCCTTCCAGCAACCACCTGGAGCTGCGTGGGAGGAAGGAGAGGAGGGAGTCAGAGTGGGAACTACTCCAGAGAAGTCACCCTCCTGCAAGGGAGTAAGGTTTTTTTAGTACTGCACTGCTTAGTTGCAACAAATGGGCAATCCTGTTCTGTAGCATTCAGTATGCTAGAAGGGGCGCACAGCCATAAATATTACGAACTGCTCCCATCTACACCACAGACTTCCCTAGTGAGGCCTTCAATAAAATATGGAAGAGTTCAGAGAAGGACATCAACAAACGCACCTTTTTTTTCATTCTAGCATAAGTCCCTATTTCCCTATTTTAACACTGTTTGTCAGATTCTGGCACTGCATCAAAGAGGGCACGATGCCTGTAAAGGGGACCCACTCCGTTCACCACCCGGGAATAACATTAATTGATACAAGGGTATTCATGTACAAGGAAGCTTAATTGATGTCCCTCAGATAAAGAGTGCAGCAGAAAATCCTATATGCGCCATGCAAGCCCTTATCTATTCCTACAACAGCAGTAATGCTACATTGTGTAGCTCACCATTTTATTGAGGGAGCACGTCATTATGTTTAGATGCAGATTCTCACACTTAAGCACAGACTACAGAACCCGAATTGAGGGCAAATGACAGATCCTTAACAACATGTTGAAATTCCATCGCTGCAACGATAAGAGGTAATTTAGTATCAGTTATCAGCTTGTATATCCTATTTCACACATTAACCTAAATGTCAGAAGGTTGGGTCGTAATGAGTTTTGCTATTAATAGTGTCATCTAACATGATATACATTGATAAATGCTCTGCATAGTTAACGAACAGACAAGCACGTTTAGAATGGAAAGTATGCTAAAGGGACACTGCAAGGTGGTTTTACGATCCATCTGGTTTCTGAACTATATATATCATAAAAAATATACATTTAATGAAACAAAATAAACAAAGAATTTTATCTCCGATTGTCCTTCTTTTCTAGGTTTTACAAAAGTTTTGACTCACTAGAATGGATCTTTACTCAAAATGGAGACTATCTTGATATAATTTTTTAGTAATATTGAACATAAATAGAGATTTGCAAAGACATCATTATGTATAGGATCAAGGGTTCTCTCCTACATATATAAAACGGAGGCGTGTATGCAATTAAACCGAATATCCAGTAGAACGGCTAATATAAACCTACATTTTCATACAAAAACAAATCATAGAGAGCTTATTTTTCACAAACAATTAATTTTAATACCCTTACATAACAGCCATATGCATGGCCCCTGTAGACTGGAATTGATACATATTGATCTGGAAATCGATTTCCAGCAACTGTACTCTCCTGCGGATGATACAGGGGTCGTGGGCTTGATCTGATCATTTTTATGAAACAATGTTAGAAGCTGGAGTACTGAACATTTGTGATTTATTCACTAAAACAGGGGTGCCCGAAAGATCCCCAGATGTTTTAAAACTACAGCTTCCATGATGCTTTGACATTCTAAAAGCATGCAAAGCATCATGGGAGTTGTAGTTCTACTACATCTAGGGATCTACGATTCGGGCACCCCTGCACTAAACTAAGGATTGGGGAGAACTGATGAGAGAATAAAAAAAAAAAAAAAGCATTTAAAATAAAAAAAAAAGCATTTAAAATAATTTAAGTTTAAAAAACAAGTTATATTGGAGAATATGTCCAGTTTGTATATTTTTCATAAAATTTGCAAATGCCCAAAAATCTATCACCCAAATTATGTATAGGTCGTCATATTACATGATTTTCAGGAACTGTTAAGACATTGCTTCTATTTGGACACATTATCTCATATTAGCACTTCAGTCATGTTTAATTAATTAATTAATTAATAATTAAGGGGGAAAAAAATATTCTGTAAACCAGAGCTAATGACTCACATTCCTACAGTTAGAAGTGGTGTTAGAAGATACAGAGCTCCATTTTTTACTTATTTATGAAGCTCTGGTAGTAACCACTTATGTTCACTAGAAGGAAGTCTTGCAACATGTGGAATGCGTCTCAACTGAGATTTCATGATGTCATATATTTAACCTACAATCAATAAAAATCCACACGTTGACAATGACTATATAAAGGGATTGCTTGGAACGCCACCTATGCCAGACTGTGAGGGTGTGTATTAAATAAAAAATTAAATAAAAAAAAAACACAAGCAACAATAAACAGTAATAAAACAATAACGAGGGGTATATTTTCCGACTGATGGGTAAAATAATATGCCTGTTATATGCGACCGTAAAGTCACAGGCAGTGCTCCAACAGGAATTAGGCAGGCTGTTCAGAGGGTAACGATAGCGCAGATTGTCTGTGCTGCTACAGATTTTCTTTAATACACTTCAAGCAGCCTCTTCCCACCTCGCATATCATTAATATAAGCAAGCAGGGTATCACTTTAGATAGATAGGTCATTCTGCTCTCTTGTGACATCTCTGTACTTTATTATATGAACAGTTTGCTGCAGTACAGTCATTATGTTGAGTACAAGTAGAAGGCTTTTTCTACTTAATGCTTTTAAAACAGCCATGCCCAAAGCAACTGCTTTTCAGAATTATATCTTCCAGCTGCGAGCTACCAGAACAATTCCTTATAAAAAGGTTAAATTATGGGTGCAATTCTTTTTTTTTTTTTTTTAGGGAGAAGAGAGGTGACTTTTTTCCTTTACTGGTGATGCCAACTATGTTAAAATGGGACCGGATGCAGTTAATTCTGGATTCGGACATGGAAAGGTTTAACCTCGAAACCTTAGGAAACCTGAATCTATAGCCTGCTAGTTCCTCTTACACAGCTGTCACAGAATTCAACAGTCAAACATTTAAGGATTTTGATCAGTATATCTGTGTAGAAGCAGGTATTTTAATGTGTTATTCTTGTAGCTTCAGTGCTGCTCCACTAAAACTCCCATTATCCCAAGACAGCATTGGCTAGGAACATGTTAATTAAGGATCATGAAGTTCTAATTCCACTGCGCAATGAAGAATTTCGGCCTGCCGTATAAAAAAAAGGCATCAACACAATAATCTGGTGATGCCAACTGTAAGGCAGGCTCTGGTTAGACTCGACAGGAGACTGATGCTCTTCCCAGACACGTCCGTCTCATTTTATTTCAGATTTAAAAATGTCTAACACATAAAAAGTTATGGGTAACTGATAGTTATCGTTATCTTCTCTCGTCACTTAGACATTTTGAAATATTGCAAAAAACAAACTATGAATTATATTTACTTCTACTGCTGGTGTGACAAACAATTTCACATCCTTGTGCTGTTGTGGACTATATTTGGCCTAACGTGGGGTTGATGTTCCTTAGTACCAAGCCACGTTTTTCTTCTCTCTCAGACAGGGCCGGCGCCACAGTTAGCCTACTGGGATATTTCCTGGTGGGCTACCCCTGTCCTGAGCCACCCCCCCTCAGCGCTGGGCAGATCCTCCACGAAAATGGGGGCACCCGGAGAAGCCTTGTCACACACATATGGCATATGGTCACCTCAGGGCGCCCCCGAAGCTTTCTGTTTTTCGGTATGGCAGAGCAGGCACCTGCTTACCCTGATAGCAGGTGCCTGCTCTGCCAATAAATGCCGGCAGAGGAGAGGAAGCAGGCAGGTGGCAGTGTGGGCGGCGAGGGAGGCTCTTCTTGCAGCTTCCCACTCCTCCCTCGCGCACCCTCGGTGATGCCAGGAGCCGGAATATGACGTAATTCCAGCCCTGGCATACTAAACAGTGCGCTAGAGGAGTGAGGAGCTGCCCCACACTGGACCCCAGGGGCTGGATGTCTGGGTCTGTGTCAGTAAGTGTGAGAGTGTTTGACTGTCAGTGTGTGTGTGTCTGTCAGTGAGTGAGTGTATCTATGTCAGTGAGTGTCTGGGTGTATCTGTCAGTGAGTGAGTGTATGTATATCAGTGAATGTCTGTGTGTGTGTGCCTGTCAGTGAGTGAGTGTTTGACTGTCAGTGTGTGTGTCTGTCAGTGAGTGTCTGACTGTGTGTGTGTGTATCAGTGAGTGTGTGAGTGTTTGACTGTCAGTGTGTGTGTCTGTCAGTGAGTTTCTGCCTGTGTGTGTGGCTATCAGTGAGTGAGTGTATGTATGTCAGTGAGTGTCTGTGTGTCTGTCAGTGAGTGTCTGTGTGTGTGTGTGTGTGTGTGTGTGTCTGTCAGTGAGTGTCTTTGTGTCTGTCAGCGAGTGTCTGTGTGTAGGTGTGTGTCTGTCAGTGAGTGTCTGTTTGTATGTCAGTGAGTGAGTGTTTGACTGTCAGTGTGTGTCTCTGTGTGTGTGTGTGTGTGCCTGTCAGTGAGTGAGTGTTTGACTGTCAGTGTGTGTGTCTGTCAGTGAGTGTCTGACTGTGTGTGTGTGTGTGTATCAGTGAGTGTGTGAGTGTTTGACTGTCAGTGTGTGTGTCTGTCAGTGAGTTTCTGCCTGTGTGTGTGGCTATCAGTGAGTGAGTGTATGTATGTCAGTGAGTGTCTGTGTGTCTGTCAGTGAGTGTCTCTGTGTGTGTGTGTGTGTGTGTCTGTCAGTGAGTGTCTGTGTGTCTGTCAGCGAGTGTCTGTGTGTAGGTGTGTGTCTGTCAGTGAGTGTCTGTTTGTATGTCAGTGAGTGAGTGTATGTCTGTCAGTGAGTTTCTGTGTGTGTCTGTCAGTGAGTAAGTGTGTCTGCCAGTGTATGTCTGTCAGTGAGAGAGTGAGTGACATGAGGGGGCGGCAAAATAGATCTTTGCCTAGGGCGGCAGAAATCTTTGCACCGGCTCTTCTATCAGATCCCTTCTTCATGGTGTCTTTTGGCCTCCCTCCACATCTCTTAGTACACCACATTTTGCATCTCATAGACTGCTACAGTATTTTTCACAATGTGCATCTTACAATCTCACCCTGCATCTCTCGGCCTCCTCGCTGCATCCCCTAACCTCGGCCTGTACCACTCAGCATATCACACTGGTTTTAGCCTCCCCCTGCATCCATCAGTCTCCACGTGCATTTTTTCAGCTTCTCTCACAGTGTCTCTATATTTCTGTTCTTCTAAATCTCTGCCCCCTGTCATTCCTTTGTTGAACTGCACAGCCCTTGGATAGCACTGTGGCAATCAGCAGCCCCTACAGAGTCAAAACATTGTCAACATCACATCGGGACATCAAAAGGCTGCCTCTATGTACATGGTTTGCTTTAACCAGCCTGTTGAGGAGTGCATTATTTTAGACACTCAGAGCAGACTGAAATCTAACAGGAAACCACTGGACGTACGATGAAGAATGATAAGGAGATGTACAGCTTATTACATAGCCTGCAAAGGTACATCGGAATGTTTTCTAAACATTAGTATTCTCTCAGGAACACTAAATTTTCTACTGAACTACATATAGCTCAAATGAAGAGTATATTATTTCTAAAGGTAAGTACAAGAAAAAATATTATTGAGTATCTTTTCTTACAAGAAAAAAAATCCATTAGAAGTTGCTAAAAGTCAAGAAAACAAAAAGACAAAAAATTTTTTTTTCAAAACAATGCAAATTATACGAAAACACAATAAGGCCAATTGCTTGGCCAAAAAGATCAGAACGTTAGACCATAAAAGGCAGTAAATTATTATGTAATGCAATATACACTAAACAAAATTATAAACACAACACTTTTGCCCCCATTTTTCATGAGCTGAACTCAAAGATCTAAGATTTTTTCTATGTACACAAAAGGCCTATTTCTCTCAAATATTGTTCACAAATCTCTCTAAAGTATAAAAAAAAAAATATTAAAAAAAGTTCTTGTATGTTGCACCATTTATGATAATGATTTTAATACTCAGACAAGCTGTTTAATTTCTCTTTTTGCGAAGACAGCATTCCATATATAACTGTAGCTTGATGCACAAATAAGACATGCTCCAAGAAACTCGCGGATTTGTAGATTTCAAAGCCACAAAGTGGAAAGATTGTTTGGCAGTGGTTAAAAGAAATACATACATGTTATTGAGGGTTAATAATACATAGATTTATATTTTAATTTTTCCCCCCCTTAATATTGTGACAAACTCTATTTAACAATGGCTCAATAAACGAGTAGACATGTACTGCCGATGCTGCACATTATTTTGGGGACACCAACACGATGTAGTGTATGTTTGAGTGTCAGCACCAGGAAAGGCTTGCTGCAGGCTGAAAGGACTCTTTGAAACGCAGCACAAGATGTTCTAGAGAGAGTCACATGGAAGCCAGCAGATGTTCTACTGACCTATACAGTGCTCAATGCAAAGAATAAGCCAAATTACCGCGACTCAGTCTCTCCAGGCCAGGTGTAGCAGAGATAGGATAGAAAAATATTGCTGATTGTCCCTAATGCCACTGGAAACCCCCACACTCTTCCGCTTATAGTACATGCTCAATTAAGTTATTACAAGGTCAATCTCTTACTTTAAATAGGGGAATTAGGTTTTTTTGTGTTTCTAAAAAAGACGTTTTGTGACATTCGTGTCATCAAATGCTGACAAAGAATCACAGTTGTGGTTTTTATTTTATTTTATTTACGGTTATGTTGCATTATGAAGTACTATAAACTTTATAAAGAAATACAAAAAAAGAAAAAAAAGAACAGGTATGGTTGACAGGATGCAACAAAATATTTAGCATTAACTATAGAACAAAAATGGGGGCATATAAACAAGTACTTAAAAGTACTGACGTCTTGCATATAATCACTGCTTTAAGTTAAATTCACATAACAAAACGTATTTGTGACATCACCTAACAGAGGCATGATCAGATGTGTAATAACAGGGTGTAATCCACCGAGGTGGTAGAGGATGCACAGAACAGGCACCTGCCTTCCAGTGCATTACTGGTGGGGGTGCTGAGCAGAAGCTGCCTGCTCTGCTGCTGTCCTCTCAGATACCTGTGAGCAGGCGCTGAAGGGGCAGCTGGGATCTCACTGCACTGATGTCACAGATGCCTAGCACACCCAGTACTGATCTTAGAGCCGAGAAGTGCATTTGCCCCAGCATCAGTACAGAACTGATGGAAGCTGGAGAATCAGTATAGCGACCGATTGTGGCAGTAAACCACTGGACTTCACGGATGAGGTTCCCCTTCAGCTCTCCCTTTCGACGTAAGAAAAAGGAGGCTGGGTGCACCTCACTGTGAAACCCCACCCAAAAAAAAGGAAATTAAGTGTGTGTGATTTCTGTGTGTGTGTGTATATGAATGCATATGTATGTTTGTATGATTGTGTATGGGTTTGAGTATTTAATATATATTTTCAATCATCAACAGCTTGAAAGGTACCTGTTGGCTACCTATGATATGGTGTTAGAATAAAATAAAAAGTGAAGACCACAAGCCTAATTGGCTGGGCCTGTGGGTTTTTGGCTAACAATCAAACAGGACTAGGTTTAAAGTCTGCAGCTTGGAACTGGTGTAAAGACAGCACTCATTGAAAAAGTCTGGCTGTCAACCATTGTGTATCTGAGACAGAATCTCCCCTGGATAAGCATGTTACGAAAAGAAAATAGGTATCTCTATTACACTGTAACAGAATTATTCTTCATTCTCATTATACGTACTGTGGGTGCACAGTATAGATCACTAAATGTGTATCTATAGCAACCCCCATGTCTTTTTAGTAATCCCAGGACCACTTTGTCCACTGGTATAACCATGTGGCAAAATTCCATGTTACAAAGGATTTTAAACCTATTGATGTTAATACTGGTTGTAAGAGTTGATGAGATAACAGGACACTATGTATATATGCTGTTATAGGCCTATGTATTAGGCCACTTGCAGGACCATCCCCAGTCCTGGATCTAACAGGAGTGAAATCCCTGATATGTGTTTCTTTGTCCAGTCTTAGCCTGACTCCCTGTCCCTTTATGGTGGTGTCATGGACCCAGGGTAGGGTTTCCTCTAGCTTGGGCAGTAATTTTACAAGGGGCATTCATTGTTTCAGGTTGTTTGAATTATATGGACAAAATGGAGCTGGATATTAGTTTGTTTTGGTGGGGCCGAGGGTTGTTTTCAGTAAAAAAAACAAGGACTTTTGGTAAGAAGACTTGATGAGGAACAATATGGTTAATTACCATATGGTATGCAAATGACCTTATGTGGGTATAAATACCTCTGCACAGCTGCAATAAAGTCAGTTCTGTTTAACCCCTACATGTAGCCTCGGCTCATGGTGTGGGGTCGAAGCTATAATCACTGGTTCATTCACGTGCTCCATCTCACTGTTCAGAGTACTTTGAGGTGGGCATCTTAGAGCTTCTAATGGCACTGGACACTTCGACTCAGCAAGACGATACAGGATAGTCCAAAAATAGCTTAGGAAGCTAAGGTTGTTACAGGTGGCTTGCAACATATGGTCCCAAAGTTCAGCGTTATCGAGAGCTGTATACTAAATGCAACTAGCATTCTCTTTAATTTTGCAATATTGCACTTACATGTAGCCGCATACACTGTGATTCCTAAGCATTGTCCACGAGTCAGGTCCAGTCCGGGACAGTAGTCACCAATCAGTTATGTTTTACGCACCCAAAGTTCCTATCAGTTGCAAAGCTATATGATAATTCCGTAGATTGCTATGGAGTAACGCAACATGATCAAATCTCAGTCTAATCTCAGAATTCATATTAAGCAGAGGGCTGATTTGTATGCTTCTGGTGTTCACCCTCACCGAAACCTTTAGTTCTTGATTTCTCTAAATAATGAAAGAAAAAGTTACCCAGAAGCATTTTCTCTGAAGCTTCTTTTGCTTTCACATCTCTTACCGAAGTTCACAGACTTGTCTTTAATAAATCAACTAACCTGCCACATACGTCTAAATACAAAATAATGTTGAAATACTCCTATTTAGGATCACACATCAGCAAACGATTTTTTTTCTTACCTCCTAATTCCTTAAGGCTTAAAGAGTTCTCTTATAAGCGCGTACCAAGACCTGCTTCCTTTACAGTGTTAAAGGCAAGAAATTTACCAGGCTAATAAAACATTTTGCAGTGATTTATTGAAAAATACTAAATCATTCACTCTCTTTACATATTTCTGTATTGCTTGATGAGTCCCTGGAGGATCCATCCAACGTTCTTTATAAAAAAAATAAAAAAAGCGAAAAATCCACAAATCCTGTGATAAGACCCATCTTAAAGTATAGTCCTAATTTCACTGTTGCTGTAAAAATATAAACAATAAAGAGATGTTTATTCACTAAACACCAGAATGTAGGAAAAACAGAGTTACTACAATTCTTGGTTTTGGTGTGTTTTATGTCTGTACAAAGAGAACCAAATATTTCTGGACACTTAGGAAGAGTCGCCACCTGGGAAGCACAATCAGCATCCCAATAAGGGTCTTGTTTGAGTCATGGAGTCCTCATGGGGCTCTGTAACACTATGCGGTCTGGCTGCCAACATAATTGGATCACATTGTAGAACTCTGGCACAGTGGGTTCCCTGCCAGGCTGTACTTACCCATTCTTCAAAATATATCAGGTTATATTATGACAAACGCTAAGTTTTATACCAAATAATATACCACCATTGACCCACATATCGAATATATTGCATATTCACCCACCATTGCCCTATGGCATATAACCTACCATTATCAACTCAACATTCACATACCAAATAACCTATCACCATCTACACAGTCGCATATCAAAATCCTACCATCGACCCATTCAGTTACATAGCAAATACATAACCAAATACATAACAGACTCCATGAGGGTGGAATGAGGGCCCGAGGTCCACAGGTGGGGGTTGTGCTTACAGCCCGACACCGTGCAGGATGTTTGGCATTTGCCAGAGAACACCAAGATTGTCAAATTCGCCACTGGTGCCCTGTGCTCTTCACAGATGAAAGCAGGTTCACACTGAGCACATGTGACAGATGTGACAGAGTCTGGAGACGTAGTGGAGAACGTTCTGCTGCCTGCAACATCCTCTAGCATGACCGGTTTGGCAGTGGGTCAGTAATGGTGTGGGGTGGCATTTCTTTGGGGGGCCACACAGCCCTCCATGTGCTCACCAGAGGTAGCCTGACTGCCATTACGTACCGAGATAAAATCCTCAGACCCCTTGTGAGACCATATGTTGGTGCGGTTGGCCCTGGGTTCCTCTTAATGCAAGACAATGCTAGACCTCATGTGGCTGGAGTGTGTCAGCAGTTCCTGCAAGACAAAGGCATTGATGCTATGGACTGCCCCGCCCGATCCCCAGACCTGAATCCAATTGAGCACATCTGGGACATCATGTCTCGCTCCATCCACCAACATAACGTTGCATTACAGACTGTCCAGGAGTTGGAAGATGCTTTAGTCCAGGTCTGGGAGGAGATCCCTCAGGAGCAGGCCCGGACTGGCCATCGGGCACACCGGGCAAATGCCCGGTGGGCCGCGGTGGCCATGGGCCGAGGCCGGCAGGGGAGGTCACAGGACATACCCTGCCGGTCTATGCAGGGCCGGCGCTATCCAAGGGCCGGCCCCGCTGTATTCCATGGAGGGCCGGTGGGGAGATCAAAGATCTCCCTCACCGGCCCATTTAAATAGACCTGCGGCTGGGGAGGGAGTGGACCCGGTGGAGCTCTATCTTGCAGCTCCGCCAGGTTCCTCTCACGAGATCGGGAGCGTTGCCATGGCAACGCCCCGATCTCGCGAGAGTGAACTCTAGGCCTTAGGCTAGAGTTCACTCACCACTCGATCACCAGGGAACACCGCCACCCAGTCCCAGGTACCACCGTGCTGGACCCCCCCCTCCCAGACACCACGTGCCTGCCCCCCTCCCAGGCTAAAGGTAAGAAGGGAGGGGGGGATTTAATGCCTGCTTAGTTTTTTTATTGTTTATTTACCCCCCTTAGTTTTTTTGTTTATTTACCCCCCTTAGTTTTTTTATTTGTATATTTACCCCAACTTAATTTTTTTATTTGTTTTATTTACCCCCCCAACCCACAACATTTATATACAGCACTCTCACACACACACTCAGCACTCTCACACAACACTCTCACACACATCACACACATCACACACAGCACTCTCACACAAAGCACCCTCATACAGCACCCACACCACCCTCACACACGTCACACCTCACACACAGCATCCATCACACACACATACTGCACCCCTCACATACACACACAACCCCCCGATACACTGCATCACACACATACACAATACTTCCAAACATATTTATATAAAATATATATATACACACAGCACCCCTCACACACACACTGCACCCCTAAACACTTTACATTCCAGACACACACTAGATTTTTTACCCAACTCTGGATCATCTACACACATACACACACTATATCCCTATACACTCTGAATGCGTTATATACGCAATCTCACTAGATCTCCTATACATAGTCTGGGTCCTTCAAACACACACAATACTCATATATATATATATATATATATACCCACACACTCTTTATCCCCTATACGCACACTGGATTCCTTGTAAGCAAACACATACTACATTCCCTGAACACACACTCTCTACTAATACAACATCACCTATACACACACAACACACACTATAGCCTGTATGCACACACTTGCTACATCCCCTATACACACATTCTCTACAGCCCCTAGCCACATATGCATTACATTACACCACAAACACAACACGACTAAAACCGACCTTATTACACAATACCACACCACGACCAGCTCACTCTGCACACACGCAATACCACAAGCAGGCTCCAAACACATGCACAATACTCTTTCCTGGCCCTTTTGTCTCCTGGTATACATTTATAGAGACACCAGAGACAAGTTGCAAGGAAACACAGTGCAAGCATGTTATTAAATTTGCTTGCACTGTGCAGCACACATACAGGGCTTTTTTCTCATGCTAGAGCTCTTCAGCAGAGCTCTGCGCATGGTCTGCCCTGGAAGAGCATTGAACCAACATGCTCACTTTGAGAGGGGGCGTGTTTGTCATGAGTGATGACAAAACACACCCTCTCTGCCCCGCCCCCTTCTAAGTGGGCCGCTGTGATAAAAAAATGCCCGGGCCGAATTTTTTTCCCAGTCCGGCCCTGCTCAGGAGACCATCCGCCACCTCATCAAGAGAATGCACAGGCGTTGTAGGGAGGTCATACAGGCACGTGGAGGCCACACACACTACTGAGCCTCATTTTGACTTGTTTTATGGACATTACATCAAAGTTGTATCAGCCTGTAGTGTGTTTTTCCAAATCCAGGCCTCCATGGGTTGAAAAATGTGATTTCCATTTTTTTATTTTTGTGTGATTTTGTTGTCAGCACATTCAACTATATAAAGAACAAAGTATTTCAGAAGAATATTTAATTCATTCAGATCTAGGATGTATACACACACACACACACATGCTACACTATGTAACAGTTTCAAGTAATCAATAAAACATTATAATTGAACATTGGATAATCTCAAAACGGTTGCATGAAAATACCTATCACTCGAAAAAAAAATTGAGTGCTTGTGAAGCTTATGTGGCAATGTCATTCTTATTGAGCTGTTACATAATAATGCCACGGTTTGGTTGAACCCAATCCTAGTCTAATTGTATTGTTTATCATTTTATGCTGAATCAGTCATAATTTAAACACATGAAAACTCCAGCACATTTTTATCTGTATTAAGGAATGTTAAATTGTTTATATGTCATTTTATACGTCATCTGATTCTATTCAGTCCCGAAAAAGTAATCACGTGGCCATATTTGTGAAGATCGAGGCACAACGCAATAAATACAGAAGAAAACACAGATTATATATGCCTGGTGAAGGACTGCAAAGTGAAGATACATTATTTTCTCCTGTACACCTTCAAGTATTTCCCAATGTTTGGCCCCAAATGTGTCCTTAGGATATGCCCTAAAAGGTCTTAGTACTATAGGCCAACACAGCTGGCTGAGAGTCTCAATTGGGTATTTTTATCATTTCGATAACATGGCTGTTCACACAATATACTACAATCCCAAATGTAAGCTAGTCAAAGGAAAAAATCCACCGGGACAAGGACCAAAGAACACTGTCAGTCTCGGCCTGCACATGAATATTCATTATCTTGGTGAATTGTGCAAGTCTGTAAACGCCAGGCATAACATACTGCTTCCAAACTCAAGATTAACCAGAATTCATCATGGCTGAGAAGATAAGCATTACAAACTATACCATCAATTGCCACTTATTTTCAAGCATAAATACAATAATAAAGATAGAATTTGCTACAAATCAACAACTATATGAAACTGAATGATAAACTAACAGCATTGTGCCTTAAAAAAAAAAAAAGCACAACATTCAATTATCTGTTTAATATTTTAGGCGGTATCTTCTCATTAAATCTGGTGGCTGTGACTATATTGCATTTCACATGTCAGAATCCACCGTCTTGTCTAGAGCTGACCCTGCAACAGAGGGGACGATAAGATGAAATGATGTAAAAAGAACACAGGGTGTCTCCGGCTTTAAGCTCGTCTGTAGAGTGACCTCTATTCCTGGTGGTAAAGTCACAAAGTCAGGTAAATTGAGCTTAGAGGAGCTGTTTCTGAGGTTATCTTGTTTATATATCCCCGAGGGGCTAGACCAGAGGGAATATATAAACCTTATGACCTCCTTGTTCGTACCGGAGAGTATAAAATACGCACCCAGTTTGCCCTTTCATTCACCGGAAGGGAGTATATGTGGATCTGCTTTTTTCCCCTACATTAAAATAATAGCTTCACAGCTCTTAAAATGAATGTTTGAGCAATAGCAAATGGTGCAGAACACGCCAGAGCCCTTGGTCTGTCGTTCGAGCCCTGCTTGTTGGAAAGTCCTTTTTTTCCTCACCCTTCATTTCCTTGCCATTAAGTGTGATGAAATGAGTTTTTTCCCCTCTTTTGATTCCAACTCTACCCATCTCCCTCCCAGCCCCTCCTCTCTGCCTATAGTCGTGTGACCTGACTGCACTTGTACACCGATTATTTCATAAAGACGTCCTTTCACTGAGGAGCACAGGTTGGATTGTGCAAGGTTATCAGCTCCGAACAATCCCTCCTGTTCATTTGTGAAATCAGCTGGCTGGAAAAAGGACAATACTCCTTGCGCCTTCTACTGTGTTGGATGCAGCAAGGGTGTATTGCAGGTAGAACAACCATTTAGGACCTATTTATCAAATAAACACCTTTATGGCATGTTTTGTTTTTCTAAAAATACTCTAATGGTGTATTTTATCTGACATCTGAGGCAGGGCCATCTTTAAGGAGGGGCAAACGGGGCAGCTGCCCTGGGCTCAGTTACTCATGGGGGGCCCAAAGCAGCTGCCCCGTGGGCCCCGTCGCCTGCAATAAAAAATTATTTTTTAAAAATATTTCCCTACCTAATGGGCCAGCGGTGCTAGTATTGCGGCTGCACCGGGGCCCGCACACTAAGGGGCCCCCCCGGGTGGCCCATACCTTTAGGGCCACCCAGTGACCATTTCCAGCAGGGGTCCGGTCGGCGCTGTGGCCCTTTAACAGCGCGACCGGGTCCTTGCTTAACGGCTGCATGGGAGGAAGTGATGTCCGCGAATCACTTCCTCCCACCTCAAAGATATCGGGCCGCGCGGGAGGCTGCTAGCCAGGATCCAGTGAGGAGGGGGAGCAAGAAGAGCCAGACACCCAACTCCCAACTACCCCAGCCAGCACACTGGACCCCAGGGAAGGAAGCCTCTTTCAAAGGTAGGAAACTGAAGAGTGTCTGTCTGTGTGTGTGTCAGTTTGTATGTCTGTCTGTGTGTCAGTTTGTATGTATGTGTGTGTGTCAGTATGTATGTCTTTGTGTGTGTCAGTATGTCTGTGTGAGTGTCAGTATGTATGTGTCAGTCAGTATATGTCTGTGTGTCAGTTTGTATGTATGTGTGTGTCAGTGTATGTCTGTGTGTATGTCAGTATGTCTGTGTGTGTCAGTTTGTGTGTCTGTATGTATGTCGGTGTGCCAGTCAGTATGTCTGTGTATGTGTCAGTATGTATGTCTGTCACAGTGTCAGTATGTCTGTCACAGTGTCTGTGTGTGTGTGTGTGTGTGTGTATCTGTATGTTGTCAGTATGTATGTATCTGTGTGCCAGTGTGTATACCTGTGCATGTATCTGTATGTAGCCAATGTGTGTATCTGCATGTGTGTCAGTGTTTGTATCTGCATTTGTCAGGTTATGTATCTGTGTGTCTGTATGTTGTCATTGTGTGTGTCTGTGTATCTGTATGTTGTCAGTGTATCTGCGTGTGTGTGCGTGTGTGCATCTGTGTGTCTGCATGTGTGCCAGGTTGTGTGTCTGTATGTGTGTGTGTCAGTGTGTGTAAATGTGTCTGTATAGCTGCATCTGTATGATTGTGTATATCTGTGTATCTGCAAGTGTTTCTGTGTGTGTATGTGTATCACTGTGTGTGTGTTTGTGACTGTACATGTGTATTTGTGCATACATCTCAGCATTCAACACTACACGCAAATACACACCTGCATTCAAACTTCAACACTACATATAAACACACCTCTTTTTTTTAAACAACAAAATTATATATAAACACACCAGTGTATTCATAAACCAACACTACACATAAATGCATACTTGCATTTAAATGCCATCTCCACATACAAACACACCCCTACATTCACACAAACATACTCCATACAAAAACATGCTTACACTCAAACACACAAATACTGCTCAGTGCTAAATATAACCCTGCATGCATAGGAAAATGGTAGCGCCCCAGCTGTCAAAGCATTGTTGGAGTTGCATGACAGATGGGGATCTACCTTTTGCCCCCTCTTGCCCAAAATAATTCATGCACCAGAGCCCTCTCTACTTTACGTCCGCCTCTGCGTTGGGGTGGGGGGCATGATTGCATGCCAGGGAGGGGACGACCGGGTTCAGGGGGCCCAAGCAAATGTTTGCCCAGGGTCCAATCCATATTAAAGACAGCCCTGATCTGAGGTGTAGGTTACATAATGTAGATAAATAGGTGGCTGCAAGGATGGACATACGGACAGGAGTTCAGCGAAACGGAGTGTTCAACATAATATCTTAGCAAAATGCCCAGTGATATGCAAGGTTAATTTTTTTGATTCCACAAAAGACAATTAATAAAGTTTTGGTCAATAGAGCAACACATTTGTTTGGGCTTTCTGCAAAATATTTGTGGAACTCTGCTGATGTTACCATGAAGTCCCCTCAGTGATTTTGTGAGGGAGCGTAGACCCATCTTTACACTGTCAGTGCTCACTCACACTTTGGTGTTCTATGCAGTTAAAGAAAGAATGATTGTGTTGGAAAACCATCTAATTGCTTATCATGCTCAGTCTAATTAAACTGCACACCTTCACACACGTAGCAAGTAATTTATCCATTTAAATACATTGAAGGAAAAAGGGTTAATTTAGCATTCCATTTATCTCACATGAAAATTCTTCAGTTTTTGCACAACCTGCATGTATTTCTCAGAATCCGTTACTCTGTGATCGAAAGAAGCCAAGCTGGTATCTTATCAGCTGACAGTTTGCCGGGATTGGTATCAGCCTACATGCCTACCTTTGCTTGCGTCTCCTGGCCAACTGGCACCTATGGACGCCCAGACATCGTCAGCTGTGCCAAGAACTCCCAAGCCACACTGTTTGTTTGGCCCACAGTGTGTATACAGCCTTTTGTGCTAAGAACATTGGGTTCCTATCGTACAGGCATCACAGGAGCATAGTTGGATCTTGCATGGCCGATATCCTCCTCACTGATAATCAGTCTACAACATCCACCCATATCTGCCAAACTCTTTGTATAGGTAGAGTGTTTCTTCGTCGTTATCAAACTGACCGCCAGTTCAGAAGTGATATAAAGAGCTATTGTCATTAATCAACATCCACTGGGTTCCATGCTAGACTTGTGTCATACATTAGGCATCAGAACTAGAGTCTCCCAAGGTGTGGAGATGTGATGAATCGGTTCTTTTAAACAAAAAGAGAACCATACAATTGGAATGGACAATGAGATTTTGCTCAAATGCTGCTTGGTGTCAAACGTAGCTTAAGATGATAAAACAACAATTTTAGCAATGAGAAAATAGAGGGTAAAAAAAGAAAACCAAAAAACAAGAAAAGTGCATATGTTCATGGGGCAGGTGATTTTTTAAAAAAATTTTTTTATCACGGTTGCTTTATGAGACAATCAGAAAAGGGTTTTTTGCTCATCTTAGTCAGAAGATGCCTTTCAACTGGTCTTTCAAACTGGCCACACTGACTGGAATGCCACAGCCATTATTCAATATCAAAATTATTATTAAATTATTACACTGTAATTTCAGGTATCACAAAAAAAGAACAACAAACTGGAAATTTGAATGTGCAGCATCAGTTCTGAGTTTTTTTTAGAACAGAATCTTCATGAAGACCCAATTTAGCATTAAGAATTCACTAAAATTCCAAAACAATCAAAAAAATATACAGAAGACAAAAAAAATAAAGATTTATTATAGCAAAATATAGTTTACGCTCTTTTTGCAAGGAGCTGAAAAACTCATATGAGTCAGCAAATAAAAGGCATAGCCCCCTGCAAATATTACTACTGCTTTAAAGACCACTCCAGACATCTGTAAGGCCAGTCTCTGTTTCTGATAATCCCACATTTCAACTCAGATGCTTGCATCAATTTTAAGGAACACTTATCAAAAATGATACGACAGAGTTCTCTTCAGGCAACTGCATTGGTCAGTGGAACTGCTTACTAATTTTGTTGAGCTCTCATACTTCCTCTCGACCCTTTTCCCTCAGCCAGCGGAGAGCCTCCTCTCTTCAATGCTGAATAAATGTGGGTGTGCGCAGTTACATCATTACGCTATGCCTGCCTTAATCCTAAATTTAAAGTCATAGTAGCCCAAATCCCTTGAGGGCTTAAAATACATTTATATATTTGTCCTAATTGTTTCACAACGAATACCACACCCTTATTCCATTTTAAGTGTTTCTCTAACATCTTTTCCTTGCCCTGTTGTGGTATTAGTAGCCCAAGAGAGCGTTCCTATGTTCTTGGTATTTCTGCCAACTGGCTTGGCTTTGTTTGATAATTTATTCTGTATTCTGGTATCCCTGACCCTTGGCTTTTTTATACTCGTATTTCTATCAGTCCTAGGCCTGTATCTGACTATCTTCTATCCTATACCTCATTTATATATGTTAAAGGGATACTATAGTCACCAGAACAACTACAGCTTATTGAATTGGTTCTGGTGAGTAGAATCATTACCTTAAGGCTTTTTGCTGTAAACACTGTCTTTTCAGAGAAAATGCAGTGTTTACATTACAGCCTAGTGATAACTTCACTGGCCACTCCTCAGATAGCTGTTAGAGATCCTTCCTGGGTCATGGCTGCCTAAAATGCATCCAAACATTCAGTATCTCATCCCTCTGCATGCAGACACTGAACTTTCCTCATAGAGATTCATTGATTCAATTTATCTCTATGAGGAGATGCTGATTGGCCAGGGCTGTGTATGAATCATGCTGGCTCTGCCGCCTGATCTGCCTCTTTGTCAGTCTTAGCCAATCCTACGGGGAAAGCATTGTGATTGGATCAGGCTACCACTTCTGATGATGTCAGCAGACAGCTTGTTTTTCTGAGGCAAACAGCATGCAGATATACAGCTTCAGGCTTGAATACAGTAAGAGTTTGCTATATTTATGGAGGCATGAGGGGCCCAGGGGGGCTAGATGGTGGTTTTACATGTTTGTGTTCCTGACCCTATAGTGATCCTTTAGGGCCAGCCACTCTAAAGCCCAGTAATACAGCTTTCTTGAGTATAGTGTTATACCGTTTGCGGATTAGGGCGTCTGTCCTTGACATGCACCTGCAATAATTTCTCCATACCCTACTCCAGAGCCTGGCTCTAAACCCATATCATTAATACCAGATCTCTCTTACGTCACTCTGCCCTCATTTTTTGTAAATGATGCAAGCCACACCATTTGTGTTTTTTATATAGTGTTTGTTGGCAACCTGTTTGACGCACTGCAGCTTCAAAGGACTGATTCAAATACCACATAAAGACCTGATCATATTTAAACCCTTCTTGGATTTGAACCATGGACCTTTCATGGTTTCATAGCCCTTAATCGCATTATTCCTGCCAGTTTATCAGTCTTCTTGTTCCTGTGTGGCAGACTTGACTATGTCCCTGACCTCGACCTTGTCCTACCCGGTGTTCCAAGGGTACCAGAACATTCTTCAATTCTCACTCTGATTTATCTTAGTCCTGTTTTCTGTTATTCAGAACCTTCTGTTTGCTTATCAAGTCCGATCTGTATTTTAGATAGTTTAGCGCTGATATTTCAGTCAAAGCAAACCATATCCTGACAGCACCATAACAACTGCATTGCATAGCTATGATGCCAGGAGGTCCCAGGCACCATCTTACCTTAAGAGGTTTAACTGTTCATTAATAAAAAATGGTACCGGTTTGCTCTGCAAAGACACTTCATTTCTTCATCTGAGGCTTCAATCAGGAAGCCTCAAACTAAGGGCCACTGACAGACCAAGAGCATCAGCTGAAGTTCTCAGCCTATCACAAGTTCCTCATTAAGAAAACAGAATGAGAAGGGATCTTTATCACTGCAATATTTTCAGTATAACCACTCAAAGTATCTTTCAAAGACAAAATATGAATAGATTGGAGGACAGAGAGACGAGTGCGTTAAAGCTACTCGTCTAGAACCTGGCTCGCTCCAATTATCCTAATACAAACAGCATGAAATGACTGGGGACAATCAGGGACAAGTGCACAGGTTATCCCAGACTCTCTAGGATTTTAGATAACCAGGAAAGACTCAACAGGTTCCGTAAGACTTACAGTTGTCATGTTTGTTTAAAACACATGTATTGATGTTATGTGTTCCTCAACATCATGCTAAGCCCCTTTACATGCTATCATGGACTGTCAAATATCAGGATACATTTATAGAATTAACTATTTAAAGACGTAGTGATTGTCATCTATCCACATCTTTCATCTTTTTATGGGTACGGTACATGAAGGCCTTGGGATTTCATCCTAAGTTTACCCTCATTTTGTTGCCTTAAGCTAACTGTGTCCACCAGTCTCTGTTGTCCATTTTTGCGAATTCCTCTTCGCTCCTAAAAACGGAGATGACAACACGTCTATGAGTTGGTAACAGAGCCCCAAAGCAATGACGCTCACATAGGGCTATTTACCAAAGCGTCACTTGTCTGGAATTCAAAGTGAATTTCTAATTGTACGCAAAATAGCCAAGCTGAAAACATAGTTGACAGAATTTCTCCAATTATATTAAAGCCTGAAAAATAAATAAATAAATAAATAAATTTAAAAAAACAACAAACGATAATATAACAAAAAAAAAAGATAAATGGAACACACCTCAATCAGATTAACCCTTGGTGTGTCATTCAATAAAGAGCAGTTCATTTGTTTAACGACTTGTTTTATGTCGCAGTTTTTAACTAAACAAACAGCATCATAGCTGGCCATCGTCTGCACGAGATACCGTATTTTCCATGTGGCAAAGACACAAAGAGGCCAAATGACAAACCTAAATGCAGCTGAAATCTTGCAGGCGTCTGCGCTGAATCTAACAGCTCTGGGGCCCGGCCTGTCTCTGTACAAGCCAGGCCTGCAGCTGATAACGCTTAATAGTCCTCCTTTGAGGACTGGGACTCCAGTGTGCTGATTACTCATTTATCACACCTGGCAGGCCTGCTGAACCGTAATTATTCTTCTGTTATCCTGGTGCACTGTCATGTCCAAAAGAAGGAACCCAGGCCTAAGCAAGGCTCTTACTAATGACACATACCCTACTTGACAAGCATTTGAACGTTTTATTGTAAATATTCAAGATACAAGACATCTGAGATTCTCTTTTTAATTATAAAAAAAAAAAAAAGGAAAAGTGGTTTTCGGAAAAAAAAAAAATCTCGTTCTTCCTTCCCCCTTCCTCTCCATCTCTCTCCCCCACCCCCAAATAAAAAAGAGGCAGCAGCAAGATTTCGGCCCAGTTATCCTTGCTTTACTGTGAGCGGTGGTGACTTTTTTCTTTGTTCGCTGAAATCGTGGCTCTGGCGCCGGTATCTCGCTGCAATTATCAGACACGGGGCATGTGAACTTTGTAATTTAAACACATCACTTTCCGACAAAAGATACATTTCCAAACCAAAATAAGGAGCACTAATGCATTTATATGAAAAGATTACATGTGGGAATTGCAAAGTGCAGAAATGTAATAGCTAACTTTGCTCGAAAATAATCTGTACACACTTTATGGATTTATTTTCTGCGTGCATGCATATGTGTGTATGTATGTAAATGCACACACATTTTATTTATATATACACACACACACATATTGTGTACATTTACATGAATATAAAAAAGTTAATTAATAACAATCCAAAAATATAGAATATATTACATAATTCATTGTCCTAATCACTGGCACACCAGGAAAATGTCCCAGTTAGCCTAAGATTAGTGTGAGTTAAACTCCAAATTAGCCACTGCTAAAATAGCTGCCGCCAGGAATGTAACTCCCACTAATTTTAGGCAGCCCCTTGGACATACATTAATTATGGAAACAGTAAGGGATTCTGTGACAGCCAAAAGCTGAATTCCAAATCCCAGAACCCCAAGTCATCACACCATGTACACCTGTATTTTTAGGAGCAATAAGGGAAAGGAGCAGAAATAAAATATAAGGCATGTTTAAAGAGAAATGCTAATTACTATTTAAAAAAATAAAATAAAAATATATATATATAAAATAAAGAAATTATAAATAAAATCAGTCAGCATTACTAATAAAATCTAACCCACATAATGGACCAAACATGTTGCCCATCATTTGAGTAAATGTTGTGCTGAAGGTATATACCCGTTTTCAGTAAATCCTCTCCTGTTTATTGATACAGTTTGAGTACTTCAAAAAGCTGGTCCCGCTGCCAAACTGTCCCTGCCAAACGCTGTATCAATTTGCAGTGTAATTCTTTCCTCTGCCAGCGGGACAATATTTGTTTATTTTAAAAAGCAATACAGGGTTGAACCACAAGAAACGCAATTAAAGGAACAATTAAAGGATTTGCATCTTTAGATTTAACTGCACTCTTCATACAAATACATGCTTTGCAATGCTCTGAAATATATCTGAGGTATGGGAGAGACATAAGAATTCTATTAGATGGTATTATTAATTTATGCAATTAAATATTTTTGTGATAGCTCAACACCTTAAGAGTTAATGAGTAAATGCAAATGTACACACACAGAATTATCTCACGGCCAAATTTGCAACAATATGGTAGATGGTGCTGCATAGGAAAAGGACCTTAAGCCCCCCCCTACCCCCCCCCCCCCAATACAGGTTTTCCCCAAATCTTGGTGGTTTTTCTATGAAACAAATTGCATAGATTATTTTACAACTGGTACAGATAATTAAGATCCCTTGTTTCCCGCAGCTACAGAGATAAAAAAAAAATGGTCAAGGCTCCTGTGGACTCAAGCTGGAATATACGGCAGGTTGGTAGACTCAAGAGCAATAAACAGCACGTAGGTAGACTCAATCGGGAATAAAGTGCAGACAGGTGCCTTGCACCAGGGGTTTGCCATTCACTTACAGCAATATACACGATAAAGAAGTTCTGTTAATACTACTTAAAGGGTTACTCCAGCCACCATGACCACTTCAGCTTTTTGAAGTGGTCATGGTGGTAGAAGTTTGTATGTGCAGTCTTCCAGCTTGAAGCACGGCATATCCAGAGTTATTAGAACTTGTGTGCTGGAGGCACCCCAAGAACACGTGACGTAGGCAGTCCGAAACTCAGTTCCGGTAGCTCTGGTCCTTCCTCCCACACCGATTGCAGCCCTCGCTGCCTCCCTAACCCCTCGCTATCGCCCTAATATATTTTTTATCCATCACCCCGTCAATCTTTTTCCCTCCTGTTGCCAGCTCAGAGCGTGCACATGTTGCCAGCTCTGAGATCATTAAATGCTCAAATCAAAGGCTTCTTGGCGCTGGATTAAGGTAACACTTATTTTAAAATGTTCTTTGAGCGTGTCTTTTTTTTTTTCGGGGAGGGGTAGTGATAAAATAATGCCAATAGATTATTATTTTATTTAACACAGAAAAGAATTAGAGAAACCCTATAATAATAATGCTCCAGAGAGATAAGTCATAACTGTTAAGGGTCATGTTCTTTCATCGGTAAATTATTAAGCTCCAAAGGTCATTGCTTGAGCTAGATTGGTGGGCCATGGCACAATACCAAAACCAACACCACCAACTGAAATTAGTGGGTATGCTTGGTGTCATACTACCTTGCAACAACTAGAGATTGGTGGGCCAGACTATGAGTCCATTCAAAGCTCCAACTATGGATTGATCGGAAGATTTTACATACACTGATGAAGAAATTATTAAATTATTGTCCAAAATAGCCAAAAACCTTGTGATCATTTGCAGAAACACCCAAAGTCACTAATGCAACTGAGCTTTGGTGTTCTGCAAGTCACAGGTGGCCCTATGTTGCAGCTCTTTAACAGCGGGACCACATCCCTTAAATTATTGTCCAAAATAGCCAAGAACCTTGTGATCATTGGCAGAAACACCCAAGGTCACCAATGCAACTGAGCTTTGGTGTTCTGCATGTCACAGGGGGCCCTATGTTGCAGCTCTTTAACAGCGGGAACACATCCCTCTCAAACCATGGTGCTTATAGGAAGTTAGTGCAGGTTACTTCCTTCTACCTGTTAGTATGTATGTGTGACAGTGTGTGTGAATGCAATCAGTGTGTATGTTATAGTGTCTGCATGTATGTGTATATGCAAATATCCCAGCATTAAAATGCCAACACAACATACAAAACCACTACTTCATTGAAATTTCAATACTAAATACAAATACACTCCTACAATTAAATGCCAACACTACTGGCAAATACATCCTTTGTTCAAAAACTAACATTATATACAAACACACTCGAGCATTCAAACACCAGCACTACTCACAAATGTACACATGCATTCAAACACCAACACTATACAAACACAGTAATGCATTCAAACTACATACAAACACACCTATGCATTCAAACGCAAACTCTGCACACAAGTATACCTCTACATTAACCCAAACATACTCCATACAAAGACATATTTACATTCAGGGTCGGTGCAAGACGAGCTACTTGCACCAGCCCCAAACAAAAATTGACAACTTTGTATTTCTCTTTCTTACCTCAGCCCCATTGTGTGTCTCTTTCTTACCCCAGCTCCTTTGTGTGTTTTTCCCCTTCCCCAGCCCCATTGTGTGTCTCTTTCTCACCCAATTCCTTTGTGTGTGTTTTCCCCTTTCCCAGCTCCTTTGCGTGTCTCCCCCCCAGTACCTTTTGTCAGTTTCTTTCTCAGTCCCGCCCCTCATGAGTTTAGGGGTCATTTTCATGTCATTAATTAATAGAATATGATGGCATATTAAATATCTCACTTTGTCAAATGCTTGTTCTGTTGAGGGTAAATGGGTAGTGTTACGGGAAAATTAAACAGGGATAGTGAACAAGTTGCTTTGTGACAAGCAATTATCTTGCTAGGGAATTCATTTACACGATACGACCAGATGTCTTTCATAAAATATTCTTTAAGCTATTCTAGAGAGTCAGTGAGTACAGTATGAGCAAATCTATACAGGCTCCAGGAGTGTTTATCCTGTGGTTAATACTTGAGTTTCTGCTTTGAAATTAGGGGGGAGAAAGATCTCAGATGTATTATGTTTTCTTTGATAACAGAGCATGTCGAGTCTTGGACTTATGGTTTTTAAGTGGAGTGTTTTTTCCTGCTCTTTCTTACTGGAGATAATTTAACAAAGAGTTGGAGACTCGAACAAGAATAAAATGTACCCAGATTCCATTAAAAAGCACACAGAGAGTAACATATCCAGTTTAAATATAAAGGTACCACTTATACACAAAGAGTATTCACTGAACCAGTATACAAATATCATGGAAAAGTAGTGGTGAGAATTGCAAGGAATATTAATTGACTTTTAAATTTTATGTAAAATTAGCTGGAGTGCAAAACGTCCACAAAAATCTAAAATTCATGTTGAATTCCGGCAATTCACAGTTTAATGAATAGCACTAAACGATGTCTTTCAGTATGTTAAAATGGTTACCATTTTAATTCTCGAAGATTTTTTTTTTTTTTGTATTACATTTGCTTTGCAATAGTGGAAAATCATTTTTCCAAACATTTATACAATTAAATAAGCTTTGCTTGATAATAACATTCTCTCAATATTAAATAATATATCAGCTTGATAGTTCTGCACAGTCAGGTATACATGTTCTGTACAGCCTAGAGACTATGCAAAGTAGGCAAAGTGTTAAATAAGGAGGGATCCCCTTTTGCATTTGCTCCAGATTAACACCTATTTTACAATGTAGATATTACCCTAGTGTGTTAGTTGCCAAAAATATCTGCATCTTTACATATTCACCAAATAGGGTTTTCTGATGGCATCTAATACCAAAAAAAAGGAATAGAAATCTTTGATTTTGACAAGTTCTTTGCAAAAACACTGAAGGATTTGGGAACTATTCAACTCTAGTAAAAATGGCCGCACAGATATGGTGGATTTTCTTAGAGTACAGTTTAAATAATCCTTGAACTAACAGAGGTTTATCTAAATTTTGGGCGCATGTTGGGTCTGCGAGCTCTGAGTGCAACTGAATTTAATTTTAGTTAATTGTTAAACATCTTGGGTTAATTAATTGTGGGTCTATGTGTAAACTTTAGGCTGATATACAATAAATAAATACATAAATGAGAATTTTTCCGATGTAAATATTTAGGTTTAAATTTTGCTAGTCAGCTCACCATAATTCATTGGTTAGTGAAGAGACTACTAGTTAAATGCAGGCTCACAGCCACAAGGGGATAAAGAAGAGATTTTTTTTTATTGGCATTGGCTACTAACTATCGCCAGCCAGCATTGTGACGTGGTCTTTTGGTGTGCAGAGACTGAAGTCCTAAGGACCTTACTTGATACCTAGTCTGAGCTCTCTATTGTTGAACACCATGGGGGTTGTAGTTCAGCAACCACTAGAGAGCATATTGTTGATTAGCTTGGGCAGTCAATGACTTTTGATCCTCCAATATCATATATACTAGATAGTCTGCACACACATTTTATTTTTCATTCTTTAGCTAAATCTGCTGCTGTATTCATGAGCAGCACAAACCAAAATTATTCACATCCCATCTCTATTTTCTCTCCTCTGTCAGAGGCTCTCAAGAGCCGAGGAGCCGTGCCGCATTCAATGCAACGCACAGCTAACCATATAATTGATAACTCCAGTCTATTCACTGTGGGGATCTGTCAGTTCATGTCTAAAGACACATAGACACAGACGCGTAATATGAAAATGAACTTGTGGAAGTATTTCGGGTGAACTGCGGAGAGTCCTGAATTACCAAGAATTTCCATGTTTAATTGTCTGAACCAGGTAATGGGTGCACATGTGTATTTTTTTTTTCGGACGAGGCAGGCTACACTGACAGGTCTATTTAGTCATCTCAGACCTCACTTTCATAAGTTAATTGCTTGATGAAAGAATCAAATTTAAGTTATTTGCATGTGCTGGCAATATGAGAAGGCAAGCTGGAAAGAAAATGAAAAATATACGGCTTGGGAAAAGTGATAAAGGAAGCTTCTTATCTGTTACACTGATACACCTCCTGCGAGCCTAGTCACCAATGTCATTAAAGAAGGCATTTATTTTATCTGTGAAAATACAAATTATCTGGATGATTCTACCAGGATCTGTTTTGTTTTTAAACTTTTAAAGCAGTGATTGCTTACTTTTTACACCATAGCTGTATTAGATTAGATTTCCTATAATGCTTACCCTGCCATATTTACATTTTTTGCTTTTTACAACATTCTGCATTAAAGGAACACTCCACAGCATGCTAAAGTGCCTTGTGTGTCTGGAATCTGTTCTTTTTGTATCAATGTATAAAAGTGCAGTTTTTTAAATTATTATTATTGGTATTTGTCGTGGTTTCCCTTTGCTGGTTTTCTGAAAGTGTGTTTCTGATAGTGTTTCTTTGGTTATTGACTTTGGCTTCATTCTGACTTCCCTGAATTCTGGTATCCCTGACTATTGGCTATTCCTTGAAACTGTTTTTCGTTCTAGTATTTTGACTAATCTCTGCTACGTTAAGTCCGACCATTCTAAGGTATGGTTAGACGTTATTCTTATTCCTAGTGTGATGCTAATACTGTGTGTTGGATTAGTTGTATTCCTGACAATTACAAAATGTTACAGGAACTATAGGTTGATGAGGACCGTGCTCAAACAACCTTACAGTCTAGAGGGTAGATATCGGTACAGCAGGCATACCTTTTCTCCAGCGCCGATATCTCTCTGCCGGCTGCTGCACCTGCCATGACCTCACCCAGGAGGTGTCACTCTCAATCATATAGTCCAATCCAAAACTCCTCATAGAGCAGCATTGAGGACGGATGCGCATGCACCACACACATATCCAAATGCTTCAGATGAGAGAATTAAGTTGGATGCTTTGGTATTACTGAGATTTACTCAGTCGTTGTAAAGGATGCACATCTACAAGTCAACCACTCGAGATGTGTTTAACGTTGCAATGTAAACATTGTGGTTTGTACAAAACAATAAAGTTTTACATTGCAGGGTTTAAATGATAGAACCACTGTACCTAGAGCACACTGCATTGAGATGAAGTGGTCAGGGTGAATGAGTGGTCCGTTGACACAGGCGGGAGGTATGTGTCACGTAGTGTTCCCATGGTAACTGAGATGAACTTGGTAGATAACACAATGGGCCTATTTGTACTGTCTGTATTATTATTATTATGAATAATAAATAACCATATTTACTACATTAAACCACGTGTCAATGCACTCTCACGTTTATATAGACGGGCCATAAATCTGAAGACTGCACTTTATACTCCAATAGCACAGAGTAGGGGAAGAGGGAGGCACGTGTAAGTGGTGCTGGTACATATTTAAAAGACGCAAAGATGCTTGGGTCTCCTTTAGATAATTTTTTACATGATCTGCATCTTCTTTCGGTGGCAGATCGTATTTTCAAATCTCATACTGCACAGTATAAAGTCATGAAGAATAATAAAATTAAAATAAAACAGTACGTTTTGCACAGAGTGGCATGACCCTGTGAATCAGGGGGTTCATTAATGTCATGGAGTCACCAGGGCAGCTTGAGATTGATGGAAGTCACATGCATGGTGGGAACCCACAAACCTGGGACAAGATAAAAGCATTTATGATGTATGAGTGTGTTGCAGCGTTCATTTAACCTTCTGTCATGTGCTGCTCCTTTTCCTGTTCAATGTGTATTAAAGATTTAGCAATTGCCTTCACAATCCAGTACAGTCCTGGCATAGGAAAGGCACACATTAAAGGAGCACTATAGTCACCAGAACAACTACAGCTTATTGTATTTGTCCTTGTGAGTATAGTCATTCCTTTCAGGCTTTTTGCAGTTAACACTCACTTTTCAGAGAAAAGGCAGTCTTTACATTACAGTCTAGGTATACCACCCAGTGGCCACTCCTCAGATGGCTACTAGAGGTGCTTCCTGGGGCAGTGCTGCACAGTGTGACTTGCCTTCAGTTTCTCCACCCTCTGCATGCAGACACTGAACTTTCCTCATAGAGATGCATTAATTCAATTAATCTCTATGAGGAGATGCTGACTGGCACGTTTGGAAGGGAGGGAATTGTGCTGGCTCTGCCCCTAATCTACCTCATTGACAGTCTCAGACAATCCTATGTTAAAGCATTGTGATTGGCTCAAATAATCACTTGTGGTGATGTCAGCTGTAAGCAGGCAGATCAGGGGCAGAGGCAGTAGCTGCAGACTTGACTACAAATAAGATTTAATATATTTCAGGAGGCAAGAGGGGGCTAGATGGTGGTTTTAACACTACAGGGTCAGGAATACATGTTTGTGTTCCTGACCCTATAGAGGTCCTTTAAATTGGAGGAGGCGAAACAAAAACATTGTCTCTGTTTTTCCACCTCGACATGCTATGTTCATAGACAGAAAAGATGTTCATAGACATAAACAGGGGGCTAAGATGGAGGAGCTCATGTTTAGGATAAGGGTAAACGTAGCAGTGTGGATTTCTACATTTAATTTTAATTTTCAGACCTCACAAAACATATCCGCTAAGGGATTAGTAAAAACAATACAAAAAATCCCAGGAAGAGACAGTTACCCTTTAATAATAATTATTATAATGAAAGTTCTAGCTCCATTTAAATCCACAATATTCAATGCTCTGACTCCAGAAAAGGAGAAGAAAAAGGAAGAGAGAAAAAAAAAAGAAAAAAAAGTCTTGTAAATTGGGCCCTGCGGAGAGACCTGGAATCTGCAGTACATGAAAAAGATCTTTGTGAAACAATTCTGTTTTTCTTTCCTTTATCACCTTGCCATTTCTCAGCCGCATCCACCAGGGAGTGAGAGTATCCATTTCACACCGTGACAGCCCTGACTCTTGGAAAGTAGCTTAATTACTCATTATGAGTTTCTATCAACAGAAGCTGCGCTCTTTGCGTCTGTAATAAGGCCTCTTATCTCTGCTCGGATTTTCAGTCCTACTCGGAATAGGGATGTGGGTGTTCAGCTTGCACGTTTGCAAGGGAGGGAATTGGAACAAGGGGGATTGCATGTCCTTAAATAACAATAATTATAAAAATAATAGGAAATAAAATATGAATAAAAGGGCTCTTTCATCCCACAGGGGGCATCCCATTCAGGCTACATAAAACTAAGCATTGTATTTTCACTATACACACACAGAAGCAGCCTCCAGTGACGAGTGATTACAATTTTATCTTTCTATGTATGGTGAATGTGTATATTACTGTATAATGGATTTAGTACATATTTTTTACATTTGATAAAACCCCCCACCTCTACATTCCATCCGTGCGCTATCTGGTAGAACAGAATTAATTATGCAGAAGTGTGCAAATACTCACGTTTTCTATTACTTAACTTGTAAAACGGTTTACTATTACTGTAGTATTGCTGTAATAGCTGGACCCCCTTTGCTCCTCACTGCCCTGCTCCTCCACACTGGGTCCTGGGCCTCACCGTCCTCCTCGACATGGTCTGGGTCCCTTGAAGTCCTCTTCTGCGACTAGCATTAAAAAGTTACATGGGTGGGGGGTGGGGGGGAGCGGAGAGAAAACAATCAGAGTGGAAACGGTGGTACTTTTCTTTTTCTTTTTTTTTTTAAAACTATTTATGGATAATTATCCTAAAGCAAATGAATGATAGGACAGGATAGAGGATTCTTGGATCTTGATTATGACAACACTCCGGTAGCCCTAGAATTATAAAGGATGACGACTGTATATACTGGATGTTGCTACGACTTTTTAACCTATGTTTTAGATTTCTTTGGAATTCAGTATTTATTATTTCAATGCATATTTAAGACAGTTTATTAAACTTCGATTATTTTTAGTTTTGTATATTTGCATTATTTTCTGGATGGATTTGGAGTATTTGTATTTGATATTGTTTAATCAAGTGGACTTCATAAAATGCTAAGCTTCATATGATACATCCAATACTGTGTGCTGTTGGAAAAAGGTTTGGTTTATTCATTAAAGGGGCACTTTAAGGGTAAGCCTAGCAACTTAACCAGACAACTGCTGTCTAAGGGTGGACAGACTCACATTCGGTGGTTATAAAAGTGTAGTTTATGCAGAAGTATTAATGACGTGCTGTATACTGTATATACACCGAGCCATAACATTAAAACTACAAAAGAAAGGAAGGACCGTACTCTTTCCAGGAGCCACAGGCATATGCCCTTTGGACATAGTATATCCAAAAAGATGCTTTAGGCACTTCAGGATTCAAGGTGCAAAGCAGTTTTATTGTACAGAGCTACATTTCCACCTTAATAAAAGTCTTTGTTAAACATTAAAACCAATAACAGGTGAAGTGAATAACATTGATTATCTTATTACAATGGCATCTGTCAAGGGGTGGGATATAACAGGCAACAAGTAAGATCTTGAATTTCATATGTTGGAAGTGGGAAAAATGGGCAAGCGAAAAGACCTGAGTGACTTTGACAAGGGCCAAATAGTGATGACTAGATGACTGGGTCAGAGCATCTTCAAATGGCAAGTCTTGTGGAGTGTCCCTGGTATGCAAGTAAGGAGCTTTCCAAAAATGGTGAAAATGGTGAAAGAAATTATTAGAACTATAGTTTCAATTCCTTAAAAATCTGATGCAAGTCATGATAGAAAGGTGTCAGAACACACAGTGCATTGTGGTTTACTCTGTATGGGGCTGTGCAGGCACAGGCTAGTCAGATTGCCAGTGTGATGACCTGTCTCCCCTGCCGAAAGGACACTCAATGGGGATGTCAGAACTGGACCATGGAGCAATGGAAGAAGGTTTTCTGGTCATATGAATCATGTTTTCTTTTAGATCAGGTGGATGGTGAGGTGCATGTACATTGTTTACCTGGTGAAGAGATGGCAGGAGGATGCACTATGGGAAGAAGGCAGGCCTGCGAAGGCAGTGTTATGCTCTGGGCTATGTTCTGCTGTGAAACATTTGGTCCTGGCTTTAATGTGGATGTTACTTTGACATGTACCATCTAGCTAGAGATTCTTGCAGACCACTTACATCGCAATTGATTGCATTGTTCTCTTTCAGCAGGATAATGCACCTTGCCAAACTTAAAAAAGTTGTTTCTACCAAAAAGTGGATAATGCACAAAAATTGTCCAGGAATGGTTTGAGGAACATGAGAAAGAGTTTAAGGTGTTGCCTTTGTTTTCAAATTCCCCAGATCTCAATCTGACTGAGCATCCGTGGGATTTGCTAGAAAAACAAATCCGATCCATGGAGGCCGCAACTTGCAAGACTTAAAAGATTGACTGCTAATATCTTGGTGCCAGATACCATAGGACATATTCAGAAGTCTTGTGGAGTCCATGACTCGATGCATCAGAGCCGTTTTGGCAGAATGAGGGGGGACTACAAAATGTAAGGAAGGTAGTTTTAATGTTGTGGCTGATCAGTGTATATATTTCATGATTATTATTATTATTGGTATTTATATAGTGCCAGCTTCCAAAATGTAGGAAAAAAAACCAAAAACGTAATGACTGTGGGAGAGCCCTGTGCAAATCTTTCAGTTTGTCAGTGATTAAAATATGTCAGTGCTAGGTTTTCCACTGAATCAAGTGTGTAATGAACTAAAGCCAGAGAGAAAATGAGTAGGGAATGAGGCTGGGTGCCGTGTTCTGGAAGAGAATGTGGTTAAACTGCAGCTAGCAGGGGGTTAAGCGGCACAGTGTGTGGAGCACAGTAGCCTCTGGGAACTCTGGACCAGTTCCCACATGTATTGGAGCTGGAGTGTGTCTGTCTAGCAGCTAACATAAACTCAACGAGAGAGGCACGGAGGGCCACACAATATTACTGCCATGATACACACAAAGTGCAAACGTACCAGGATAATATTTAATGTATAATAGATAATCATGTGTTGATTATGATACAAATACACACACGCACACACATTCGTGCACACACTGGGGTAAATGTAAATGGTGTTTTTGTCTGTAAGTATGCTTCTCTCATATTAGCAAAAAGGCAACCTTTGGCACTCCCGTTATTGTGGACCCCATCTCCCATAATGCTCTTACAATGCTAATGCTGGAAAAGCATTAAGGAACATGTAGTCCACAACATCTGTAGTGCCAAAAGTCCCCTGCCTCTGTATGCTATCAGTCAAGTTCTATGGATGTGTGTTTTTTTTTTTTTAAGATCCTTTATGTATACATTACGACCCAAGCTTCATGCTGGTTGGGGCTGAGGAGGTTATCTTCTAAACCAGAATGAATTTATGAATTTGGCCAAGGGAACTGGAAACTTAAAGGAACAAAAATGTTGAACTGGAAAACAAGCCATTTCGCTTTAGAAAAATTTAGTTGGCTCATTTCTCAAATTCAGATATTTTGACTTAAAATTCAACATTAGAAGTTATTAAATAACAATAACACGTGTGAGGCTTCGCTGTGGCATTTGTGGTATGCCACATAAAAATAAAAAAAATAAAAAAATCTCCCCTGAATTAATAACGTGGACAATCAATATTAACTAATGATTTCCGTTTAATCAATTAGACCAATTGAAGGAGAATTAAAAGAACACTATAGTCACCAAAACAACTTTATCTTAATTATGCAGTTTTAGTGTATAGATCATGTCACTGAAGTTTCACTGCTCAATTCACTGCCATTTAGGAGTTAAATCACTTTGTTTCTGTTTATTCAGCCATAGCCATACCTCCCCTGGCTGTGATTGACACAGCCTGCATGCCTGCAAAAAAAATGGCTTCTCTTTCAATCAGATGTAACTTACAATAAAAGTTTTTACTACTGCTCCATAAAATGGACTTTAATCATACAGGGGACTCCTGCAATCTTTTAACAACACAGGAGATAAGAAAATCTAAATTGAATAGAATTTGCAATAAAGGAAGGATAGACATTAGATGACTCTTTACAGGAAGTGTTTAGAAAGGCTGTGCAAGTCACATGCAGGGAGGTGGGATTAGGGTTCATAAACTAAGTGATTTAATTACTAAATGGCTGAGAATTGAGCAGTGAGACTGCAGGGGCATGATCTATACACCAAAACTGCTTCATTCAGCTAAACTTGTTTTTGGTGGCTATAGTGTTCCTTTAAGCACTGTAACTACATTATGATCTAGCAAAGTCAATAACATAACAATTACACATATGCACAATCGATGAAATGTCAGTTTAGAGGTTCCTTAAAACACACATGCTACAATGGGCATTTGATACGTTAATAATATACCTGCAATGCATTAGCATCATCAAAGCCATTGCCTATCTGTACATTTTTAACCTGATGATGTCTTTGAAACTCCTACAAAAGAGACAGTTTTTTTGTCACCAACTTTGCAATAAAAGCCTATCAATAATAAAATAGTGAGATTAAGAAAAAACAAACACCTGGTTTAAGTCAATAATGTTTAACCCCTTAAGGACACATGACATGTGTGACATGTCCTAATTCCCTTTTATTCCAGAAATTTGGTCCTTAAGGGGTTAATGCTCTTGGTAGCATTAAGAGGCAATAAAATGCTTTGCAATATTTGGATTATGATCACATTGATAAATGTCGTGCAATACCATTTACAAATAAAACAATGTATCAATCGGTTACCAATGCTGAATTGTAATTTGCCCCAAAATAATTTTATTCACCCAAAGAAATCTCAGTGGATGATGACTGTAAGAAATATGATCTGGTTAAAAGCTTGCTTAATTCCATGTAAATTAGTGCTCTAAATTTGGGTATTTGTCTCTGAAAAAGTTATGTTCGTGTTTAATCTGATATTCAACTCTGTGGTGTTAAGAAATTATTCTATGAAGCCATAGGTACCAACAGTCCCAGATTTTCAGTGACAATCCCATATTTTGTAATCTGCTGGCAGATTTAAAAATGCAAGAGGGGGCTGGGCATTAGGAGTTCAAAAGGAGTTCAACATTCGGTTTTCCAAGAGAATTGTTCTGGGCCTACCTGCTGTGTCTGCGGTCAGAAAACATATATTTACAATGAAATAACAGACTGAAAGGAGTAGTGTAGTTTGAAGGGGGAAAAAATGGTTTCACAAGAAAAATGCATTGCACTGTACCCTGTATTGCCTTGAATTTTTTTAATGTATTTATAACATACCAATGCACCAAAGCCATTTAATCGTGCTGAAGTGGTTTTGCTACCTAGACCTTGTCCCTTTTTGGTGACAATGGAATGTCTTTGTGTTCATTGAGATCACACACAGTATTATGCAGTCGATGTTTCTGTGTATCAGTGGGTGCATCTGTGTGTCTGTCTATATGTGTGTCAGTATGTCTCTGTGTATTTGCATGTCTGTCAGTGTATCTGTATGTGTGTCAGTGTATATGTGTGTCTGTGTATATGCATTTGTCAATGAGTGTATATCTGCATTTGTGTCAATGAGTGTATAACTACATGTGTATCTGCATACATGCATTCAAATGCCAACACTAACAATATAATTTCTATGCAGATGACACGCAAATCTACCTGTCTTCTCCTGATCTCTCCCAGTCCCTATTGACTAGTGTCTCTGACTGCCTCTCTGCTGTTTCTAACTGGATGGCTGCCCACTTCCTTAAACTAAACTTGACCAAAACTGAAATTCTGGTCTTTCCTCCCTCAAGTGTTGTTACTCCTGTGTCTGTCTCCCTCCAAGTCAACGGTGCTACCATCAGCTCCACCACGCAGGCTCGCTGCCTAGGTGTTCTCTTTGACTCTGACCTCTCCTTCAAGCGTCATGTTCAAGCTATTGCCAAATCCTGTCATTTCCATCTCAAAAACATTGCGCGCATCCGCCCCTACTTAACACAAGTATGTCCCGTCTAAGCCCTTACGATCTGCTGAAAATTTACATCTATCTTCTGTCCGTACTCCCACCTCTGATGCTCGCCTTTAAGATTTCCCAAGGGCTGCACCGTTCCTGTGGAACTCGCTTCCATCCTCCGTTAGATGCTCACCCAGTCTCCACTCCTTCAAAAAATCGTTAAAAACCCACTTCTTCATAAAAGCGTATCAATTAAACTGTTAATGGCTCCTGACTGATTCCTCTTCTGCAACTGTCACTAGTCTAATACTGACCTTTTTGCGTCACTTTACCCCACTCCCTCTAGCATGTAAGCTCATTGAGCAGGGCCCTCAACCCCTCTGTTCTTGTGTGTCCAACTTGTCTGGTTACAACTACATGTCTGTTCGTCCACCCATTGTGAAGCGCTGCGGAATTTGACGACGCTCTATAAATATTATAATAATAATAATAATAATAACAACAGCACTACAAAGAAACATACCCCTACATTCACACACACATACTCCATACACAGACATGTTACATTCAAACAACTAACACTGCTCAGTGCTAAATGCAACCCTGCAAGGATGGGCAAATGGCAGTTCCACAGCTGGCAAAGCAATGTGGGTGTTGTGCGACACAAGAGGATCTAACTTTTTGCGATAGGGATGCTAAAAAAAATTCTTGCTCCAGGAGCCACATTAGTACTGCCACTGGTAAAAACCCTTGTCAATTTACCACTATTCCCAGTGTAGTGACTGGTCTATGTAATCAGAATTGGAGAAAAAATTAACCAATAAAAATAAAAATAATTTCTTTATAAATAAATATATATATACACACACACAGTATATGTTTTTTCTTTTTGTTTACCTCCACCTGGGATCAAAGAGTTAATGAAGATTCAAAAATTATCATATATATCAACCTTTCGTAAAATGCTGTATTTTTGGGTGAAATTCTATCTTGTGAATTGATCAAACAGAATAAGCCCCAGCCTTTCACTGGACGTGTAAAACACATTTCATTAAATAACCTTGAGAATGCCTTTGAGCTTATTATGTTACTCGGTGTTGGGCTTGGGGATACTGTGACTACATGTGTAAAAAAAATTTTTTTTTAAATAGAGTCACAAAATACAAAGCTTCTGGTTTCTGGTTTCTAACCAAACCTCCCTGAAGGCTGGTTGTAGAACAGTAATATACCAAACCCCTAAAAGGTTGACATGAGATTTTAAACGGACCTAACTTCAGGTCAGATTCCAGCCATGTATAGTACATTGACAGCTTGGCTGTGCAATTAGTGATGAGAGAATTCTGACCTACTCCACGTGATGCCCTGTGATGTTATAGCTGTCATCTCAATGGCTGTGTGTCATTATTTCTTTGTGTACCGCGTTCCCTTACTGCGACATGGTTTTAAAAAGCTGGATGTCATTAGCAAATGCAGTAATCCGCTTTATTATCAAAATGCATCCTTAAGTAGCGTAGTGTGGGTTTCTGTCTCATGTAGTTACTAGTTTATGCGCTTTGAATATGTTTTGACCTATCCACTACTGAAAGTGAAAGTAAGCAGTAATCAAAACAGTGTTTGCAGGTGTGATCAGAAGAAATAAAACAATTATCAGACTGAGGCACATTTAGATTGAGATAAAAAAAATATGGAAATTCAGCTCTTTAGGGCAGTGTTTTTAGTGGATCGTATAAGTATTACATATAAATGAAACCTATATTAATAAATGAGCATTAGCCCGTGTTTGCTGCGAATACACAGAATTTGTTACATCTGTAGTGAGCTCTCTCACCAGACCAGGAAGTGGCTGAAAGATTTCAGCCAATCATACACAGCGGAGGTTCAGTGGATTTTTAATGTCAGCAGTTGGCTTTCTAATGTATATATATATATTGAAGACTCTGTTGCAATTTGCTACACGCATAAAACATGCAAGTAAAGCGGTAAAAATAAAATTGCAATAGTTTATATTGGGGGAAATAATTAAGGAATAATACAATTGCTTTTCTTGAATTTTAGACTTTTTAAAATGTGCAGGAATTGTCTCTAGTTTTTTAGTTTAATTTGTTTAATTAAATTTTTTTTCTTTTGCCCCGTAAGGCTATTCTCCCTTTTACAGTTATCTTTTGGAAATTAGTTTGGGAATAGAACCAACAATCGTAGTAAACTCGCACTGTCACCTTGACCACTACACCACACTCCATCTTGTCTATTGAGTTCACAGGAAACAATAAACATTGATAAACGAACACTATACAGAAGCTAGCAACAGATATGAGCTCATCTCTGTATTGATCGTGGAGACTTCTTGATTATCCTGTACGTCATTTGAAGATAAACAAGTTATCCTTGTAACTCTCCCAATATGGGGTGTGAGCTCTCTGTGTTATGGTCAGCATTGATAAGAGTAAGCTGACCAGCCCGCTTGGTTACAATTGTAAGCCAATCCTAATAAGTGTTTTTGTTTTCAGTTAGCTTACAGAAGAACAGAGAAAATAGTTTTATATTCATTAAATTTGGGGATTATCAGACTAAGACAATTCTGCACATATTTTTAAAAGTCTGAAATTCCAGAAAAGCTATTGTATTATTCCTGTCCTAATGTGTCTTATACCCCACCTCCTATAGACTGTAAGCTTGTTTGAGCAGGATCCTCTTCAACCTATCGCTCCTGTAAGTTTTCTTGTAATTGTCCTATTTATAGTTAAATCCCCCCTCTTATAATATTGTAAAGCGCTGCGGAATCTGTTGGCGCCATATAAATGGCAATAATAATAATCTTAAAACAGTACCCTCATTTATAGCTTGTCAAAACACAGGAAAATGTATGACCTAAAAAGTAACATTACTACATCATTATACCTGTGGAATATCAACAGGTAATTTGAAAAACAGAAAAGAATCTTTGAAGAAACTATCTCACGGTTTAATTGCTTTTGCACTTATTCTTCTATACTACGTATGTCATGTGCTCGTTTAACATCTTTGTATTAAAGTCAGAGACTATTTAACCTCCACACCTTGAGTATCTCTGAAGCTTGGGAGCAAAACTTTTGCAGTCAATTAAGTAAATGAACATGTTTTTATACTAACTCCTCCTAAAAAGACTTCCACAACCAATCACCTTCTCTCAAAGGTTATTAATAACATCTCGGGAAAGGATACATTGATACACCAATTGAGAACCTGTTAAAATGGCTGCCCCCATGTAGCAAAGTGTCTTACCAATATATATATATATGAATAGAAGGTTTTATTTAGTGATACTCTGTTTTTGTAAGTATATCAAACTATGAAAAGTTGTTTTTGATAAAATGATACGTTACATTTAAACACCAAAAATACTTACAAAATATATATATTTTTAATTAAATAAAACCCACTCTGGTTCTGATGCCAAGCCTTACTAATGTATGCTTCTGCCGCTAGTATATCATTTTTGACAGATACTCCAGGTAGCATTGCACATGGTCTTGCTGTGTTAGTCCCACAAATTATACATAAAATTATTTTGTTCATTTTAAGTTCCTGTATCTACACGGAATGCTTTGCCATCTAAAATTGTCATTTTCTTTTTTTTTTCCTTTTTTTATAATATACAATTATTTTTTTTACAAATTGCAAATCCTTTCAGATTGTCTGTTCAGAATGTTCCCTTTAACGAAAAGTCCTTTTACGCACAGAGTATAAATCAAGCTCTGAATGAAAATCCCTCGACTTGGGCTCACAGTGATACCATCTAGCGAACCATTCATGAGTAATGTGTCTGTCCTATGAATCACAGTGGTTACGCTCAAGGAAAGACACTCCAGGTGTACTACTCTAGGACCTCATCACTCTCAAAGACAAAACAGTAGCCCTAAAAGCCAAAGCACAAAGACGTGTGACGACTCTATTCTCAACACACTAAGCTCGCCTCTCTGCCATCAGTCATGTTCACAGCAGCCTGTGTCTTTCTACTGAGGCATGAGCGTTACCATAAAGCTACAGCTTGTATTGTGCAATGCCCTGTGTACCCACACATGACAAGTACCACTGTAAATTGTAGCAAACAGAAAATACATGCTGGTGTGGAATAGGCTGACTTTACAAGGCTCTATAGGAATGTGCGATGCTCTCGTCACCATGCAACCAGGATATAGGACATAATCTGGGATCCTTTATAAACATGCCATCAAATGGACATTTTATTAAAGGCAGAGTACCAAATTGGAGCCAGGTTATAAATAGCTCCACGTGCGTTACTTAGTCTGTCGTTTTCTTCTATGGGCTAAGAAAATGTAAGGAACATGTAACATTATGTATTTTACAAATAATTGGTTTTCATTTATCCTCAAAAGTATGAAAATACCAGGAAGGTAATTTTTTTCCTAATAAATGTGCTCTTCTTTTCATTGTATTTTGACATGATGGGGTGTGATACATAGTATATATATTGGAACAATGAATATAGTGAACGACAAAAAAAAAAAAAGAATTGCAAACTTTAGGCAACAATAACGGACTGTAAACAAAACTTGGGTATTTAAACCCAAATGTTGCAATTTGTTTTTTTTTGTCAATCTTTTTTTTTTTATTGAGGAATATGCATGTCAAGAAGATGAGACAATAGATGAATTGACATATAACAGTTGTGAATAACGTGCATGCTGATAAGCCATACCTCATTTTATAATAGGGTAAGAGGCAATTGGATGATATAGAGAGGACAAAGTACATTATAGATACAATAGGGTAGGATGAAACAGTCATACTGAGATGTGCCCTCTCCTAATACAATAAAACAAAAAGAAATATAAACAAGGGGAAATTTAACAAAAAAGATAACTTGATGGCTTAAGTGGTACTCACTAATCATACATAGTTACAAGTCATGAGTTCTATCCCTTTTGTAAATTTTGACATAACATGTGTAGCTACCTATAATAGTCACAAGCCAAATAGTGAGAAGAGGAATATATGCTGAACGCGTTGGCTAGTTTACAGAATAGCAGACTATGTTATAGCTCTTCTGAAAATAGCCTCATCTGAGAGAAGTACCCCTAACGAAAGGGGCAAGACAATCTCACCAGTTACAGTGGGGACAGCAGACTTGTTCACTGCACCGCGGAGCGAGGGACAAAATCTGTCTCGTATATCGAGACCTAGCATTATTGAAGCAGACTTACGTCAAATAAGTAAAACACATCAGCAATAAGAAAGATAGGAAAAATGATAAAAACACAAGTAAAACAGCATGCGATGCCCAGAACATCTCTTCTTAGGTTCTCCTCCCCTTGGAGTAAAAGGGTAAGGGCACTTTGAAAAGAGCAGCTGTTTTTACGTATACATTCTGAGAGCTAAATGGGCAGCAAGTGTAGCGGTAAAACAAACAAAACACAAACTAAAAATCAATTGTGTATCCCACCTTGGCATGTTTACCCAGTTCCATACTAGTTTAATTAAACACCCTAAGTACTATAACTACTACTATTGTAGAGTTTATGGTAGAATGAAGCTTGGGACCCAGTCCCATTTTTAAATGGTTGTTAAAAACCAGGGGATTCCTTCACATAAGGGATCTCAAATTCCAGCCCCATTGAACTAAAACTCACATGATTCTTTGGCATTCTACTGCATTCAAAGAATTATGGAATTTGTAGGCCATCAACATCAGGGTGGGGGGAAGGGGTGATGAAGGTAAGGGGGTTAAGGTGGGCAGAATTTGAGATCCCTGCTACGTACATAACAATAGTCCACTTCAGCCTCCAATATGTTAATTGGGAATTTCACTTCTTCATTATCTGTACATATGTTTGGAAGTCATGAGTTGTGCAATGTTCCCTGAAGGGCCAATGACCTTGTAGGCTATAGAACCATACTGTTACTTAATAAGAAGGAAATTACATGTCAACATATAGCATCTGTCCCATAGTGTTTCTTCCACCCCGTCCCCAGTGTGTCTCCTACCTTTCTGGTAGAGTTGCCGGGCGGAGTAGACCGCGGTCCAGGGGCTTCAGTTTCCTGTACCCGGCCAGACTGACAGGAAGTGCTCTCACTTCCAGTCCGGCCTGATACAGGAAACAGAAGTTCTGTACCGTGGCCACGCTACACTGAGTGACTGGCAGGAGGGAGTGCTGTGCGCCCACCTCCTGCCGGTCATTCCAATCTTGCACCCCCCCTCGAGTGGTGTTGGTGAAGTTACACCTACCCCCCATGATGCACCCTGGTGCGGTCCCCACCCCCCGCACCCATCTTGTGACGAAACTGTCACTGCAATATTATTACATTCATTTATTACACTTCTGCCCATCACTGCTCAGATAATATTGAGATATATATTTCATTTGCATTTTTTTTAATAGCTGTTATTGAATATATTAACTTTTTTTTTTTATTGTTGAAAAAGTCATAAAAAATGATTATTTTAATTTAATAGACAGCTGGAATACAATTGTCTATCAATATTTCCGGCAGAGTATTATGTAAAAATCATTATACATTAAAGGATCAAATATTTTCTGATTCCTTGTGGCCTTCATCGAGCATCTGCCATTAAACAAGTGAAGTACGATAAAAAAGAAATGATGATGAGATCTATAGAGTCATAAATCAAACATTTTTTTTTTATGGAAAACAACAAAAGATGAAAAATATAATGAATAAAAAGGAGCCATATTTCTAGTTATTTGTGCTTTGATGGAGAGCAGGCTACATGAATTGAAATTCATTCCAAAAGACATAAAAACTCAATAGTTATGGACAGCAACCCAACAATTTTAGGCACAGCAGAAAATATTTATGGGACAAGTTCTCCTCTACTCGATGTGAGTGGTACGTGAGGGAGTTGTAGAGACCTGTGCTGTGTCAATGATATTTCAACAGACTCCCATCACCCTTAACCCTGAGCATGTAATTATTGCAGTTTTTTTTTATAAACTGCAATAATTACCTGTTTGGGATAACTCCTCCTCTAGTGGCTGTCTACCAGACTGCCGCTAGAAGGACTTCATGGTGGATAGGCGACTTTTGGTCATCTAAATGATGCTGGACGTCCTCACACTATGCATGAGGACTTCCAGTGTCACTGGAATCACCATATGAAAGTATTGGATAATGCTATGGTGAAATCCGAATGCAAGCCATTGTGAGCGTTGCTCATTTGCATTAGGTCTCCACTGCAGGCTGACGCTATCGGGAGAGGAGCACGCGCAGAGCTGAGCTATTGCTGAAGGACATCGGTGCTGGTCCCAGTTAAGTGACCAAAGGGGTTATTAACCCTTCTGCACCATGGAGGGGTGGAGGAGGAGGATTGACAGAGGGATAGTTATAGTGCCAGGAAAATGAGTTTCTTTTCCTGGCACTATAGTTTCCCTTTAATTCCTAAATGGCAGAGAATTGAGCGATGAGATTGCAGGGGCAAGATCTATACACCAAAATCGCTTCATTAAGCTAAAGATGTTTTGGTGCATCGAGTGTCCCTAAAAGCAGTATGAATGCTTTATAATTACTTCTGCTGCGCTGCACATACTATTAAAATTTTATTCATTTTTACTCAGGTCAGAAAATAGGGCACTGTGTATTCAAGAATATAGGTGTAATTCCGACATATATTTTAATGTGTTTTGCAGTTCTTAAATGCATTTAAATTATGGGTCACATGCAGCGTGGAGTGTCTATTCTCGCTGTGCATCACATGCATGATATGCCGCTGCACAGCCCCCTGGACTCATAACCCTGCTGTACCACCAACAAGCAAACATGTACACATCTGTAAGTGTTTTCAAACACCTGCTGGAGGTGTTGAACCAGTGCACAGTCATAACAGTTCATTTGTTTACTGCTTACTAATTGAGACCCATGGTAGAGAAGATTGAGACATCAAATGCTTCCTTTGTTATGACACTTGTACTAGAAGCCGCCATGGCAGCAAACCTATGCCTGAGTACGTTACAGCGTGACAGCTGCTAAAATAGGCTCGCTTGGTATTTGCTTTGATGGAAGCAGCCGCTATGTGCCATTGAAACAACTTGATGTAAATAAGCACTTAATGCATACATTAGGGAAGAGCACATTAAGTCATGTTCGGATTACAGGGCATCACAGCAACAGACATCAGTATCCGCAAATCTTGCAGTGACCCAAGTTACCGGCAATATATTACCACGTGCTGAAAAAAAACTCCCAGCTTGTGTGTTTGTATAGCAGGCAGGATATGGCTGGACTTGTAGAATGTAACTCTTGTTAAAGATACAGTGTTTTAATGGATACATTGGACAATGTGCCAATAATAATGCAACAAAAGTATACAAACTGGAGATAACATTCAATATAAACAAAAACAAGGGATAAAAAGATATACAAAATCCCTATGAAAAAAGGAGTAACCCGTAAGTAAAATTTAGCTTTAATTGAAGTCCTTAAAAAATCATAAGTCTAATGATTATATGTACAAGAAACAAACCTAAATATATAATACATATTTAAATAGAATCACTGTTTAAAAGTCTGTTTCAATCCTAACACAGAATAGCTGGTAGATATAGACTATAGCAGACATAGATAGAATAGAAAAATAATATAGATACAAATCTATCTAATAAGACTGGTGAATTTAGTTATAATGTTACAAATATCCGTGTCTAGTTAACATTCAATATGATATTCAAGGCATAATTTGACAGAGCACACTGCTTTCGGATAGAATATTTCAAACACATAACGGTAGGCATCTAACAATGCAAAACCAAAAAAAAAAAAAAAACAGGTTGCGCCAAATATTAAATCCAGTAATTGCAAAAACACCCCAAAATTTCAAAAAGTTCTTGAGAGATTCCTGGCTGGAAACCGTCCATCACTCGAGAACGTTTTGCGATGTATTTTTTTGGACTAATTGGAGTCAATGTTTGGCGAAACTGGTTTTATTTTCTTTGTAGTAAGGGGTTGAGGGTATCCCTTACAATCAGTGTTTGCAGCATATCCTTCTGTATATATAGTGGACTCTCTGGCGCTTATCACATTTTGAGTGTTTGCTGTATCTAACAACATTTGGCGATAAATAATATAACCTATAAATGTAAAACATATATATTGTTTTATTATTATTGACCAATTTTCTATCTGTTTTGAATTTAGCCTACACTGCATCACAGCTGGTACACAAACTAAGTAGCCTCACTACTTCCTAAAACTACCCTCCGTTCCCTGTTGTGCTGGGATGTACATGAACAGTGCTGCCCAGAACTCTAGAAACTCCATCCTGCCAGGAGAAATCAATTAACCAGTCGCTCAATGGATCATGCAGTTACCCCTTCAGGGAATCGATTTCTCCTGGCAACACGTGAATTCTGCCTTCTGCAGGTCAGCCCCATTCCTGCATCTACCAACAGCATGTGGAACTCTGGGACGAGACGACTAAGGTACCAGTTCTCTATTAAATACAAGCATTCAATTGAAAAGAGTAAACCATTAGAGAGTTCGGTACAATAGGTGGACCCATACTAGATCAGCTTAGTGAATTCAGTGGTTGATGGTTTTAATGATATCATCCAGGTGATATAGACAGACTTGCGCATGCATGATTAGGATTTCCCAATAGGAAAGCGTTAAGTCAAGGAGTCAAAGTCCGTGACACATTGCAGTTTCTCTAAACCTACGTTTTGCATTGAAGGGTTAAGGCAACAGAGACACTGCACCCAGACCACTTCAATTAGATAAAAAAAGGACAGACGACCCCTACAATTTAAACAGCTACAAAATGCACTGCAGAGCCTGTTTGGATAAGATTGTTTTAACCTGTTGAAAAGCTGGACTATTAGGAACAAAGTGCTTAGAGAGGAAGATTGAAGAAAAAAAAATAATCTGTCAAATATTTCTATGCTTGCACAAGATGCATTTTAAGAGCAAACTGATAGGTATACATTTTTTTGAGATACAGTGACTTTATGACCTTATGCAACGGTGATGTCAAGAAAGAGGGGGTCTAATTTCTAGGTTGATGAAAAATCTATTTTGTAATGAATATAAACAAAATCTCAATCTTTGTGTAGCTAGGAAAAGCTCTCTATAGTGGGGTAAAGGTGAAGAATATTTGTATTTAAAGTCTTCTGTTAACCTCCTGCTGCCCATCCTGTCATTGCAGAAATTTTTGCAATTTTTTTTTCTGCTATTCTAAGACAGTCTCAAACTGTTCGCAATACTTAAATGTTAGCAACTGCGGTAACATTGTAAAAAAAAGGTCACCTAAATCTCAGCAGTTCCTACATGGTTGAAACCATTACCTGTTTCACGTCTTGTGTTACAAGCTACGTGTGTTGCGTTTGACAATCCACGCACAAACAGGTCGTATGCTCATTGACGACCTGCTAAAAGCTCTACCCATACAATGTCAAGCAAGGTATTGGGAATATAGCTCAGAGAAAGTCAGAGAACACACGTTAACAGTACTCCTGCTAACAGGTCTCCAAAACTGAAAGCAATTTACTAAGCTGGTATGATGCTGATGACAACATTTGTGTCACTTTCAATTTGACAAAAAGTTACCAACATTATAGTGGTAACATCAATCATGAACTTTTTTGATTTTGGATAACTACAAAATGCTGTTTTGGGTCGTATCCCAGAAAATCCTCTGATGATGGCATTTCGATACAGGGTTTTTGCAGGAACGCACATTTGCTAGTTTTTGCACAAGTGCACATGGACGGCGTTGAAAAAAGAGTCAGAAAAAAAAAAAGAACAATAAAAAAATAAACCGGAAAAAAATAAAAGCAACAAATCTTTCTTTTTAAATGGATGCACAGCAGGTAGTGCGTTAACTCTCTGCGGAGTTTGTTGTAGGATTCTTTTGAGTAGCGACAACAATCCACAGAAAGATTGTGTGGGGGGATGCAAATACTTCACAGCACACGAATAACATATGCTTCATTTTCCAAGCACTCTCCTATGATTTATGAAAGGTGTATTTCACTGTGGGAAGATAATGCCATTTGAAATGGTTCATTTCATAAATCTATCCTCCTTGTCCCCAGCTGATTACAAGCCTACTATGAGTTCTTGAATCCAATAATGTTTCCACCCTCTATTGACAAAAAAGGACTTTGTTTGGAGCAGGGTAATGATGCAGTTACAGAGAAGAGGCAGCTAAGGCTCGATCTCAAGGGATTTACTTGGCAATAGCCACACAGCTGCGAGAGAGAGTGAACGTATATACACAAAATGAAGGAATAATCAAAACACACTGCATCCCTAATGCCCTTTTACTGCTAGTGACATTAATTATAGCACGGACCTAATCTTGTTTCCTCCCCAGAGTTTTGATGAGGGATTGGAGATTTGTACACATGGAGGGGGCCTCGTGAAGCAATTTTACCATTTCCCCCCACTCTTCGACTTCTCTGATAAACGTTACATGTAATCGGTAAATATCCTGTTTGGATGATACTTCAACAAGTTCTAAAACATTTTTGCTTGTTTGGTTATTGTTTTATCTAACATAGGCTGTCCCTCGAACTAGTTCACAGCAGGCGCCCAACAGCGTCACCATTTAGGGTGGAGTTATCAGGGCTGCCATCAGAAATTTTGGGGCTCTTAACACAGCTCAAGGCCTGGGCCCTTGTGACACATATTACACATGTCGTGTTAGAATTTAAATGTCTTATTTGGTTCATGTTGTACAGTGCTATAGAATATGTTAACACGATATAAATAATTGTGTCTGTTGGGGATGTAATGTTTGTATAGTGGATACAGTGTGTGTGTATGCAAGGGATATAGTGTGTGTGTAAAGGATTCAGTGTGTGATTGTAATGGATGCAGTTGGTGTGAGTGTCAGGAGGATGCAGTGTGTTTGAATAGAGGATCCAGTTTGGTGTGTGTGTTTGTGTGCATGATGCAATGTGTGTGTGTGTGTGTGTAAGGGGTGCAGAGTGTATGTATTGAAATGCAGTGTGGTTGTGTGTAAGGGATACAGTGTGTTTATGGAGGATGTATTGTGTGAGTGGTAATGATGCAGTGTGTGTGTGTCTGCCTGCCTTTGTGGGTTTTTTTGGGGGTTTTTTGGGTGGGGGGTGGTGTATATTTTGATTTCCCCTCTCCCTACCTCTAACCTATACCAGGGAGAGGGGACACGTATTCCCAGGGGATCCAGTGAGTTCTGTTTGCACCAGGCTTCCCCGGCAGTGTGCAGTCCTGGTGCATTGCCATGGTAACCCGCGGCAACACTGATAGCCAGGCTTGCGAGAGAGGAAGGGCCTGGCAGGAAGCCTCTTGGGCTTTCTCTTAGCAGGGAAGAATACAATGGGGCAGGGAGTGAGATCTTTGATATCCCTTCCCCGCAGCTCTATAGAACTACGTATGTACATATGTATAATATGATCGCGGCCCTGGGATTTATTACAAAGTTGTCAAAAGACATTCTGAAACCAGTGGTGTCCTGTTTACCAAGTGACTACATCATAGGTGGAAGTAGGGAAAACTTTTATAGGTTGTCATTGTGACATGAGACTGATAGAAAATCTTCAAAAGAGAACTATAGGGTCAGGAACACAAACATGTATTCCTGACCCTATAGGGCTAAAACCACCATCTAGCCACCCTTTCCCCCTCATGCCTCCATAAATATAGAAATCTTACTTGTATTCGAGTCTGGAGCTGCTAGCTTTGTGCCTGTTTCCTTTAGACCTGCCCACTGCCTGCTGACATCATCAGAAGTGGTAGCCTGATCCAATCACAATGCTTCCCCATAGGATTGGCTGAGACTGACAAAGAGGCAGATCAGGGGCAGAGCCAGCACAATTCAAACACAGCCCTGGCCAATTAGCATCTCCTCATAGAGATTAATTGAATCAATGAACCTCTATGAGGAAAGTTCAGTGTCTGCATGCAGAGGGAGGAGATACTGAATGTTTGGATGCATTTTAGGCAGCCATAATCCAGGAAGGATCTCTAACAGCCATCTGAGGAGTGTCCAGTGAAGTTATCACTAGGCTGTAATGTAAACACTGCATTTTCTCTGAAAAGACAGTGTTTACAGCAAAAAGCCTGAAGATAATGATTCTACTCACCAGAACAAATTCAATAAGCTGTAGTTGTTTTGGTGACTATAGTGTCCCTTTCACCCCTTAAGGATACATGACATGTGTGACATGTCATGATTACCTTTTATTCCAGAAGTTTGGTCCTTAAGGGGTTAAGGGACACTGTAGGCACTAACACTTGCTTCATTTCATTGAAGAGGTGGTGGTGTCTAGAGTCCCCCTGGCATTGTACTTCAATTCAGCATTACACTATTTTTAATGCTAAACAAGAGTCTCCAGCAACGAAATCCATCCACACTGCTTGGGCTAGTGAGAAAGCATCCTGAGCAGCAAGAGTTGGCTGTGATTGGCTGAGAGTGTCAGCTGACTCATTTCAGCTTATCACAGCACCATTGCAGGTATGAATTGGTATGGCTAGAAGGAAGTGTGATCTCTGCTTTAGCCAAACCTCCAGTGGGGGGCGGGAAAGCCAGGGACCCTCATTCAGTGTTAAACTGCTCGGAAATGGTCTAACAATAAATGAGAGGCAGCACCAGTGACTCCAGGCACTATAACAAATTCAATGAGATGAAATGTTTACAGTGACTACAGTGTCCCTTTATCAATGCTTTCCTATGGACGCTGGCATCTTCTCACTGTGAAAATCACAGTGAGAAGCACACAAACCCCTCTAGCGGCTGTCAATGAGACAGCCACTGGAGGCTGGATTAACCCATTTATAAACATAGCAGTTTCGCTGAAACTGCTATGTTTATACAAAAAAAAGGGTTAACCCTAGCTGGACCTGGGACCCAGACCACCTCATTAAGCTAAAGTGGTCTGGGTGCCTATAGTGGTCCTTTAATTTTGTATGATTTTTAATTACATTTTGTTTTTACTGTTTGTTTTCAATACCTTATTTCTTTGTTTCTATTAAACTTTACTATCAATTACTTATATGTATAATTGACTTATATTTGAAGGGTCTATCAGAGGTCACCAATTTAACCTTGAAAAAAAATTAACTAAGTAACAACCAACGTTAATAACATTCATTGTACGGCAGTCACCACCTCTGTTCCAGAACTTATATTCACCTTATTTAGTTCTTAATAAAAAAAAAATAAAAAAATGAAAGTCAATATTCTTTAAAAAAAACCAGAGTATAATAATATAAAGAAAAACTAAACAACACGATAAAAAATATATATATTTCTCAACATTTGTTTATAAAGCAAGTACAATAAAATTAAAGGAAAAGAAAAACTACCAGCACACGCTGGGCCCTTGTCTCTGGAAAACAGTATAAGTGGAGTTATTTCTGAAATAATCTCTTTGAATATGCTGGCGATTGTTGTTTGTGAAAGGCAGGCCGATAATATCCTACCCTAAATTTGGACAATTTACAAAGTTGCCTGCAGACAAAGGACAATTTAGATGCAGGATGTGCACCTGCAAAATGTGTGAATTTTCTAAGGCTTTCTAAAAAAAAAAAAGAAAAATTTTATTTCTGGAACTTTTACTCAGCATAAAGGCTCTGCGAGCCTGCTTTTATTTCAAGATTTGCATATTTCGACTTGTGTTGAAAAAGCAATTTCAAGGTCAGTTTCTGTGGAGAGACGCTCAGCTGGGATGGTAACCCCATTAAAAGTCTTCCAGTGCTTTGCATATTTATTTTTCATCTTCAATAGTATGCCGCGGTAACTCATAAATCAAAATATCACAGTAAACAAACCAAACAGAGGTTATTTCTTTTAATGTATGTGTTATGAAGAACTTAAGATGTGCATTTTGTGCAAAAGCAGCACTCAGTCTAAAGATGGAAAACATGATATTCACATAAAAAAATAAAATTAGATATAAAGAAAGATACTTGTATAAAGGTGAAAAGGACATTTTGTTTTAAACAGAGTCCTTAAGGATCTTTGATGCTTTGTAGGTTAAAACTGACCTAAGTACCACTTATGTAACGTAGCACAGTGATCATAAAAGAGACTTTTTGATGCTACTATAGTTATACCATGGTAATTAATGAACTGATTTGGTTTCTGGAAATCACATTTTTTAAGTTGATTTTACATATTTTAGAAAGTCATAGATAGAAAGGAGGGATCTAAACCCTCATGTCCCCCCATGTGTTACCTCACAAAAACCCAAGCTCAGATTTGAAGTTATAATATTGGCACCCAAGGCATTCACATACAAAATAGCAACAGAGGCTGGACCCGAGTTTCGGTCCAGTCCCGCTGTCCCTGGTGTCCGGCTTTCGGGATCATAAGACGCGCTCACTCTATGTACAGTACACAAGAACCCTGCAGAGAGCACTAAAACAGTAAAAAAAAAAATAGGTAGCCAGCCTGGCATTCATGCCAGGCTGACCTACTAGTAAAGTAGCTACCTTTCTGTGCAGTCCCACCCTCTTTTGGGATGAAGCCAATGACACAGTTAGGTCACTGGCTCACCCTCTCTGCCCCCTCTCCCACTGGCGTCCTGATTCTATAGACATTGGAGTTGGGAGGTATGATAACATGTGATAAACCCCCAAAAATCTCAGGACTCTGCACCATTTTGAAAGGTAAACTTGAAAGGTAAAATATCACTAGTGTCACCAAAACAATTTTAGCTTAAAGGGACATTTTAGGCATTAAAACAACTTTCACTATATGAAGCAGTGTACAATCATGCCCCTGCAGTCTCACTGCTCAATTCTCGGCACTTTAGGAGTTAAATCACTTTTGTTTCTGTTTAAGCAGCCCTACCCACACCTACCCTGGCTGTGACTCTCAGAGCCAGCATGAAAAATGGTTTTATTTTTAATCAGATCTCAAATTTAATTTTAATTACACACAGAAAGCTCCTGCAGGGTCTACTAAGCTATTAACCATGCAAGAGATAAGACATTCTAAATAAGGCAGACTGTGCAATAAAGGAAGTGTAAACATTAGATCTCACTTTACAGGAAATGTTTAAGAACGCCTTGCATGTTACTTGAAGGGAGATGTGGCTAGGGCTGCATAAACAAAGTGTTTTAACTCCTAAATGGCAGATAATTGGGCAGTGAGACTACAGGTGCATGATCTTTACATCAAAACTGCTTCATTAAGCTAAAGTTTGGTTACTATAGTGTCCTTGTAACATGGGATTGAAAATGAAACCATTTCTTTTTTCATGCAGGCTGTGTGAGTCTGTGTAAGGAGGTGTCACTAGGGCTGCATGGACAGAAACAAAATAGATTTCATAGTCACACTCATGTACAGGTTTTATTGGGTTTTGGAAAGTTATAGGGTCAAATATAGGGCTTTCTCTCTTTTAGTTTTTACACATTGAAATTTGCCAAATTGGTTTGCTGGGCCTATGTTGCCTTTGAGACTGTGTGGGAGCCCAGGAACGCAAATTACCCCCAACATGGCATACAATTTGCAATAGTAGCCAGGGTATTCAAAATGGGTTATGTCCAATCTTTTTAGTAGCCACTCAGTCACACACCCTGGCCAAAGTTAGTGTTGATATTTATTTTTGCATTTTTGCACACAAAGAAATGTACTTTCGCTGATGATATCATTGCCATATGTTTAATTGCTCTAAAACTCATATTTTTTTTGCAGTGATGTCTCATGAGTACAACAGAACAGCTTTTATGGTGTTTTGGAAAGTCACAGGGTCAAATAAAGGACTATCAAATTAAATTCTCTGAACGCTCTGCCTGGGTTGTAAGGCAGGTCCCTCAATATGTAATTAAGAAAACCACATACTTATCTAAAAAAGAATTCATAAGACATATCATTTCCTTCTAAGTGTCTTTTGATATTAACATAATATTAATATAAAAATACAATTAATATGAAAAAAATATATATATATGTCATGGTGGGCCCAATCAGTAGGGTGTGCTATGCTGCCCTGAAGGAGTTAAAGCCCTCCTTTCGTAGGATAGCATGTCCTAACACCGGGAAGGGGTTAAGGCTGTATTCAAGTAAGTTAAATATAAACTGTAAATAAAAAGGGACATTATATTTTGCAATTATAAAAACTACAAGGGACCACCCAGACATTTGTGAAAATACACGTCTGCTTAGACACGGCAAACCAACCTCATTCCAAAAAATATAATTTCCTGCTCCAAGACAGTAATGTGGAGTACTTTGCAGGAGTACATACCTCCATCTGGTAACATAATATTTGCTTTGTCACCAAACCTCTATTTAAGTATGTGTTACGAGATTTAAACAAGGTTCAGCAGAGTGTCTTTCTCAAATTCTTCCTCGCTTTCATCGTTGTAAATCAAAGTAGTATAAACAAAGGATAAAATAGTGAAATTATGAGCCGTCCAGGGACCCTGCAATTAGCATTTAATCCTCCAGCAGAGGAGTGGTTAAATCATTTGCAAAGAGAGGCGCAGACATTTGGCCCATTATAAATAGTACTACAATGTCCCCTCTATTCTAACTGGTCCTTAAAGTGTCAGTAATTTCTTCATCGAAATGGCTTTTATATGAAATTGCATTTTTAGACAAACACAAATTTATGTGAAGAAAGACATTTTGTATTGACTCCTATGTATTTTGCTGCTGCGGGGGTGTCTACATTTTGAATTTTTCTATTTATAATTCTGTTAACAGTGTTAACTGTAGAAAGCAAAGGAGTAAACCGATTAAATTAAAATAAAATCTGTATTCTGATTGGTTTTGCTATTCCAGCCAATCAGAATACAACCAACACTGTCAGTCTAATTAATGGCAGCCCCTGTCAGCAAAAATATGGAGGCTTCCTGGATCCAATAACTGTGTAATAACTTTTTTACGTATGAAATCACTTTACATTAAAATATTTTTGATAAATGACTAAAACATATTAAAAAAACCTTTTTTTTCCCCCATCGGATATTATCCTTAAAGGGGTACTATAAACACCAAATTGCTTCGCTTATAAAGTCAGTTGCTCCCAGAGGTGTAACTCCACTTCCGGAAGAGCCATTACCAAGCCTAGAACAAACATTCCAGCTGGCTAATGTCTATTCTGTGCATCTTGGATCATCAGCATGCACAGCATACTACTGACAGATACTGAATTGAAGCACCTCCCCTCCCACCCCCATAATGCCCAACTTCTCCCCTCAGCCACTTTTTTGGGAATGCAAATATCTATATTGTGGGCCGAACACCATTGTTTCCGTAAATGTAATAAGAAAAAGCAGATTTCATTTAGGAGAATGTGAAGATGCTAAACCTTAACAATTGTAAAGTGAAAATGTGCTAACTATTGTTTATACCTTGTAATTACATTACATTGTACTTTGTAATTTTATCTTTGTTTATTCCTGATGTATTGTAAAGTGTCATTCCTGTATCACAAGGAAAAATATACAAAAAAAATAATAATATCATCTACCGTATATACTCGTGTATAAGTCGATCTCATGTATTAGTCGAGTGCAGTTTTGTGACCAATAATTGTGAAATATGCTATGCCTCGTGGATAAGTCGAGGGTAAAACTTGGGGCTATGAAATTCTGTGATTTTTATAATTATATACACACACACTCTGCATTATATATACACACTCATACAAACACACACTCTGCATTATATATACACACACACACTCATACAAACACACACTGCATTATATACGCACACTCATACAAACACACACTCTGCATTATATATATATATATACACACACACACTCTGCATTATATACACACACTCGCTCATACAAACACACACTCTGCATTATATACACACTCACTCATATAAACAAACACTCTGCATTATATACACACTCAATATAATCCGCATATAATCCACAACAATATAAAATCTGAATGATTAAAATATTTAAATAAATTAAAACAAACAGCAGCACTCAATTTAGCATCACTACAGAAGTAGCACCACAAATTTACCTTTAGAACTCTGTGTGTATATAATGCAGAGTGTGTGTATATAATGCAGAGTGTGTGTTTGTGTAGTGTGTGTGAACTGGGTGGGGTGAGGGCATTTTTATTATTGTAATTTTTTTTATTTTAATATTATTATTTTATTTTATTATTTTTGTCCCCCCCTCCCTGCTTGTTAACTGGTCAGGGAGGGGGCTATCTTAATCCCTGGTGGTCCAGTGGCATGGGCTGTGCAGTGGGGGGGCCGGCAGGAAGCATTTACTTACCTTTCCTGCAGCTCCTGTCAGCTCCCTTCTCCTCCGTTCCGGTCAGCTCCCCTGTAAGTCTCGAGGTCTGGTTGCCGTGCGGATCGTTGCCACGGCACTGACGGCCGCGGCTCTCTAAGTTGCCATAATACAGACAGTGACTCGAGTATAAGTCGAGTGGGAGTTTTTAAGCACAAAAAATGTGCTGAAAAACTAGACTTATACTTGAGTATATACTGTATGTGTAATCATGGGTCAAAGAAAAACTAACATGATAATCTGATCAGCAGTATAACATGTATATCTCACAACATAAGTCGTCCCTTAATTGGGGTGCTGATGGATTTGGTGTGGGCGAGAGATGCGATCTCCCAAAGGGAGGTGCAACTGCACGAAAAGGGTACATGTCCATGTCAGTGCTTCCTGCAGGGTCCCAGTGACCTGAACATAGTATGAACGTGTCTTATGATGCTCTTGTGCTATGATTTTTGGGGACAGTTGCCCGGTATTCACAAAAGCACGACACTAGGAAACTAAGAAACTAAGGCTGACAGGATCCGAAAATCAGAATTGTCCCACTGAAATCGGGACTATTGGGAGGCATGTAATATGTATGTCATATTTTATTATGGAGACTTGTATAACACCGTGTAAGTAAGAAATTAGGAAATGGGCCAAGTCTGTAACTACAGAAAATCAAATATAGACTTCAGGATTCCGCTGCTGCTACAGTATATGTAGCAGGCATCGTCAAAATGTAGACCACTCCTTTTTCCCCCATATGTTGCAGAACTACAGTTACCATGATCGTTTGCCAGTCTTTAGGATTGCATAGAACAACGTGAGCAGTAATTCTACAACGACCGGGGTTCATCTTTTGGCCATCCGTGATATACAGTACATAATCTGCGACTGTTGCTAAAAGGGCTGCAATTTCCAGCTGTTATAAGCTTATATTTGCACATTTTTGGGAAATGTAGTCCAACAACAAAACAGCACGAGGGCTGATTCTAAACAGCTCAGTATTTGACCGCAGTGACTTTCTGTAAATGGTAAAAGTGTGGCAGATTGGGACTGTTTTCAAATACTGAAAAAAAAAAAAAAGCATATTCTTGCATGTAAAATTTATTCTCGACTGCAAAGAAAAAAAAAAAAAACCTATGTTTTACAATCTGTCTGTAAGTAAAACCCATTGCTAGAATCTGAGGAACATTTTAATTAAGCTGAAATTGCACAGCAAATCTCTGTTCGCTCCTTTGGGACCAATATTAGATATACAAATTGTATATGCTGTTCTTTGCCTAACTTCCTGTACGCAAGTATCACACCAACCCCCCTCCCCAAATTCCTTGTGGTATCATTCGTAGAACATATTGGATGGATGGAAGCTTGTGTAAAAACCCTTCAAGTTATCATTTAAAAGAAAATGGCTTGAGCGCGTACAGCTGTTCGTCTTTCTGTTGTCTGTTTTGGAAGAGTAAATGTTTATTACAAGATATAACGCAAGTTAAAAAAAAAAAAAGAAAAGAAAAAAATAAAATAAAAAATAAAAAGCAAGAAACACTGATTAGAGAAAAAGTGCAACAAGTTCTCCAAAAAAATGCTGAGTTGATATTTCTGAAAATATACAGTTATCGGTTGAGGGTCCTGTTTAAGAAGGGACTGTATTCATTTGGCCCCTAAATGTAAAACATTTTTGTTTTTTTTTTGTTTCAAATTCATAGAAAAGTATCTCTCCTGAGACTGTGGGGGCATGATCTATACACCAAAACTGCTTTGCTAAGCTACAGTTATTTTGGTGCCTATAGTGTCCCTTTAAGCTGTATATCGCACATGTACGTGTTTCCCACTAGGAACACTATAGCATTAGGAGTACAAATATGTATTCCCAAGGCTATATTGTTTCCCTACCAATGTAGGTGGTTGTTCCTGAAAATTAAAACAAAATGACAATGTTTTCAGTTACAGGGTCAAGCAAACAGGAACAAGGCACCCAGACACGTTAATTGAGATGAAGTGGTCTGGATACCAATAGAGTCCTTCAGTGCAACAAGTTAAAGGGACTCTCCAGTGCCAGGAAAACATATCCGTTTTCCTGGGACTGCAGGTTCCTGCAGTGCCCCTCTCCCTCCCACCCCTCATGCCACCCCTTCAGTGACTTACCTGAATCCAGCGCCGATGTCCCACATCAGCCAGCGGGTGAGACCTAATGCACATGCGCGGCAATGGGCGCGTGCACGCATTAGACCTAGAGAGATAGCACAGCTAAGCGAACAAGGGCAAATGTATGAGTGTGCAGATGGATGCTTGTGATTAGTTGTAAGTATGTATTGGAGTGGTTATGTGTTTGGGAGTAGTGTATGGATCATCTTACCTCAGTGCCTCTTGGGAGTCAGGCCAGCAAGCAACTTCCCTTACACCCTCCCTCTTTTCTGTTTTGTTGTTCGTTCATGTCACAGCAAGCGGGGGGCATGTCCTTGCCAATAGGTTTTGAAGGGCTATTACATTGAGTATCAGGATATAGACAAGGTTGGGTCTCAACCTCCCCTGCTCTGTCGGGTACATTTTTAATTTACCGACTTGGACGTGCCCACCGAGCTAAAAAGCAGGCTGATGGTAATCATTGAAAGGAAAAGAGAATTTGGTATGGACAAGGGGGGAGGCGAGAACCCTGTAGGCAAGTTGGTGCATAGTCTCTTTCATTGGCAATTACATTTATGTAAGCTACAGTCTGTAGGGCACTAGGTGTTAATAATTATATGTTAAGTTATAGATTATTCATGTATTTATCTCTGGTTATAATTAAATGATAAAGTTTAACAAATGTTGGATCAGTCCTACAGTCCTATGTGTTAATAAACGCTGTGGCCTGTTTCATCCAAATTCGGTGTCTGTTGTTATTGGGCGGTATTTGGGTAGGCTCTGTTATTCTTATTTGCATCACATTCCCCGCTACGTCCATACATGTTTCAAATTCATAGAAAACGTGTCTCTCTTTCTTGTTCATGACAAACACTGGCAAATGCAGGGTTCTGTACCTTAAAGGGACACTATAGGCTTCAGAACTACTTTAGCTTAATAGAGCACCGAGGTTGACTCTGTTATAGCTGTGGAAGTGCTTTTAGCAACTGTCTTCCTGAAACTGCCCCTTCTACCTAACCTAACATTTTTCATCTCTTGGCTCTAACCACACTGCTGCATATCTTGTCATGAGTCCTTGGAGTTATCTCTTTTTACTTTAGAAAAGACAATTGAGCTACAATACCCAGAAACCGTATTTTGCTGATAAAGATCTCTTTATGAAATAAGTTCAGCGGCGTTGTAATGAGCTGATTGATTTCCTGGTTGGGTGAGAGGTCAGTACAGAATGTTTAAGGAGTGTGAATAAGTAAATATGTTTGAACCCCAGTTTTGATTATATTTTCTTACTTTTTGTGCATGTGTGTTTCAATAAAAAATACTACAGTAAGATCAGCTCAGCTCCAGCTTGCAGTGCCCCTTTAGCTGTGTTACAGAAAGTCTGTACCAATATGGTCATGCCTAAAACGAATTATAATTCAGCTTGACCATAACGTGGACATATATTTTGGATTTATAATGAGAAAGGCAAAATCCCTCATATGAATTGTTAGTTAAGGAATTATTCATTTGTCTCAAACTGCTTGATATAACATTGGCAAAAATCGGACACTCTGCACCTACAGGTCCGCTACACTAGACCCACTACAAAAAACTGTAGTTGTTTTGGAGCCCCGAGTGTCCCTTAAAATTCATGTAATGCTCTGTGAATGAGTTTGTAAAGCCCATTTTGTTATCGAATGTCTTGGAAATAATTGGTGCTTCATTTATTTAGGAATTCTTATGCAGCATCCCTATTCAAGGTGCTTTTTATACACTCATGGATATGCAACCATTAGTGATCTTTGTATTGTTTATTAGTATAGGAAATGCGGGTATAGATCAAAGTAAACGTGGCAAAGGTAGGAAGGAGACAATATACAGACAAGTTAAATAGGTCTGATCAGTTGGGCTGATTGAGTAGTAGATGAGATGGAGTCAGAGAGGGAATGAAGCGAGGGAGGCTATAGTAGGTATGTATGAAAAGCAATAACATTTATTATAAATATATCAATACTAATAAAAAAAAAACTGCCTAAGGTTCTAAGCCCTAACAGTATTGTTGAAGTGTGTGCACGCAGTGCTTTCAAGCCTCCGAAGTCATAATTTAACTGTGACATATCGGATCCATCTAAGACTGATTGCTTGCTAGCATGCACACAAATTCAAATCGTCCTCCTTTCCCACGGGAACCCTTCAAATTCAGCACCCTTAGGTGACTGCTGGATGGCCTGTAGCATTCTGCTGAGCTTTGTAAAAGAAACACTCTCTCCGGAGGCAAAGTGATTCATGGCAATTTAATGAAATGCATACGTTAACCCCTTCATGACAGCTAATTACATCTCTTTAACAGTCCTGGGACATCATCTGGCTTGAAGTGGTTAATAAGAACAGAATGTATTATTATTATTATCGGGCATAATTCATTTTGGTAACTTCAGTATACGCCACAGCGCTGTACAATTAACAGGTAAGTAACACGTAGTAGCTTTTGGTTTGAATTAGTATTTACAATCCACAGAAGAACAAGTTACATTCATTTCGGTGGATCTAAGTCAGGCTTGTTGTTTTTCTAAATGAATTACGTTTGGCTGTATTATCAATCAAGACAGCATTCTGGAAAAGCCATACCCCAACTGCCAAGAATTACAAAGGACAAACCATGTTATGGGCCCTTGTCCGGCCATCGAAAATTTGTTCTCTGTCCTACGTACGGGGAACCGTCAGAAAAATATGGAACAAGGCTGAGCTGCAGTATTTCTCCAAATCAACTGATTTTAAAATTTCGTATTCAATTCAGTGTTTAGTGAATAAATCCCTGTGTAAGATGCAAAGGTTCAAGCCACATTCATTAAAAAAACATAGTACAGAAACAAACCAGATCGGCTAATTGCATTCCAATTATCAAATGTATTTTCCCTACAAGTACTGAAAGCGTTAATGCAGTGACTCTTTTTACATTCCTTTTTCATTCTCTGTTATATACCTGTGTTAGGTTAGGGCAGTAAGCTGTGGGATCCATCCTTCAGCACCAGGAAGCGAACAGTTACTTGTGTATAAACAGATAAGTGCAAACATTGAATACAATTAGCAAAGTTCCCATGAATTTCCCTGCTCTTCATCAACTGTGGAAACCACCACGGTGAAGATTAAGGGAAAAACCTCTCAAGAACTATTAAGACTTGTCGATACACGCTGATAACGCCGCGGCTGTTTTCATTGTGATGAAAAGTCAGACTTCAAACTCCAAATTTTCACCATTGTTGCGCCTCATTATACTGTTGTTTTATAACATGTGCAATATTTTTTGAGCACTCCAAACCAGGGGCATTTTCATTTGTGTCCTTCGGTGATAAGTTTACAAGGAAGGGGGTTTGTTGTAGTGTTTGTTTTATTTCTGTTGCATGTTAGCTAAAGGCCGACTTGCAATCTTCTGATTCTTGACCTCTGAACAATGCACCATACATCAGAACCCTGACAGAGACATTAAAAGTATGGACCAAGTAAAACGTAAATACCTTCAAACTCCAGAAGAAATTACGGAATGCAAGTTGATATTCTGGGGGAAAACCACAAATCAGATTCTCTTTATTGCATGCAAATAATCAGATAAAACTATATAGAGGCAGAAGCCATTCCAGCATAATATTACATCATGCTACCAGAACAAAAGAGGAGGGAGAGAAAATAATCTCAATATTTGTAGTTGAACATGTTTCACACCTTCGTGAAGGCTTCTTCAGAAGACTATAAACGTTGAAGGACCACATTTTGCTTAAAAACCACAGAGGAAACCGTTATCACTTGAGAAAGATAACTCTCCAAACTTTAACAGTGTTATTCACTAAACTCAGAAATAATTGTTGGAAAATGTTTATCGATCAACTATTTTGGCTCAGTTGTTCCTTGTTTATGTATTAACCTGCCATGTTAAAAATATACAGCAGGTAGGTCCCCCAAATTTACTGACATGTAGTAGATTAAAACTATCAAATTCTTGGTTTAAATGATATGTCTTTGCCCTATATATTTCACAATCAGAGGCATGCCTAGGTTACGTGGCACCTAGGGGCTAGGGCACAAATGTATGTTGGCACCCATCATCAAAGCTGTAGATTTTTTTTGTGTGGTGCTCGTCACAGTCCTTAACACCCTTTAGGGAAATCATACACGCTGAGAATCATATACACACACATACACAGCACTGTACCGATGCTGAGGTGGCAAAAGATGGAGTTGGGAGCCTTTGCAAAGTGATTCTAGCAGGTCCCTTGCTGCACTCAAACAATAAGTAGATGGCGACTGTGGCAAGTGGTGTTTTGTGTGTTTTTGCTCTCCACAAGTTTAAAGGGTAATCCAGACGTGGACCCCTTGCTCACGGTGCCTAGGGAGATATCAGCTATGCCTCACTGATGATGCCTAACAAGGCTGAAACGATTGTCTGGGGTTGCTGTATCTCTCGTGCAGAGGGAACTTGCTGGCATTTTGGATCTGGACTGCCCATATGGCTGGGACCAGTCTGATATGTTTCAGAGATATTTTCTCTGTAATGGCACAAGATGAGCAAAAACCAGCTTGAGAACTGAGCGGGGACCCACTGAAGGGCAGGCTATTTCAGCTGCTGCCCGTTCTCAGTATTCTCTTGCGACCCATTTTTTTGCTCTCCACAAGTGTTATTTTGTTCATCTCCCTGGACCATTTACCACGTTAGAACAAAATCACACTAAGGTCCCAGCCATATTTGCAAATAGACCTGCTTGCAAATACAGCATAATTCACATATCAATCTACTATTAATGTTAATTGTTAGTGATTTGATATGTTGCAAGATTTATACTGTAACATAACTACTATACATATATTATGAAACGCGGCAGGTTCATACACGAATAGGGATGTCCCCACAGAGGAGTTGTTTTTTCCCCCTAAGATTACAGCATGTACGCTCGTTCAGATACAGATCTGGATTTAAGGTTGAAGAGTTGAAATGTCACCACAATAACATTTCTAAGTATTTTATAAAGACAAAATCTAAATGAAATACTCATATTGACTGCGTTGGAATTTCACTGAAACTCTGATGCATTCTGACTGAGACTGAAGTTAAGTAGATGGAGCTTTTGCCATTATAGGGACACTATAGGCACCCAGACAACTTCAGCTTTTTGAAATGGTCTGGGTACAGTGTCCCTATTGGACTTAGTGCTGCAATATTAAAGGGACACTCCAGGCACCCAGACCACCTCTGCCCATTGGAGTGGTCTGGGTGCCAACTTCCACTACTCTTAACCCTGCAAGTGTAATTATTGCAGTTTTTTTATAAACTGCAATAATTACCTTGCAGGGTTAACTCCACCCCTAGTGGCTGTCTACCATGACGGTCGTCACAGGCCCGGCGGCCCGGGCCCCACGTGTAGTGACGGAAACGCCGCCGGGGCCCATAGGGTGGCCCACGCGTTTAGGGCCACCTGATGGGCCCCGCCCTATATCTGCAGGAGCCCGGTCAGCGCTGTGACAAAGACAAGGTAAGAGACAGAAGGGTGGCTGGAAAATGAGCTTTGTGTGTGTGTGTCTCTATGAATGTCTGTATGCATGTCTGTCTGTCTGCATGTCTGTCTGCTTGTGCCATTACAGAGTATGTCTGTATGCATGCATGTATGTCTGTATGCATGTATGTCTGTGTCTATGTCTGTCTGTCTGTATGTCTGTATGGCAGTATGTGTGTATGAATGTCAGTGTATGTATGTCTGCAAGTCATTATGAATGTGTGTAAGTATGGATGTCAGTGTCTGTATGCATGTATGCCAGTATGAATGTATGTCTGTGTATGTATGTATAGATGTCAGTGTCTGTATGCCAGTATGAATGTATGTATGTCTGTCTGTATGTCATTATGAATGTGTCTGTGTCTGTATGTCCTTATGCATGTGTGTCTGTATGTATGTTAGTATGTGTCTGTCTGTCACTATGTATGCCTGTGTGTCTGTATATGTGTGTATGTCTCAGTATGTGTGTGTCAGTATGTATGCCTATATGCGTATCAGTATGCATACTGTTAGTATGTGTGTGTGTGTGTGTGTGTGTGTGTGTGTATCTGTGTCCTTTTGTATCAGTGAATGTGTTTGGGCCTGTGTGTGTATTCCTGTTGGCGGGATTTGGAGGCGGGCCCCCGGGGGCCCAGACCCTGAGCTCAGTTAGGGGCCCCTAAATTTCTGGTGGCTGCCCTGGTCAGAGGAGGCGGAGCCATGTCCGAGGGCTAAATTACATCAGTGCTGAGATCAGGTAAGTAAGATTTTGGTTTTTTTAACCCTTTATTCACCAACGTTGTGGGGAAGGGGGTGCAAGGGAGGGGGGAGGAAGAGGGAGCTATAGTGCCAGGTATACAGCTTTGTATTCCTGGCACTTATGACATGCCTTTAACTTTTGTCACACACTAAGCAGGGATGTCACCTTAGTGGGTTGCAAAATAGGTAAAGTCATCCAAAGGTGACACAAGACTACACTAAAGTGAGAAAATGATTTCAGCTACAAATTCTTTTACCACACGACCTTTTCCCGTACTATCGTAGTATGTAACTTTATGCTGGATTTTTTTTCTGCCCACTATATTTTACATTCTACTTCTTTGAAACAAAGACAATCTGTTTCTTCCTCAATATCCACCCATAAGCTGTAATCTCTTCTGGAGAGAGAAGGTATTTATGTTTAGTATGGTCCACATTTTCGAACTATATAAGAGTGACTGTTGTAACTCTCATGCTTCAACGTTTATGGGATATACCCCCTGCCTGGCGTTGGAGCACTACGCAACAAGATTAAACCAAGTTAAACTCAAAGTAAATTGAATAAAAGGAACAAGGAGTTCTCATAACAATTGCACCCATCAAAGCTTTCCAATACCTTGTAAGGGGTACATGATTTGAAGAGGCTTCAAAGTAAAACACATTTCTTAAAATTCTTAAAACTTTAAATGGACATTATAGTCACCAGGACCACTACAGCCTAATGTAGTGGTGCTGATGTCTATAGCCTGTCCCTGCAGTCTTAGCACTGTAAACAGAAAGGGCAGTGTGTATATTGGTGGTTAGTTACGCCTCTGGTAGCTGTAACTCTGATGGCAACTAGAGGTGCTTCCTGTGTTAGTGTTGCATGTTCAACATCCTTATGCTTAGCATGGAGTCACTAAACGTTGAGTCAATGCATCTCTATGAAAAGATGCTGATTGGCTCAGCTCAGAGTTTTGACGCACCTGCGCAACAGCCTCTCAGTGGTTTCTATGGGAAAGCATTGCATGAGCTGAGATCATCAAAACTGCCATGGAAGAGGAGCCAGGTGGGGCCAGTCGTGTCAAAACCGGCACAGCATGGGGAAAGAAAAAGATAAGTAAATTAGATTTTGATCAGAGGGGGCCAGTCACCTAAGCAGTTAAACACTATACTGTCAGGAATACATGTTTGTATTCCTGACACTGTAGTGTTCCTTTAAGGATGCTGTTTTTATAGACTGCTATATTTTAGATATTTTAAGTAAATTAAATCCAAGTGCCTAGACCCATCACCCTATCAGCCTCTACCACCAGTCCGATTTCGTGCCTTCTTCTGTGTTGAGAGGTAAGCCACGTATGCTCCCAGGTATGGAGATTCAAAACCCCATGTTTACTGAAGCCAGTATATTGGTAGTGTGACACTAGCTTTACAATGTGAAACTTAATTTCTCATTACAGAACATCAGGCTAGTTTCTAGACTTTCACAGCCCTAAAGGGGGCACCAGAAACAAACCGAATTGATGTACCCAATGCTGGAAACCATTAACCCTACAAATGTCAATTAAATGCTTTGGAACTCAATATCCATTTATCAAACTGTATTTTACAGACAATAGTGCATGCATAACATCACAGATTGAGCAGTGCATACACACACACACACATACACACTGTGTGTACGTGTATGTAATTTGTATTTAAAGTCATGCAGGTTAAAAAAAAAAAAAGGAAAAATGATTGAATTATAATTTATATACAGTGAGTAAATGAGGTAAAACATTAAACAGAGAAATCGCTGCACCGTATGTTTGAGCAAACATTAGTCTGTCTACGGGCCCAGTTGATCTCGCGCCAGCACACGGTGAGATCACTTTGAAATACTGTTTACTTAAAAGCTAAGTATTTGAATTCTCGTCTACTGATCTTTCTCTTGAAACAGATTAATGTTGCTAGTTGAAACATACACGGGGATGTTTATGGCGGTTTGATTTACTGCTGTGTATTTTGCTGTGCATGTGAATTATTATTTAATGCAGTTGTGTAGATATTATGCACTTTATATCTAATATATTTAGATTTTATGTCCAATGTGAAGGGTGCGGAAGTGAGAGATCTTCTTTGAAATCACGGTGCGGACAATGAAGGTAGATTAATTTTAAGTGAACTCAGCGGTTGTTTCATGCCAGACATCCAACATCGCAGTGTTAGTTTGTAGATCAGAGAGTTTATTTTGTTATAAACAACAAGAGAAGCATCTTATGAGCATCTATTAGATATAGCAGAACGCTACTCATTTTATCATTGGCATTGAGGAGATAAGGTCCAGTCACCAGCATTTTTTGCTGCATCATTAACAATGAAAAGCTCAGAAGCATAAAATAATTTTTTGGGGCGGGTGCGAATAGGAAATGAGGAAGTGAGGGGCTAATTTAGGACCTGCATCTAGAGCTCTGTACCATGTAACCACATATTTAAATGAAGGGGGAGAAAATGGTCTGCACTGTCAGTGGAGCAGATTTGCTGCTTGCTCTCCAGATCTCTCTATTACAGACTCAGCGCGTTTAGAGCTATAGCATTTACATCACCAGGAAGCCGATAACCTTCTAATATAAATAAATAAATAAATAATAATAATCATTATAGCAGGACAAGACTAACTGGTCATTAAGCATGTTTTAAAGGTTAGCAGTTGACTGTCACACTTGGAAAACCATCATAGGCTCTTTAAAAACTGGGAGGGTAAAATGCCGTTCTCGTATTTAGGATAAGGTACTAAATGTCCACTAACTCCTATATGGTACCATGTGATGTGATGATATTTAAATGAATTAATTATTGCATGATTATGGCCTTCCCTGACAAATTCGGAAATATTTCCCTTACATGTTCTTCTAAAGAAATAATTTGTGTAGGAGTGGAAAAGCCACCCATCACTGTCCTACAAGCAATCATGTTTCCGAATATTTTTAAAAAGTGAACAAAAATTCGGAACAAATTTGAATTACTCTAACAGTGCTAATAAAACTTAAAAAAATATATATAAACCAATGTGGTAAGAATATTCTAAGCCAAGAACTACCTTCTGGTAAATCTCTCACATATGCGTGTACCTCTATTAATTCAAAAAGTGTTGATATTTACTAAACAGTTATGTCTTCTGGAAATAATCTTTAATCCTTTCCCCTAGACAGTTCCACAGGGTGGGACATTTTAATTTTCTCATTCCGATCGTATGTCCCACCTGGTGGGACATATGAGTAACACAAGTTTGACAATCGTACGGCTCACCCAGAGGGACATAACGTTATCGGATTAAGGCGACTTGAAAAAAAAAAAACACACCCACAAAGTGATTTCTATTAATACATTTGAACGACACTAAAATTTTATCAGAGTGGAAAGCGTTAAACTAAATTTTGGGGCTGCCATTAGGACTTCCAATGACAAGTACAGCCATCACGGGCTACAAAATAGGTTAGCTGTGTCTTTAATTTAAAGGAGAGATACCTAAGACCACTAGATACTCGCCTCTGATATCTCTTTCATAGAACCTATAGAATCCACAAGTGGAAATTACATAGTAACCACAGGCTGAAGTCCACAAAGCATCTTAATATTTAGCCTAAGTTCTTCCTTTAGAAGGCAAATAAATGTGGCCGAAAATTTCACTAAGCTAAACTACGGGAGGAAAAAAATAATATCTGTAGATAGGGATTTATAGCCAAGCTGTGAACTGAACGGCATTTGTAGACTCTGACGTTCATAAATTAGCCGTGTTGCATTAAAGTCTAAGGTTGAAAAACACAGGAAAAGGTTGAGTCAGTCGCAGTGCACTTCAATTCTGAACGTCGACTAGCAGTTCAAAGGAGATGAAATACGGCTCTTGTTTTGACACTATTGTAATGCCATAGTTGTTCACTTGCCTTGTTTCTGTGGGTTTTATGGTCCATAAACTTTAATAACAATCGTAACTGCTGAACAGTGAGCGTGCAATGCTGGGAGGCTGTTGTATAAAATTGGATGAGTGTTTTATCAAGGTAGTTTTTTTTTTTCTTCCTCTTCTCTAGTAACATATAAGCATGATGGCAAATTTCTCGGACCAGCAAAAAAAAAAAAAGTAAAAAAAATTAAAAACAATAGATGTATCTTAAAAAATAAATAAAAATCAACAACACGCAAACAAACATGCACAAACACAAAATGCATCGATGTCCGGTAACAGAGTGCTCTGGGAAGTTGGCCTGTGCTGTTATACATTACATTCTAGTACAGTGGCCAATAGTATATTGGAATTTCATGTGATCTGCCAATTGCTAGATTTTCCTGTAAGTATGTAAGCAGGGAATTTATATTATTCTGTCAGGTTTGTGGGAATCTGAGGATAGGTTTTCAGGACAATGATCTAGAGAACTGGGTTAAATATACTGTCGTAGATTTTTCAAGTCAGAAATGTGCTATTCAGATGCAAAGTTCTAAATGAGGACCAATCCCAATGCAAACCAGTCTAATATATTTCAGAACTTAGCAATTGGTTTGTCTATTTAAATCTCCCCAAAATATGAAATACAAAACCAGGCATCTTCTACAAAAAATAAACACAATGTATACATTCTGAGGATTTAGAAGTGATAGAAACAATGATAGTGGTGCAGTAGAGCAAAATGCAGAATGGTAAAAATGGCTCTGTTACCTTCAGGGGTCTTTGCATATTTTGCAAAGATCCCCGACGGTCAGAGCACCACGTGGGGTGTGCTTTTCCGAGCTCGCAGCAGTTGTGAGTTATACTAACCTTCAGTTTTCTGCCATGGGCGTCAGCACCTTTGATCTTCAGCTCATGTCACTTCATCTGCCTGGGGAAATTGACAAAACTTGACGGCATAGTCTCTGCCTTTTGTCAAGGCATGGATTTAACACGATATAATGTAGACTCTACATAGACTCATGATATCTTTTGGCTGCATTGGAATTGCTTTGGCATTCAACACTGTCCTCATGAGCATTTCATAAAGATTGTATCTTTTTGAAATACTCCATAAATTGTTTTTGGGCGACAGAGTGCTTTAAATGCTTTACTGACTAGGGACAAATTATGCTAACCTAGAATATTTAGCATGTGGATGTATGATCAAGCACACAGATGAATAACAGTGATCATAACCTACACCGGATATCTTGAAAATCTAGCTAGAAATAAACTGCTGCCTCTGATAACAATTTGTAGGACACAAACCTGGAAGAAAAATCTGTACTACAAAAAGTAAAATATACTAAGTTAGTGACTGAATTTAAGTAATGCTCCTGGGGTCCTTGGTTATCCATTTAATGAACAAAGCAACAATTAAATATAGTTTGTGTGTGAGTGTATAAAAGTGAGTTTTATCACCCCTCCTGGGTGGTATTTATTCCTCATTCGTAGGTACTCTACCAGTCTGGGCATTCTGCTGTTCCAGAACTGTACGCTTCAGGACAGCAATCTCGGATGTCCCACCTGGAATCCGTTGAAGCAACTCCCCCAATGTGGGAGTAATAATCCCGAGTGCTCCTATCACAACTGGGACTCCTATGGTCTTAACTATCCACATCTTTTCTAGCTCTTCTTCCAGTCCTTGGCATTTGTCCATCTTCTCATTTTCTTTCTTCCTGATGTAGCCACTGGGTATTGCCACATCCATCACCACTGCAGTCTTACTTGCCTTGTGTACCACCACAATGTCAGGCTGGTTGGCCAGTACTTGATTGACTGTCTGGATCTGAAAGTCCCATAGGATTTTAGCACTGTCATTCTCAACTACCCTTTGTGGTATCTCCCATGTGGACTTAGACAGGTCCAACCCATATTCTGAGCAGATAGTTCGGTACACAAGGGGCAGCATACAGAGTGTATGCTGCCCCTGCATCTTGCACTCGACTATGTGCTGGATTGTCTCAGAGGCCTTTTTGCACAGTCTGCACCTTAGGTCTTGCCTGGTGTGGTAGATTCCCACTTCTATTGATCTGGTGCTGAGTGCCTGTTATATACATATAACTTAAATTGATTTTCTCACCCCTCATTGGTGGTGTATTTATTCCTTATTCTTGGGTCCTCTACCAGAGGCCTGGGAGTCAGAGTGTTCTGCACAGTAGCTGTTCCTAGAACTGCACGCTTATTATATACATTTTAAATAATACAAGGAGCCGGTAGCTCCCTCCCTGTAATATATAACAAACTAATGAAAGAACAAATTACACAGACAAAATTTAGTCCAACAAGCAATTTGTCCTTTGTTTCATTCGTTGTCATTTACATTCATTCGTTTACGTGTCAAGTGAATTGAAAACAGTCTCACATTGTTGATGGAAACATTTAACATACCTGTGTTTTCTGGTGAAATAAAGAAGATTATTTGATTCACAAATGTCCTGTGTGCATGATATTGAATTATATATATAGTGTATAAACTTGAAGGTGGCATGAACAATAGACGTTTCTTAAAGATGCCCAATGTATTTACATTTTCCCTTCATGTGCAATTTCTGCCACAGGAAATTAGATTGTAGAACTTGTGGGTTTGTATTACAGAGAAAATTAAAATACAATACTGCTCTCTAAATTTCCCCAAAGTTGTGAGTCTGCACTTACGGTCATATATTATTGTTAACCACACATTTGCTAAAGCAAAATATGCCACCACCGTCTTCTTGGTGAAGTTAATGGAGCTTATTAAAGTGATGTACAGAGTTACTGGTATTAATGCAAAGATTCTTAATTACCGCTTTGCATGCCTAAAATACAACCATGTATTAAATAGGATTACCCCACTGATACGGTTACTCACAATTACAGCATAGTATACAGTTTGCCTTAGAGGCTCATTACATTTCCTTAATAAACAAAAGTATTTTTTAATCTTTTTTGCAGCATGTGCAGTGTGGGTGTTATTATACCTTTAAGGAACAAGTGCCTCAGCCAATGTGCAGCACTGTGTTCAAAATACTATACAAATAATATAAAAATCAGTGGTTTAACCCCTTCAGGACGGAGTCAATAGTACACGTTCTGATCAAAACAAAACGTAAACAAAAACTGGAATTTGCGCTATATGTCTGTTCACCCGTAATTCACCGCTGTCACATTAAGTGCACCCACACTTATATCATTTTGTTCAGGAGAAACAGGGCTTTAATTTATCATTAACTATTCATATATAGAACATAATTTATTATGAATAAAATTTTTAAAAAATTGAGAAAATAAGATTTTTTTTAAAATTTGTATTTCCGTCTGACATTTTAGCTGTGAATGTCATAATACTGTTAGGTTTTACTGCAAACAAATGCCCATATTTGTAATCGTAATGTCTCACGAGTACAACAGTACCCCCCATTAACAGGTTTTATGGTGTTTTGGAAAGTTACAGGATCAAATATAGAACGTTCCATTTTCAAATTGAAATTTGCCAGATTAGTAATGTTACCTTTGAGACGGTATGGTAGCCCAGGAATAAGAATTATCCCCATAATGGCATACCATTTGAAAAAGTAGACAACCCAAGGTATTGAACGTGGGGTATGTTTAGTCTTTTTTAGTAGCCACTTAGTCACAAACACTGGCCAAAAATTAGCATTCATATTTGTTTTTGTGTGAAAAAAGCAAAAAAATTATATTTGGCCAGTGTCTGTGACTAAGTGGCTACTGAAAATGACAGAACATACCCCATTTGCAATACCTTGGTTTGTCTACTTTTGCAAATGGTATGCCATCATGGGGTTAATTCTTATTCCTGGGCTACCATACGGTCTCAAAGGCAACATAACCAATCTGGCAAATTTCAATGTCAAAAAAATGAAATGCAAGCCTTATATGTGACTCTCTAACTTTCCAAAACACAATAAAACGTGTTCATGGGGGGTATTGTTATTCTCGGGAGACTTCACTAAACACAAATATTAGTGTTTTAAAACAGTAAAACATATTACAACAATAATATAGTCCATAAAAGTGCCGTTTGTTTGTAAAAAATGCAAAAAAAACTCACGTTTACTTAAAATATCATCGTTGTAATACAATTTACCAGTTTGAAACACTAATATTTGAGTTCAGCAAAGTCTCTCGAGTAAAACAGTACCCCCTATGTACAGGTTTTATGGTGTCTTGGAGAGTTACAGGGTCAAATATAGTGCTTGCGAATTAAATTCTCTGCACTTTCTCCCTGTGTTGTCAGGCATGTCAATCAAATTTTAATTAATCAAATCACATAATTATGTTAAAAGATTACTTAAATATACACATAGAATTTTAATATATATGCATTTATAGGTATTTACATTCTTGTGTATGTAATCTTTTATGTAATTAAATGTATTTATCTATATATATATATATTTGCGGTTATTTGTATTTTATATATATATATATATATATATATATATATATATATATATATATATATATATATATATATATAGAATGTCTTTCTAAGTGTATTTTGTTATCAGTATATATATATATATATTAATAACAAAATACAGTTAGAATGAAATTACATATGAATATATAATTTATATTAAATTTTGTTTCAATATTTTATTTATTTATTTTATTATTTTATTTATTTATTATTGTAATTATACGTATATATATATATATATAATATATGTGTATATATCTATTATATATATAATATGTATACACATATTATATATATGTAACGTCATTCTAAGTGTATTTTAATACTAATATATATACTAATATTAGTATTAAAATACATTACGTATGACTTTACATATATATAATATGTATATATATTATATATATATATATATATATATATATATATATATATATATATAAAATTACTTTTAATTTAATTTAATTTATTTTTTTTACACTTTCCACCAGCAGACAGTCCCCCTGCTGGCAGATCCACAGCCAGCTATAGGGGGCCATGTGATCGCTTTTTGAGAGCGATCACATGGCCCCCGGGGGCCTCATTCGCCGGGGGAGGGCTGCCTGGGCGGTCAGGCAGCCCTCCAGAAGAGGATGGCAGCGGAGGTAAGTAGCTGCGATCCCCTGGGGCTCAAAGCCGTTACGGCATTCTATGCCGCTGCAACGGCATAGAACGCCGTAACGGCGTTAAGGGGTTAAATGTAATCAATGCCCTAAAACAAGTGAAAAGGTATAAAAAAAATTGTACTTGAATTCAATGTAAACTTTCCCATCAGAATTTAATGGTGGTACATACTGACAAATAAACAATAAAAAGGTTGACTTTAGATATAGAGGAGTAATTGCTATAGAAGAGATGGTTACTTTCAGACACATTTTCATGTTGATGCCAATGTAACAGAAAAAAACAAAAACCTCATTGGATACGCACAGATACTGTTATCTGATTGGTTACGCTTTTTATTGAGAAATTTGTAAGAACCCAGTTGATTCTACCGCAATGGAGTATATTTTTTTAGATTCACACCAAACAAAACAAATTAAAACGGAAAGCTAAACCGAGGGGAAGACTATAAAAATGTTATGTTCTATGAATAATGTTTAAAGGACTTCAAATAGAATGTCTGTGATAGCGTCAGGTTTTGTTTTTGTTTTTTGTTGGGGGGGGTGGCGGTTTGTTTTGTTTTGTGGAAGGCAAAAAATGGGATGTTTATCGAAGGCTTGATCTGCTAACACATCTATACAGAAGAGAAGAAAAGAAAACCCAAGATTAACTGTTGTGGAGTAAGATTTCCAAATGCTCTATGTATGTCAATGTATATGTAAATTACAAAGACTCCTCTATCCAGATTGATTTCTCCAATGCAGAGATAAAATGATGTCAATGAGTCAGTTGACCTTTAACAGTCGTTTAACACTATGAATGCCTATATTTCGCAATGACAGAAGCCAAATAACTTGTTTTTACATTTTTAATTTTGTGGATTGATGTGGTTTGCTTGATAATATCATATCTCCCAGCTTTGGTGTCTTGTGAAGTGGGACGCTGGTGGAAGGAGTAACAGGGGACAGGGCTAGTGAGGCATTTTGTGCGACTGGCTCTGCCCATAGGAAGAGGACCTGTCCTAAAAGGGGGGCGGGTCTCCCCATAGAATTGACAGGTTAGCCTGGTGTGAATTTATGACAGGCTGTCTGCCAATCAAGTAGGCCGATTTATCAGAGCTCTCTGTAGGGTCCTAATGCCCTGAGCATGGCATAAGGCGGAACTCCAAGGGACAAGGTCATGGCGGCAGGAAAAGACCAAAAAATCAGGACTGTCAAGCAGAAATCGGGTTGGTTGAGAATCCTGTAATACCTATTTTCTGCAATATCAACTGTGTAATAGGTTTTTTTTTTTTTTTTATGTAGATCTTTGATCTCTACTAAACCTTAATCTAATATAGCATTTTCATTTCTAACCCTGCTAATGAAACCATTACATATTGTAAGATCCAATCAAACAGGTCTAAAACAGAAAATGGTCTTACATGTTTCAAATCTCCATTTTGCCGGCCCAAAGAGGGAATACGAGCTCAAAGTCCTGACTTTAACAAACCTAATTATCAAGGCTTAATTAGTACCAAGGGTGAAGCTTCATGGAACACCTGCAGACTTAATTTATGTCCTGACAGAGGGGAACAAGTGTTAATGGGCTGTATTTATGGTAATATCTGCCTTGGAGAGGGTGGGGGGAATTAACGTGTCAGCTCCCTGTTTCAGGTAACATGAGCAAACTGTAAATGGTTTTAATCTTAATGTTAGTTTGTACACTGGTCCTCAGAGATGTGATGTATCTGATCCATGTTTCAGTGTAGTAAAGAATACAAAAATTATAAAAAAAAAAAAAAAAAAAGATTGACTGCATTCATTCTATTAGACTGACATCTATTCCCTCGCTGCAAGAGATGAAATAATATAGTTAGTGATGGCAAGGTGTTGTATAATTATGGTAAAATTATCCAAAAATTAAACATGGCATGATGGCACAAGTGTGACTCTTCTGACCTATGAGAATACATGTATAGGTTTTGGAGAAGTAGTAATGTCACCGTCTTAAAACTGAGAAACCCAGATTCGAATTCCGGTCAGAGTCGTCAGACCACCATTCCTGGAAGTGGATTTGTGCATGAGACACACACACAGTATAGATTGGAAATAATATGTGAAACCCTCGGCTAGTGAGTTCAACACAAGCTAATTAAAATTGGAAATTGACAAATCTGGTGTCCAATTAATTATTATTATATAGCACCAGCAAATTCTGTAGCGCTGTACAATGGGTGAACTAACAGACACCAGACAAATGGAATCACAGGAACAGAGGGGTTGAGAGCCCTGTTCAATGAGCTTACATGCTAGAGGGAGTGGGGTATAGTGACACAATGAAATAGGTTGCTAGAAAAGTATTCACTGGGAACTTAGTTGGTTATTTTTGACAGTTGCAGGAGAGGAGTCATGGGGCGGGGAGCGGGGAACTGAAAACCCACTAACATTTTAAATGATATGCTCTCCTGAAGAAGTGTGTCTTCAAATATTTTTTGAAGGAGTGGAGACTGGGTGAAAGTCTAACGAAGAAGGGAAGGGAGTTCCACAGAAAAGGTGCAGTCCTGGAGAAGTCTTGTAGGTGAGCATCAGAAGTGGGAGTACGGACAGAGGATAGACGTAGGTCTTTTGCAGAGCATAGAGGCCTTGACGGGACAGACTTGTGTATTAGGGAGGATAGGTAGGTTGGAGCAGCATTATGTAGGGACTTGTAAGCAAGCAGCAGAATCTTAAATTCAGCTCTATATCTAATGGGAAGCCAATGTAGGGACTGACAGAGGGGGAGGCATGAGGGTGGATTGACTTTGACTTTACAAAAAAAAGTAGGTTGGACTTTTAAAAGATGTGAGTTGGAGCGACTTTTAAAAAGCACCCAAACATCTTGAGTTTGCTAATTACAAAAAGCATCTGTTGACGTGAATCATGCCTTACAAAAAAGAGCTCTCAGGAGACTTGAAATCAAGAATTGTTGCGCTGTCCACCTGTTAGACAAATTATCTATAAATGCATAGAATTTAGTACGGTGATTACTCTCCATAGAAGTGGACGCCCAGCCAAGATGACAAAGGACACAGCTCACAAATCTCAATGAAGTAAAACAAATCTAGAATTAAAGCTGGAGACTTGAAGAAATCATTGGAACTGGTTAACATCTCAGTTGATTAGTCTACTATATGGAAAACATTGAACAGGCATGATGTCCATGGAAGGACTTCATGCAGAAACCATTGTTTTCTGAAACAAACTAAACCATTGCTGCATTTGTCAAAGATCTCCTTGACACTCTACAAGACTGTGGCATGTATGTATGGCATAATAAGGGTACCGTATAGCAACATCAGCATTCAATTATTAAATATAGTGGAGGGAGCATCATGACTGTCTTGTCAAGGCTGACTATTCCAGGAGAACAATACTTTTTAAAATTATTATTAAAGCATTACAACACAGACACTTGCTACGGATGTGCCACATTATTGAGCTTTTTTTAAATAAAAGGACAGAGCCACCCCAACAGTCCCAATTTCCACGTGACAGTCCCGATTTAGGTTCTGAACTGCCATCACGATTTTGTTCCATGGTGTCTCGCATCTCAGGGTCACCCACCCATCCTGGTCTTATACCTGTGTTTCCAGACGGGTCCACTCATTAAACTACCAATAAAAAAGCAGTCAACAATGATAAAAGTGACACCCCTACTCGGGACCACCCATTCGGATCAACATTTCTCTCAATGCTGGGTGGTATAAACAAGAGTCATCACTTGTAAAAATGATTTCCTAAAATTGCAAATGATATATGTACCAAGGTAGAAGGCAGCTGTAGGCAAGATTTTAATTAAGCCCCCTTTCTAAAGCGTCCCACAAGGAATTGGACTAGAAAAAAACATGTATACACATTGATTTTGCCAGAAATAGACTAGACTGTTAACAGAAAAATTATAGCAACCTCAATGTGCAGTGCGTAGGTTACTAAACGTTGGCTAATCGCAGTTATCTTGCATGTGAAAATGATAATTTGTGCAAATATTGCTATTAGACTGTGACTTGGTTCTCAGTTGTGAGACAGAGACTTGTACCTTCAGTGGGTATCAAATCAATGTCGTGTCAAGCAACTGAGGTCAACTTTGTCTTCAGCTATAAGTAAATGAAAAATCTATAAGTTTTTTGTCTCCATTAAGCCCCTATGGTGGAATCTCACATCCGCCCTCAGTATTTATCAGATATTAGGTTTGTGTAGGTGTTACTGAAAACTATGAATTGCTTATTTAAAAGATAATGTGTGGTTAATGTGTGTTGGCTGTTACAGTTATCTGTATTTTAAGTTTCAAGTACCCAACTTTTTCTGATGATGAAGACGGACAACAAATAGATAACATTATTCATAATGGTTCATTGATAGAAATGTTACATTAAAAAACTAATTGTTTAGAAGGCATATGCCTATTTAATCTATAATTGTAACAATATTTGGGATACAGAGTGATCCTTGATTTATTTCACGTAAGTCATGAATTACATTTTTGTATGTAGAAACAAATAGACAAATTTGCAGACGTTTATTTGTCAACATTTAAATCAATCAGCAATAGATATATTCAACCAAAATAGCTGTGAGTTTGTTTACTGTGACTAGATCTGTGTGCTTATGGTATGGCTGAGAGTGGATCTTTGTGTTTTATTGTATGGCTGAGCAGGGCCGGTGCAAGGATTTTTGCCGCCCTAGGCAAAAGAAAGATTTGCCGCCTCCCTCCCCCCCCCCCGGAACATCGCAATGCCCCACCCATATGAACTAATGCCAGTGCTGCACACAGTGTGTGTTTACATTAAAAAGCCTGCAGGGACAAACTATAGACACCAGAACAACTTTATTAAGCTGCAGTGGTTCTGGGGACTATAGTGTCCATTTAATGTGAGCTAAATTAGAGATTAGTGTCACTAATAATATACTAGATTGCCTACTTACAATCAGATGAGGATGGTGATGGGCTCTGGCTGCAGTCTGGCTCCACTGGTCTGGTGTAGAACAGGATCTCTGGAGGCTGTTTGCAACTGTGGTCACAAAATTCAATGTTCTGGGAGAACGGGAAGCAGCTCCATTTTTGGGGGCCTCTTACATAGCTCAAGGTCTGGGCCCCAGGGCCTGACGGTGAGTATGCCCATAAAGCCCACCCATAAGGCCACCTACATGTTCCACCCATGAACTCACAGGGAGTAGAGTGTGTAGGGGATGTGTTATGTGTTATGTGTTACTGTAGAGGATCTAATGTGTGTGCTTACGGAATGTAGTGTATAGGGATACCAGTTTGTGTAGGTGATGCAGTGTTGTTTGTGTAAGGGATAGAAAGCAGTGAGTGTTTGTGTATAAGGGATGTATTGTGTGTTTCTTGTTGTGTGTTAGGGATGCATTGTGTGAATCTGTGTTTGTATGCATAAGGGATGCAAAGTGTGTTTCTGTGTATGTAAGGGATGCAGTGTGTGTGTCTGTAAGGGGTGTGTTGAGTGTGTGTAAGAGATGCATTGTGTTTCTGTGTGTGTGTGTAAGAGAAACAGTGTGTGTTTGCATGTGTGTGTAAGGGATGCATTGTGTGTGTTCTGTGTATATGTGCAAAGGATGCATTGTCTTTATGTGTAAGGGTTGCATTGTGTGTTTCTCTGTGTGTAAGGGAAGCATGTTGTGTTTCTGTGTGTATAGGGTTGCACTGTGTGTGTGTGTGTGCGCGTGGTGTGAAAGAGCTCCCTGTCCCCCTGTCCTATAGAGCTCTCCCTTCCATTCCTTAGATATCTCCCCTGCCCCTTAGTGGTCTCTCCTCTCCCCCCCACCTCCCTTAGTGGTCTCCTTTTCTCCCCGACTTTCCATTAGTGGTCTCTCCTCTCCCCCCACCCTCCCCTATCCTCCACCCCCCTCCCTTAGCGGTCTCTCCACTGCCCCCTCCCTCCTTTAGTGGTCTCTCCCTCCCCTACTTTCTCATCTCCCACCCCTCGTGTTCTCCTCTTCTTCTCCCCCCGTGTTTTCCTCTTATTCCCCCCCTCCCTGTGTTCTCCGCTTCTTCTCCCCCCTGTAATCTTGTCTTCTTCTCCCCTCCCCCCGTAATCTTCTCCCCTCCCCCCTGTAATCGCTTCTTCTCCCCCATGGGGAACCCGTCTCTTTAACAGGGCAAAGGGGCAGCTACTTGGGCCCAGTCAGTGTAGGGGGCCCAAACTAGCTTCTTGCCCAGCCCTCGGCCGCCATAGTGCGTCTCGCGGCCAGCGTGGAACTACCACCTTGGGTCATGTGATGTGAAGGCTCATCCACCCTTAATGCTCTAAGGCCACCCTAAGCGATGCTTAGGGGCCTAGCCTTTGGTACTGACCGGGCCTAATGATCCAGCGGAGGAGAAGAAAAGGAGGGAGTCAGAGTGGGAGCTCTGACTCCCATCAGCCTGAGCCAGCCTCCTGCACTACAAAGGTAGAAAACACATAAAAAATGTGCATGTCTGTATGTATCTGTATGTATATATGTGTCTGTCTGTATGTATGTCTGTATGTATATCTGTTTGTATGTGTGTATCTGTTTGTATGTGTGTATGTGTATCTGTTTGTATGTGTGTGTGTGTATCTGTTTGTATGTGTGTGTGTGTGTTTCTGTATCTGCATGTGTCTCTCTGTGACCCTGTGTGTCCATATGTGTGTCTTTGTATATATGTGTATCTGTGTGTCTCTGTGTCTGTTTGTATATGTGTATGTTTATATGTGTATATGTTTATATGTGTATCTGTGTGTATGTTTGTATGTGTGTCTGCATGTCTTTGTGTCTGTATATGTGTCTGTGTTTGTATCTTTGTGAGTGTCATTCTGTATGAATGTGTAGCTGCATGTGTGTCTGTGTATCTGTATCTGTATATGTGTCAGTGTCTGTATCTGTGTGTTTCTGCATGTGGGTCCATGTATGTATCTGTATGTTATTGTGTGTATCTGCATGTATGTCAGTTTCTGTTCATCTGCATGTTTGTCAGTAAGTGTATCTGTGCATCAGTGTATGAAGGTGTGTCAGTGTGTATCTGCATGTGTGTCTGTGTATGCACTTGTGTGTCTGTGTATCTCTCTATGTATGCCTGTACCTGTGTATGTGTGCATCTCTATGTATGTCAGTGTTTGCATCTGTATGTGTCTCAGTGTGTGTATTTTGTCTCAGTAAGAAATGCGAGGGCTAAGTGTGTGTGTGTTTTTTTTTTTGTGTGTGTGGGCGTTGATGGCGTGATGGCATGCTAGGAAGGGGAAGGGCTAGGTCAAGGGGCCCAAATCAAATACCTGCCCAGGGTCCAATCAGTATTAAAGATGGCCCTGCTCCCCCGTAATCTTCTCTTCTTCTCCCCCCCATCAACACCACCTCTCCCTCCCACAATTACCCCCCATCAATCATTCCCTCTCCTATCTTCTCTCCCTCCCACACCATTACCCTCCCTCCCTCCCATCAAATCATCCTCCCACTTCAAAATCATTCTCCCTATCATCTCCCTCCCATTCCCCCCACACACACAATACCCTCCCCATCTCCCCCATCATCAATATCATCTCCCTCCCTCCCCATCACCCCAGCCTCCCTCATCATCTCTTACCCTCCCATCTCCCTCACAATACTACTACTACCTCCCTCCCATTCCCCATCATCAATACTCATCTCCCTCCCTCCCATCAATCATCTCCCCTACTCTGGCCTCCCCTCATCATCTCCCTCCTCCCATCAATCATCTCTCCCATCATCTCCCTCCCATCTCCCCACTTAGCCTCTCATCTCCCCCCATCATCATCTCCCTCCCTCCCACCACCCTCCCATCTCCCCCCCATCATCATCATCTCCCTCCCATCAATCATCTCTGTAGCAGATGGCACCAGGCGACCCTACAAAAAATACTGTATAAAGCTGCATACGTGTATCTGCTGTAATTTCTGTGTATTTAAAAAGAATTGTATTCCTCTGATTGTTCGGTAGTTTCATTCCCTTAGTTTATTCGAATGAAACTACCAGACCTCCCCTGTGTGAAGTGTGTCCTCAATTACCTGTTGCAACATTGTTGCGAACGGGTAATTGAACAGTAAGTAGCCGTCCTTTGTTCTCGGGGGTGGCCGCCATTCGACAAACGAACACGTGGCGGCGGCCATTTTAAAACTCCCGAACAGCGGTGTTTTGCCGTCGAGTGCCTGGAACTAAAATCGAACACTCGATTAGGCGAACACCGCTGAGACCTCCACAGCCCTGGTCCGTTCGGTTCCAAACTACCGAACGGCCC
>OW240923.1:27829500-27846635 GCA_933207985.1 Pelobates cultripes | reverse complement strand
AGACCTCACTTGGAGTATTGTACACAGTACTGGAGACCGTATCTTCAGAAGGATATTGATACCTTAGAGAGGGTTCAGAAGGGCTACTAAACTGGTTCATGGATTGCGGGATAAAACTTACCAGGAAAGGTTAAAGGATCTTAACATGTATAGCTTGGAGGAAAGGCGAGACAGGGAGGATATGATAGAAACATTTAAATATATAAAGGGAATCAACACAGTAAAGGAGGAGACTATATTTAAAAGAAGAAAAACTACCACAACAAGAGGACATAGTCTTAAATTAGAGGGACAAAAGGTTTAAAAATAATATCAGGAAGTATTACTTTACTGAGAGGGTAGTGGATGCATGGAATAGCCTTCCAGCTGAAGTGGTTAACACAGTAAAGGAGTTTAAGCATGCATGGGATAGGCATAAGGCTATCCTAACTATAAGATAAGGCTAGGGACTAATGAAAGTTTTTAGAAAATTGGGCAGACTAGATGGACCGAATGGTTCTTATCTGCCGTCACATTCTATGTTTCTATGTTTCTATGTTTCTATGTAGTACAGTGAGCATTGTGACCTGATTTATAAATATTCAATTTTTCCTGTGTATTTTATCTTGTAGAGTTGCCTTTATTACAAGCCAGACTAACACGACATTGGTATTCTTTAGTCATCGTTGGAGAATCAGAGGTCCTTCTAGAAAGGTTTAGATGAACACAAAGCTACCTAGAACGGACAGCAGAGTGTCTAATGATAGACAACGGTTCAATATTTTATGCTACCTTAAAGTTTCTGTAACTGAAGATGTTCTCACATTAATTCTTTGCATCTATTATTGACAGAGAATTTAATTTAAAGGCAACTAGTCAGTAACCTGAGGGTACAGTTTTAAATAATTTATAATTGCTGCATGGGTGTAATCATATTGTTATTGATTGAGATCTAGATTCATCTCCCGTTTGCAAATGTCTTGTGTTAACTAAAAGATGCAGTTAATCGTATCACTCTTTTTTGTTTTTGAAGGAAGAATAAATGCTAAATAATAATAAATAATGGTATATATCTATCAATCTATCTCTGTATCTCTCTTAATATGATTAACTCTTAAAGGATCAGTGATGGTACATTATTGAGGGATTTACCTAAACGTCGACCCGTAAGTAGCTAAGTATAAAAATGAAAACTATTTTTTTTACCAAGCAGTACTACATTTTAGGATACCTCCAACAGGTTTGTAAATAAAGAGCAATACATATATAGCAATACATATGTAAATAGGCTCATATTTGGTTTGGGCATGTTAACAGAGGGTTGTATTATGTAGCACAAGTTTTAAAGAGTTCCATGGTAACTTACATCATGTTTGAGTCTACTATAGAGCTTCACAGTGACTTGTGTGTATGAGTCTATTATAGAGCTCCACAGTAATGTGAAGTGCATATAAGTGTAATTTAGCGTTCCACAGCGATATACAGTGTGTACATGTTTATTATAGCGCTCCATAATAATGTGCAATGCTTATAAGTGTATTATAGCACTCCACAGTAATATGCCCCATCCATGAATATATTAGACTCCCACTGTAATTTGCTACACATGTGAGAGCTCCACAGTAATTTAATGTACACGAGTGCATAATACAGCTCTGCAGTAATATGCAGTGTGTATTGTAGAGCTGTGTAGTAATATGCAGTGTGTATTGTAGAGCTCTGTAGTAATATGCAGTGTGTATTGTAGAGCTCTGTAGTAATATGCAGTGTGTATTGTAGAGCTCTGTAGTAATATGCAGTGTGTATTGTAGAGCTGTGTAGTAATATGCAGTGTGTATTGTAGAGCTGTGTAGTAATATGCAGTGTGTATTGTAGAGCTCTGCAGTAATATGCAGTGTGTATTGTAGAGCTCTGTAGTAATATGCAGTGTGTATTGTAGAGCTCTGCAGTAATATGCAGTGTGTATTGTAGAGCTCTGCAGTAATATGCAGTGTGTATTGTAGAGCTCTGCAGTAACATGCAGTGTGTATTGTAGAGCTCTGCAGTAATATGCAGTGTGTATTGTAGAGCTCTGTAGTAATATGCAGTGTGTATTGTAGAGCTCTGTAGTAATATGCAGTGTGTATTGTAGAGCTCTGTAGTAATATGCAGTGTGTATTGTAGAGCTCTGTAGTAATATGCAGTGTGTATTGTAGAGCTCTGTAGTAATATGCAGTGTGTATTGTAAAGTTCTGCAGTAATATGCAGTGTATTGTAAAGTTCTGCAGTAATATGCAGTGTGTATTGTAAAGTTCTGCAGTAATATGCAGTGTGTATTGTAAAGTTCTGCAGTAATATGCAGTGTGTATTGTAGAGTTCTGCAGTAATATGCAGTGTGTATTGTAGAGCTCTGTAGTAATATGCAGTGTGTATTGTAGAGCTATGTAGTAATATGCAGTGTGTATTGTAAAGTTCTGCAGTAATATGCAGTGTGTATTGTAGAGCTCTGTAGTAATATGCAGTGTGTATTGTAGAGCTATGTAGTAATATGCAGTGTGTATTGTAAAGTTCTGCAGTAATATGCAGTGTGTATTGTAGAACTCTGTAGTAATATGCAGTGTGTATTGTAGAGCTATGTAGTAATATGCAGTGTGTATTGTAAAGTTCTGCAGTAAAATGCAGTGTGTATTGTAAAGTTCTGCAGTAATATGCAGTGTGTATTGTAGAGCTCTGTAGTAATATGCAGTGTGTATTGTAGAGCTATGTAGTAATATGCAGTGTATTGTAAAGTCTCTGCAGTAAAATGCAGTGTGTATTGTAAAGTTCTGCAGTAATATGCAGTATTGTAAAGTCTCCCCGCAGTAATATGAAAGTGTGTATTGTAGAGCTCTGCAGTAATATGGTGTGTACAGAGCTCAAGTGTAGTAATATGTGTATTGTAAAGTTCTGCAGTAATATGCAGTGTGTATTGTAAAGTTCTGCAGTAATATGCAGTGTGTATTGTAGAGCTCTGCAGTAATATGCAGTGTGTATTGTAAAGTTCTGCAGTAATATGCAGTGTGTATTGTAAAGTTCTGCAGTAATATGCAGTGTGTATTGTAGAGCTCTGCAGTAATATGCAGTGTGTATTGTAAAGTTCTGCAGTAATATGCAGTGTGTATTGTAGAGCTATGTAGTACTATGCAGTGTGTATTGTAGAGCTCTGAAGGAATATGCAATTGTAGCTTCTTGATTTAGGTTTTCTAAATTGAATAAGTATTTTATGTATATATCTTCTATGGTAAAAGGCCTGCCATGTTAATGTACATCTATATTAAACAAAAAGTACTAATACCCAATCTGGACAGCGTCCATTGTGAAGCTGCATTCTTAGTGAGCTGTCCAGGAGGTGGGAGGGTCTGGGAGGGAGGGTCTGCTGCTGATTGGCTGGAATGTGTCTGCTGACTGTGAGGTACAGGGTCAAAGTTTACTCAATGATGAGTCCGTGGCGAACCGTTCGCGAACCGTTCGGGACATCACTAGTCATAACCTTTAATTTATACCCTGGCCATATAAGGAAACTCCCCATATAAGGACCCTACCCCCAATCTCCCTATACAGCACATTCCAGAGTCCTCATGGTACAGAATAGCAAACCATCATCTGTTATTTTTAACCCATAAGAAATCCACACCTTAATATGTATTTTAATGGGAACATATAGAATATGTAATATTCTACAGCAATGTGTATGAGTGTATTATAGAGCTCTATGGTAATATGCAGTACGTATGAGTGTATTATAGATCTTCATGGTGCAGTGTATAGTATATTCTAGAGCTCTGTGGTAATATGCAGTGTGTATGAGTGTATTCTAGAGCTCTGTGGTAATATGCAGTGTGTATGAGTGTATTATAGAGCTCTGTGGTAATTTGTGTCTGAATATGAAGGAGCACCAGTTTATAGCAAGGATTATGAATTGATCCCCCCAAAAAATTGTTTTCTGTCACTCATAATATAATCTGGCTCAGCCCTGAAATAATTATTAGAATATGCACTGTTATTCTTTAGGATAGCAATGGTCTCATACTGGGGAACTCGCCAGGGTTTAAGTGTGATTACCAAATCGCTTTTCCTGTATCTCGCTCCAACACAAAGTAGCAAACCTCATCAACCTGAGGATTAACTCTGTGCCTCTGGAGTCATTATAAGGACGATTTGACCACTTTCGTGGCTGGAACCCCATTTAGCCCGTTCTAATTAGAGGACCAACGGGGCTAAAGGAACGTGCAAGCTGTCATGTATATGCATGCTATATTTAATGAGCAGTACTTTACAAGACAACTACCTACAAATACATTATGCCCATAATTTACAATATTTACATTTTTTGATTAATTCTGGTAGATTAGATTTCCAACGCTCAAAAGATTAAACTGTCAACAGGCAATCCGTCTCCAAACATACAAAAATGTTCAGAATGTGATTAAATGATTGGTTCTACGGTACACTATGCCATAATAAACACCATGAGAATACAATTAAAGTGATGATATATTTTTGTTTTTCTTACACAAGCACACACACATCCATGCTGTCTAGCAGCCCTAATCTTGTGCAGAAGTAGGACATGTGTCCTGGTCTGCCCGATATTAGTGGGAAGTATACTCCCGATGACCACTTGCTGCTGTTTTAATGAAGATTGCTGATTAGTTGCTGCCCAGGACTGTAACACACACTAACCTGGAGCAGCACTGGTATATGTATGTCCCAGTACTGCCCTTACAGTAACCAGCAGTCCCAATTTCAGTGGGACAGATCCTTTTCTGCATTCCCTAGTGGGACACTAGGGACACTGCCTTCATGAACTGCCTGGGTGATTGACACACTAGGTCGGCCTGCTGGATGGGTTGGCTCCCTTTATAGGTGGGACAATCACCATTGGAACAGTCCCCTCTAGCACCAACTGAATTTAACCCCTTTGCTGTTGGAGATGGGAGATGTAACTCCACCTCCAGCAGCATCACTAGGATGTCATTAGCCAGCCCAGAACAAGATACAAATCTAGGATGCTCTCATCCAATGAATAAGAGGCAGTATCAGCAGATTTGCAGTAGCCGCAAGTCATAAATCTGCCTACAGAGGAGATACAGCGCCCGTCGGGGGCCAAGGTAAGAGGGCTAAATGTTTCAAAACGATTTGTCGCACTACTGTGTTATATATCGTGGGACCCCACAAACAGATTGAGGCATCCCATGATAGTGAACTGACATGTAATTAAATCTATCACGGGAACCACTGGCAAAACTACAGCCAGTGCAGCAGTGGCACATTGAATAGTCCATGCACTGAGGGCCACCCAATGGCCATCTTTTACCGGTCAGGCACTGTGGCCCTTTAAAAGTGCGACTGGTCCTCCTGGTCTGTGAGAAGCCGCGGTGCTGGAAGAAAGTCACTTCCTCCCAGATTACCATCGAGCTGCAGTAGAGAGGGAGTGACACTGTATGTGTGTCAGGGTGTGTCTGCATGTCCGTACCTGTGTATCTGTATGTCTGTTTGTGTATCTGCAAGTGTGTCTCTGTGTGTCCAGATGTGCCAGTGTGCGTCTGTATGTGTGTGTTTATCAGTGTGTGTGTGTATACATCTCAGCCTTAACACTCCAACACTATACAATAAAATACCCCTAAATTCAAAGGCAAACACTAAATACTCAAAACGAAGTAAACCACTGCTTGACAACAGTACATAAAACCACACAACACTACACACAAATGCCCCTCTACATTCACAAACACACACTGCATACAAACACAAGCTTACATTCAAACATGCAAACACTGCTTAGTGCTAAGTACAACCCTGCAAGGATGGGCAAATGCTAGATCCTCAGCTGGCAAAGCATTGTAGGAGTTGTTTGACAGACAGGGAACTTCCTTTTTTCCATCCTTGCGATAGGGGGGGGGCAAATAAATTCTCGCACCCCTTTAGTTCCGCAGATGTGAACCACTGCAGCCACTGCATTTGTCTTCCAGACAGCTGGCTTATAATCATGAGAGTTGTAGGTAGTATTTTGCAGCATGGACACAAATTCAGTTTCTTGTACTCTGCAAGGAGAATTCTGGGCTCCCGACAGTGGCTAATGAAGGGTTATAAAGGAGCTTCTCTATAGTAAATGACACTGACACTACAACAAGAAAGTTCATTTCACAAAGATGATTCATTAAGAAATGAAATATTCATGGCTGACAGTTTGAAGGATCGCCATAGAGTTTTATTCTAATGCACCTGTCCTCTTTGTCAAGTCCAATACGGGATGTCATGTCGCCAAAGTTTTATTTAGAAATTGTTTGTCAGAGTGAGCTTTCTAATGTGAATGAAAAATTCATCCCCTCATTAAGAGGATTTTACATGAAATGTCTGGGATTTTTCAATGAAGACGGAGACATAAACCAATTAGTGTTAAACACTTAAAGAGGCAACGCTGGGTTCACCTGGTGTGCGCTGTCACTGAGCAGAGATGAAGAGGGTTCTGCTGTTTTATAGAAAGTATCATGGATTAGATACAAAGGAGGGGGGGGGGGCTTTGCCTGATCTGGTTAAAAAAACTAAATATACTAAATAGATTATACGGTTAGCCATACGCTCATAAGCTTAAAGTAAAAAAATGGTATTAGATCAAGGAGATCTGGGTACAATTTTCTTCTTTATAGTTTTTTTTTTTTTTTTTTTAACACAGATTTTGTTTTTGTAACAGAGACCCAAATAATGTATGCAGCGTTAGCTTGTCAATCCAATTCTTTAATTCTAAAATTAGCTCACTGATCTTTTCTTTGACTGTAATATAATAAATATCACAAGTAAATAAGAGAAAAATCAGAGAGAAAAAAAATTCTTATTAGATTTCTACCCACTAACAAGGGTAGAGCAGCAATTTGAAGTGATCAGGGTGGTAGAAGTATGTCTGTGTGGTGTTTCAGCACATACTGAGTCATTTGCAATAGTTTGCTGATAGCTAGTTGCACCCCCAGCACATATAACATCAGCTAACATTGGCTAATGTAAATTCTGTGCATATTTAACATCTGCCATTATCGCACGCACTGCACACTGCCAACAGACTTTACAATCTTCCCTTTGCAGGCAGAGCTCCTACCAGTAGGTTACCCTCTCCTCATTTCTTCCCACCCATTGTGTGCTTCCCCTGCCTCCTTTTATTGCCAAAACAGGATTTTCTTTTAAAAATAAACCCTCGCTCCCATTTCGTCCCCCTTTCTCCCACTCATTCCCTCCTTCACCTTGCCTGCCATGCATGCATGCGCTCTAAACCGGTGCAATGTTCCAATCACAGAATTGGCTGCCCATACATCACAAAGAGGTGTAGAAAGCAGAGTCGGGAGCTTCACCTATTTTTCTTTTTTTTAGTTAAGTTGGGTGGGGGGGAACCTAAATTAAGGGAACATTGAAACACCACAATGGAAAAATAGTTAAAGTTACAGGGGAAACACTAAAATAACAGCTATGTCTGCATCTTGACCCAGAGGGATTAAAAAATAGTGCTTTAGAAGACAAGTATGGCTTTGGCGAACGCCTACATAGGTAAGGGGAACACTACAGCGTTAGAAATACATGATTGTGTTCCTAAAGCTATAGTGTTTAAGAACCCTGTCAGTCTAGTAGCCAGTCCTACCAGGGTGGCCATGAAGTGATGTCAGTTGCTATAATCTGCTTTAATAGCAATTTGCTACTTATGGAATCAATACTCAACCCAATGAGGCAATAACCCCCCCTTTGTATTTTGTTTTCTTAACAGAGATTAGGTAAGCACATTATAGCAATGGCAAGGACAAAGGTATCCATCCATCCAATATGGGAATTCATAAGTTCTAAAGAATAAACTTAACTTATTTTTATTTTTATAATTTTTAATGTTGAATAAAATCCTGAATTGATCCACCTTTTAGACTTTTTAAGGAAACAATACTTCCTGTCTGTCTTCGTCCTAAGCTTGCAGACTTACCGAATGGAAACTGGATTTGCACACTCCCAAATTGGGTGTTTTCAAGACTTCATATTTACAAAGTCATGCCATACAAAACTACTCATTATAAATATTAAATAATATTGATGTGTACGTTTATCCTAATTGCTAAGGATAAGGTTAAGAGAGATGGGTCCAAGATGGAAAACATAATTTAATTTATGAATCATTTCAATGACATGTAAAACTAGCTTTTACGTTCCTGTAAAAAAATAAATTTTGCGAAACACGGATTATGGCACGTTCGGGGGACGATTATCATGGCTGGAGAGACTGTAAGAGCATCTAGCTTTGGAGTGGCTGCTTCACTGTTCATTATTTATTAGTCATTACTGTCCCAGTAATACAAAGACAACAGTAATGTAACGTCCATCAGTAACATAGAGTATCAGACAACGAGGAACGATTTCAAGAATCTCAAGGTCATCTGGAACAAGAATTGCTCCAGGCAGTGAATAGTATTTACAGGTTTGCTCTCTACAGGGGCAATATCATACTTTCCAACATTTCACATAAACTTTAATTTTAGGGGTGTGAGTGGGGGCATGGCCAGGGGCGTGCGGTTTTGAAACATTTTAAGTGAATTACGAATAACAATTTATGGAACTAAAATGTAATTTAGAACAAGAACAATGTATCTTATTTACACAGGCTGATTTCTTAACACATTTATTGCAGTTTAAAGACATATTACTGGGAGTATTATTGGCATGGAGCTACGTTATACACTCAGACACACTAACAATATGGAGCTCCTAGAAAAGAGGGAAAATTAGGATAAAAAAGAGTGACAGGGGGATTTAAGTGCAAAACAGGGACTGTCCCTCCTACACTAGGACACATGGGAGGTAAGCAATGTACTTCGCTTGTTTTGCATTCAAGTGGTCATTCATATGTGAATGAAGAGGTGTCTAAAGGAATTCATTCAACTATGATGTAAACAAGTGTCTTGTATCCTTCCAGTGACAGTGTCTTAGATGCACCTCTCCTGCTTGGCCAGGCTTTTGAACCAGCATTGAGCAAGCAGTGGAGGTGACTGTATAGTTTGTCCCAATGCGAAGGTTACCCTAGAGATGTTTGCCAAATACTCTTATTTCTAAAATGCTTCAGGCGAGATGGTGAATATCCAAGCCTACTGGTCAAAGCAATATTTTGCAGATGCAGTGTCTTTTCTATATACTGTATATGTATATAATTTTTTACTCTGAACACTACTGATCAGTTCCATCTAGATTCCTACTCGAATACTCCTTTCCGAGAAGCACCACGCCATTTTGTTTAAGACCATTTCTTGTTTGATATGGTGTTTAAAGAATGGAGAGATCACTGACCTACTGAAGCTCCCAGATGGCAGGCCCACCGAAAGAGAGAGAGAGAAATGTCAGGTAGCACTGTTTTCTCTTATTATAACCAATTTGGGTCCTTTGGAAATAGTTTCCTTGCAATGTGATCAAGAGTAAAGAAAATCAGTTTATTAAAAAAAAAAAAAATCCACTCTAAATCACACTGATAGAAAGCATTTACCAGATGAACCGGGTATACGATACCCCTGACACAAAGCTCTAACGTAATTCCAATCTAATTCACTAAAAACAGCCTATGTAGTTATACGTCCCAACAGCTAAGGATGAGGCAACACAGACCCTTTTAGGGACAGCTCTCTTAGTGGTCCATTTTGTTTTCAGGCACTGAAGAAAGTGTCTCCAAAATGATGTGTGAGCACTTCTGCAGTGCTCTACATATGGGTATCCAACTCTGAAGGTCTGTGAATCAGGACTCAGGTGGGAGGGAGAAGAGGGTTCGCAAGTGATGCAATCATATAACATGGTGAAGCTCAAAGGTGGATTCCACCCAGACAGGACGATTGGCAGGCCAGCCTGGTGTGAATGTCTATCATCAACGCCGACCCTCTGAGAGCCAACCCTTCAGGGAGCATTGTTTCAGCACTTTCTGCAGGGATACCCTGAACACGAGCGTGTCTAATGATGTGCTCACTCTATGCTTCTTGGTAACAGTTCTTGGGTATCTGAAAGCACACCACCAGGAAACTAATTTGGGACAGGACCCATAAAATTGGGACTGTCTCTCAGAAACAGGAAGGTGAGGAGGCCTGATATCCTTACATAATTTGTTTATAGGCCTGTTCTGCTTGATGGGTGCACATATCTCTGTGCACCACCGCTGGTACATCCCCTTCTCTAACCCTGCACACCCAAATCCCACATCTAGAGTTCCAACCTCCTTGATATCTCATAATTGTCGTGGGAGACTATTAGTTTGCGCTATGGAGAGTAGGAGGAGGCCAGGCATGAAAAAAAGGGGACAATGCAGATCATGAAAGTGCTTCCAGAAATGGAATGAGACTAGACAAAAAGGTCCGTAATGCTTCTAAAATAGAAAAGTTTGCTTTTTGGGGTAGTCCTATGTGGATAGCGTATGGCTCTATGCAACAATCGCAAGCAGTCAGCATTTCTTGAGCCAGTATAATAGAATGGCAGAATCTTTATGGGTCTGAGTGTCTAGCAGTAAAATGTATAGACAATCTGCATCTAATCTACACAGACGCTATGTGTAGTATTATACCCCCCCAAAAAAAGTTTATTTTGCTATTTACTGTACTTGTAATTAGTTTCACAGGGAACACTGCAACAAAGATCCCTAGTTCATAACACAGGCATAAAAATTCAACAGAAAGTGCTTGGACAAAATGAAAAGTATTTCTTAACAAATCAGAATTAATTTGCCTTATTGGTTTGGTCTCGAGAGCCAGAAAGTCTTAACTTCTGGAGCTGACAAGGAGGATTTTATGTTGACCAAATGTTTCTCAAATATTCATAAGCCTGGGTAATTTAAACAAGAAAATGCAGATGGCACCAGGCAAAAATGCAGCTGGATTGTTACTTTTTTTATTCTGATATAATGCAAATGTTTATTATATTGTTAGTATACTCCCAGGAAATCCTCGTAAAATGTATGTCCGGTCAACAGATAAGCATCGCCAGTTTGCAAATATGTGAAATGGCTTTTATTTTGGATGGGAAATTCACAAATGTTTATTTAGTACAGGAATTTAAATGTTAAAGGGAGACTGTGCTTAAAGGTACATTTCTAAACCACTCGCTTAATATGTGTACTCATTAAGGCCAATTTAAAACAGGTAGATAGACCATGTTTTGTTTGGGTTTTTATAAATACAAATCTGGCTCAAATCATTAATTTATTGATTTTGTTTAAAAGGTTATGGTATATATTATTATTATTATTTATAAAGCGTAACAAATTCCGCAGCTCTGTACAATGGGGTATATGTATGTAGTTCAGAACTTGGCAGAAATTCTCATGTTAAAGATAATTTACTCCTAAGCTGGTAGCAGATGTCCAATCAGCTATTTGGTAGTTCTTTTCATAATTTTGTACAATATAATTGCAAACAGGCATGCTCACAGTTGTGGCTCATTCACTCTTACCAAGACTGTGATGGATTGTAATGTACTTGCATGACATACCCCAACACGTAAAGCCAGATGCTGGTGGGCAGCGTAAAAGGGGGTGGGTTAGTGATGCAAACTCCATTAATGATGCTAAGCGCTGCCATGGGGGGGTGACAACTGTGACTGTTGACACGGGACCAGCGGCCCTGGAGGACCCAGCGGTCCGGGCCCCATGTGTAGCAGCGGAACTGCTGCCAGTGCAGCTGCACTGGGGCCCGCACGCTGGTGGGGCCCATCATGTAGCACAAGCATCTGTATGTATGTCAGTATGTGTGTGCATGTATGTATGTATGTATTTCAGTATGCATGCATTTATGTGTGTATGTCAGTGTGTGTGTGTATGTATGTATGTCAGTATGTATGCCAGTATGTATGTATGTGTGTGTGTGTCTGCATGTATGTTAGTATGTGTCTGTGTGTCACTATATGTGTGTATGTCTGTTTCAGTATGTGTGTCAGTATGTATGCCTGTATATGTGCATGTCTGTTTCAGTATGTATGTGTGTGTGTCAGTATGTGTGTATCTGTGTCCTTTTGTATCAGTGCGTGTGTCTGTTTGTGTCTGTGTGTGTATTCTGTGTCAATGTTTGAGTGTATTCTGTGTCAATGTTTGAGTGTCTGTGTATGTGTGTGTATCTGTGTGTCTCTTTATTTGCATGTCCATGAGTGTATGTGTCTGAGTATCAGTGTGTGTGAAAGTGTTTACACTACACACAAATACACACCTGCATTCAAACAACAACATTCACACACCTACTCCATACAAAAACAAACTGTGTGTATGTGTGTATATATATATATATATATATATATATATATATATATACACACACGCACACAGTGCATCCACTACACATGCACTAACACACACTGCAGCCAATACACAAACAAACACTGCATTCAAAAAACACACACCCTGTAGCCACTCTACAAACTGCTTTCTTGTGGGCGGATTTGGAGGGTCCTATGTGTTGACCCAGACCTTGAGCTGTGTTAGGGGCCCCAAAATTTCTGATGGCGACCCGGACGGTGCTTCAAAAAGGGTGCAGGTCCGCCCGAAGAACAGGCAGGTCAGCCTGGTGTGTATGCAAGACAGGCTAACTGCCAGTCACACAGGACAGCTCACTAAATGCAGACAATGCAGAGAGCACCGTTATAGTGCTCCATGATTGGAGCTAGAGCCCTGTGCTCAGTGTGAGTGCACCTACTGAATCACTTTCACTATCCTTTTGGGGACAATTCCCCGGTGTTTCCAAAAGTAGTACATCAGGGAACAAACCTGGGAAGGCAGAACAGGACCTAGGAAAAGGGACTGTCTCACCAAAATTAGGACAGTTGGGAGGCCTGATGTGAGCAGCCAAATTATACCTGCAGTGATTTTAGCAAATTGGAGCAGTTATACGCATGCTTGCACAAGGGAGACAGGGACAGGGGACTTCTTTACCCTTTACCAGGGGTCCTCAAACTCCAGCCCCCCAGATGTTGCTGAACTACAACGCCCATGATTCTCTGGTTATCTATGTAATTCAAAGAATCAAGGGAGTTGTATATCAGCAACATCTGGGGGGGGCGGAGTTTGAGGACCCCTGCCCTATACCCTGTGCAAAAATCAACAAGTCATAGCGCTGTGGGCACTGTCTTCTGTATTTCTTGCCTGCTAAGAAGCAATTAAACCTTTTTTGTTTCACTTGATGTTTGTAAAAGAAAATAAGTCATCAGTGTTCCTTTGAACCTAATGGAAATCAATCTCTGGACAATCAGTCTTGTTATGCCATTTCACAGCAGAAATCTATCAGCTGAGGGTTTTCTGAAAGGGTATAATGAACTGATAGCCCTTTCTGTATGGACACATTGCTTGCTAAGTGAGTTATGTTGTGAGAACTAAAAAACAAAACAAAACCAGCAATGGTTAATGTGCAGGAAGACTATGAGCAGCATCAGAACTCCAGCAAAATGAACCACACTTGTCATGTGTACAGATTTATGAATACAGCCACTGGGAGGCGCCTGTGTAAACATGTGGTCATGTCAAAAAATTGGAGGAAATGATGTAAGGGCAAACAAGGGTAAATTCATTTACGTGCATTACAAATTCAAATATCGAGTGGAACGGATTAGGAACAGAATTCTCTTTTCAAGATGAAAGGACAGATTTACTGCACATCAACCACATACCTCCCAAGTGTCACTATTTAAGGAGGGACAGTCCCTATTTTCCGCCCTAATCCCTCTGTTTTTTCTATCTGTCTTTAAACCACAATAGTCAGTCTAAGTAAATAAGATACATTATTCTTGTTCTAAATGACATTGTAGCTGTATACATTATTAGTAAGTCACCTAAAATGTCTCAGAACAGTCCTGCCCCTGCAGTCCACACCCCCACTCGCATCCCTCAAATTAAAGTGTCGCGATGTGTCCATTTCTAATACTGGGAGGTATGTCACCAAGATAGAACATCAGAATCTGAAAGGTGTCTCAATCACAGTAATATAGAACAACATATGGAAATACCACAAACAAAATGGAACTGTAAAGGTTACTCTAAGCTCTTTGTATAGTTATTGTTGTAGAGCATACTCTTCTCTAGGTCTCTATACCCAAAGTGACTTTTTAATTGGGGTCTTTCAGAACATTGTTTCTTTAAAGAAATGACTAACGTGGTTGATGAAGGAAGATAATAGTGTGACGGAGATAAATTAAATGCTTGGGGGTAGGACTTGAATGGCATTGGTCAGCTTTTGTTCGTGTATGTGTTGCCAGACACTTCACCACTGGTTCTCAGTAGACAGCATGGATGACCAGGCCTTGGCAACAGAGAAAGTATTCTCTTTCTTCACAAACCACTATAACGTCATCCAACTGACAGAGAACGGAAGGAAGGACATGGATTGCGAGAAATAAAACTTTTCTTGAGTTATAAATGAGGTCTGGAACATGCATCACACAGGGCTTGATGCATTCAAGACCCAACAAATGTGATTACATAAAAATGTGGAAGCAAGGTTCAAAACGGCAAGATTCTGGGTCAGGTGACCAAAATCAAAAGTAAGAATATATACATCTTAGACATCAACATTATGAACAAATAAACAAAAGAGAATAACAAGTCAGTTGGAAGATACACCCAATGAACGGTCAGTTGCAACCGCGGTTTTCATAGGTGAATGGAGTTATCCCAGTTGGTTCTATTTCATAGGTGAATGGAGTTTTTCCTGTTGTTTCTATGTGTGCATTAATGTCGTGCCAGTTTGACATTTTTCGAAGGTGCAATTACTTGGCAGTACCTGTGAATGTACTCATGATGTAACCAAGGGTAAAAAAGCTCCCCCCAAGGACAAATCAACAATGGGCGTATGCATGACAGACTCCATTCTTGGACGTCCGCATGGGTGGGTAAGAGGGGGCACTTGCCCCCCCTGGATTTTTCAACATGCCCCCTCCCCACAGGCAATTCTCAGTCGAACTGTGACTGCTCAGTCTGAGGAAAAGAAGGAAGGAGGTGCTGAGGGCCAAATTCAGGTTGCCAGGCTCCCTTCCTAATCCCCAGCATTTTGGTGCCTGTATGCTCTGCCCCTGCATTCAGGCTCCACTTCCCATATTCAAGTACCACCCATCACAAGCTCCACACCCACAAGCCAGAAGGAAGAGGACAGACTTCGCTTATCAGTGCTCCCACAGCCTTCTGTGATGGGTAGGCTTCAGCCCATGACAGTGATTGATTTTGTGTGTGTTTGATAGTGAGTTAGCTTGTGTGTGTGTGTGCCTGATAGTGAGTGGGCTTTTGTGTGTGTGTCTAGTGTGTGAGCTTGTGCCTGTGTGTGTCTGATAGCAAATGAGCTTTTGTGTGTGTGCCTGATAGTGAGTGAGCTTGTGTGTGTGTGTGTCAGTGAGTTTGTAGTGAGCATGTGTGTGTGTCAGTGAGCTTGTCTGTAGTGAGCATGTCTGTCAGCTTGTCTGTAGTGAGCATGTGTGTGTCAGTATGCTTGTGTTTAGTGAGCATGTGTGTGTGTCAGTGAGCTTGTGTGTGTCAGTGAGCTTGTCTGTGGTGAGCATGTGAGTGTGTCAGTGAGCTTGTGTGTGTCAGTAAACTTATGTGTAAGCGAGCTTGTGTGGGTCAGCCAGCTTTTCTGTAGTGAGCATGCGTGTGTCAGTGAACATATCTGTAGTGAGCATGTGTATACATGTCAGTGAGCTTGTCTGTAGTGAGCATGTGTGTGTGTCAATGAGCTTGTCTGTAGTGAACTTGTGTGTGAGTTTGTAGTGAGCATGTGTGTGTCAGTGAGCTTGTCTGTAGTGAGCATGTCTGTCAGCTTGTCTGTAGTGAGCATGTGTGTGTCAGTATGCTTGTGTTTAGTGAGCATGTGTGTGTGTCAGTGAGCTTGTGTGTGTCAGTGAGCTTGTCTGTGGTGAGCATGTGTGTGTGTCAGTGAGCTTGTGTGTGTCAGTAAACTTATGTGTAAGCGAGCTTGTGTGGGTCAGCCAGCTTTTCTGTAGTGAGCATGCGTGTGTCAGTGAACATATCTGTAGTGAGCATGTGTATACATGTCAGTGAGCTTGTCTGTAGTGAGCATGTGTGTGTGTCAGTGAGCTTGTCTGTAGTGAGTATGTGTGTCAGTGAACTTGTCTGTTGTGAGGTTGTGTGCATTTTAGTGAGTTTGTCTATAGTGAGCATGTGTGTCAGTGAGGTTGTCTGTAGGGAGCATGTGTGTGCAGTGAGCTTGTCTGTAGTGAGCATGTCCATGTGTCAATTAGCTTGTGTGTGTGTCAGTGAGCATGTCTGTAGTGAACTTATGTGAGTCGGTGAGTTTGTCTGTAATGAGCATGTGTATCAGTGAGATTTTCTGCCGTGAGCATGTGTGTGTCAGTAAGCGTGTCTGTAGTGAGCATGTGTATATGTGTCAGTGAGCTTTTCTGTAGTGAGCATGTGTGTGTCAGTGAGTTTGTCTGTAGTGAGCATGTATGTCAGTGAGCTTTTCTGTAATGAGAATGTGTGTGTGTCAGTGAGTGTGTAGTGACCATGTGTGTATCAGTGAGCTTTTCTGTAGTGAGCATGTGTGTGTGTGTGTCAGTGAGCTTGTCTGTAGGGAGAATGTGTGTGTCAGTGAGTTTGTCTGTAGTGAGCATGTGTGTGCGTGTCACAGTAAGCTTGCCTGTAGTAAGTTTGTGTTTTTATACCATATATATATGAGTTTGTCTGCAGTAGTGTCAGAGTTTGTACTAAGTTTGTGTGTGTGTACAAGTAAGCTTGTCTGTGTGTGTCAGCGAGATGGTCAGTGAGCCTATTTGTGTGTGTCAGCGAGCTTGTGTTTTTATATCAATAAGTTTGTGTATCAATGAGATTGTCTGTCTGCTTGTGTGCTTGTGTCAGTGAGATTTTCTGTGTCTGCATGTGAGTATGCTTACTGTATAATTAATTTTTTTACACTGACAGAACAAATATTTTGAATTAGAAAAAGTATACCAATTATGTATACCAATTGTGTAAGTATGTATAGAAATAAAGTAATGATAGCACTCTAAGGACTTCGGAAATATCATGAAAAAACATAGCTTTTTATTCAGGCATTTGCCTGAATAAAAAGCTACGTTTTTTCACGATACTTTCGAAGTCCTTGGAGTGCTATCATTACTTTATTTATATTATTTGGCTGCTTTTTACTATTAATCCA